>JAMWET010005374.1:97500-185000 GCA_024036415.1 Prochilodus magdalenae | reverse complement strand
TGAATAAAAGCCCAAATAGCTTCCAATCCAGTGCTGCATTATTTGTGGTCACGGGGGAGAGTTGGGTTTTTGAGTGTGCTGGATATCAGGGTTTGTGTACAAGTGTGTATGTCTATACCTCTGTATAAATGTGCCGTGTGGGGAACAGCTGCGTTCCCAGAACAGAATTTGCATTTTATGGATTCATGACAGAGTCAGGGGGGACCAGGGTTGAGAAACACAACCACAGTGAGTGAAGGATGGTCTGCGCTTTAAGGCACTGTCATAGATGTCTAGGGTGAACGGTTTACTGCTTTCCTAGCTCATTAGTTTGCTAGCCAGGTAGTCTACACTAGAAACAAAGTGATCTGAATAATGTGCACTTTTGCTCTTTCTCAGTACACAGCGCATCTGTTCTTCCACAGGAAATTACATTTTGTTTGTGAACTAAACACTCGCAGTAGCACTTAAGTAGCACTTTGTAGTGCTTAAGTAGCACTTAGCAAGTAGTCTTAGATAGCACTTAGTAGCAGCACAAGCAAAAATGGCAACTTTGTCTTTTTTGTACTAAGCCAGAACAAATGGGTAGATTTTGAGGCCTTGAGGCTGAAAATCATGACACTACTCCACCTACCCTCCAGGACCTGAACGGGACATTCCAGCTCTGCTCCTTCATTGTCACCAACATGGTTTTAAAAATAAAACCACAAAGCACAATTAAATACAGGGGTTGGACAATGAAGCTGAAACACCTGTCACTTTACTGTGGGAGGTCTCATGGCTAAATTGGACCGGCCTGGTGGCCAATCTTCATTAACTGCACATTGCACCAGTAAGAGCAGAGTGTGAAGGTTCAGTTAGCAGGTAAGAGCACAGTTCTGCTCAAAATACTGCAATGCACACAACATTATGGGTGACATACCAGAGTTCAAAAGAGGACACATTGTTGGTGCACGTCTTGCTGGTGCATCTGTGACCAAGACAGCAAGTCTTTGTGATGTATCAAGAGCCACGGTATCCAGGGTAACGTCAGCATACCACCAAGAAGGACGAACCTCCACCAGCATCACGTAGTGACCTGGCCACTATCCTGCAAGAAGAATGGCTTAAACTCCCTCTGACCACTGTGCAGGACGCAGTATATGTCATTCCCAAGACCAACTGACGCTGTATTGGCCGCAAAAGGAGGCCCTACACCATACTAATAAATGATTGTGGTCTAAAACCAGGTGTTTCAATTTTTAATTGTCCAACCCCTGTAGTTGTACAGGTAAACTGCAGCAACACTGACACTGTGTCCACTCACTGTCCACTCTATTAGACACTCCTGCCTTGCTGGTCCAACTTGTAGATGAACAGTCAGAGACGATAGCTCATCTGCTGCTGCACTGTGCAGAGCTGGCTGTCCTTGTGGTCACAGGACCCTGGTCACAGGACCCTGGTCACAGGACCCTGGCCACAGGACGCTGTTGGCTAGATAGTTTTGGTTGGTGGACCATTCTCAGTCCAGCAGTGGCATACAGCACTACTGTATCTGATCCACTCACAGCAGCACAACACACACTAACACACCACCACCATGCCAGTGTCACTGCAGTGCTGGGGATGACCCACCACCCACGTAATACCTGCTCTGTGGGGGTCCTGTAAGGGTCCTGTCCATTGAACTGGACTGTAGTCTAATGGACTAATTGTGGAACTACAAAGTGCTGTTGAGTGTAGATACAAGGAGCTGGACCTACACAGCCAGTGTATATTGAAAGTGATGGGTAGACGGGTGATTGATTATAACATTGGTGTGTTGTACATATTTGTCAAATGGTCCTGATTTTAAAACGGCCAGTGGCGAAATGAACAACATCAGGAAGCCATAAACAAATAAATAACAGATGAGCTAAAGGCTGATCTACTTTATAAGAATTTTCCTAATATTAGTCAGTAAAGGAATCGTGATGGGAGAGTTGCAGTTTATCAACTCCACCCCCGTTTCACTGGGGGATGGCACGTCTCTGCAACCCCATCCAATCGATCCCTGAGCACTGCGTTGTGCTGTGCTGTAGTGTGAGCAGGGCTGCTGCATTGGACTCGGCGAGGAGTGGAGGTTAACAGGCTCCTGCTGAGAGAAAGCTCATAGACTCAGCAGGATGACCAAACACACACTTTCATCTCCACCACCCCCCACTGCTGCAGCTCCACACAGTTCCCCCAGGGAAAGAGAGGGGAAGGAGGAGGGGTTGGTGCAACATGGAAACAGAGAGAGGAATACAAAGAGCCTGGGAGTGGCGTCTGGAAGGTCAAGCGTGCGCTAGCCCTTCCGTTTACACTCTGTAAATCTAAGGTGTGTCACACAGCTGCCTGCTTTCAAATCAACTTTTGATTTGTGGGTCCTGGCTCGGAGGCGTTACTTCATCAGGCGACGGCCCTGGGCACCTATAAAGGTGGCGCACTGTTGTCAGCCGGAGGAAACAAATTGTTGAGAAGTTGTGGGATTTGTATTCAGCTGCTTGATTTGCAGTTTTTGTTTTGGCAGGGTTGTGCTTGGCTGGGAGAGTGTTGGTACGGGAAGTGATGGATGGATTTGTTTTTGTTTTGTTTACATAAACTTTTGTTTTGTTTGGCTTTGTTTTCCGCAGGACTGTGCTCACTGACCCTGAACACATAAAATAATAATAATAATAATAATAATAATAATAATAGCCACTTGTGTGCCTGTGTGAATGTATGTAGAAATGTGATGGGGTGGAGTTTCCTAGGTGGTGGCTCTTGGGGGAATTATATCTAGTGTAGGGCAGAAGTTCAGAAGTTACTGTAATTTTGTTTTCCAGTTCTTGAGAATGGTTTTCTTGGCTGTGATTAGCGGCACAAACAAGATCCTAGTGTTTTCTGGTGATGGTATTGGTTGATGATATGTCTCCTAAGAGACGTATAGATGGTGGGAGCTGAATAGGGTTGACTAGTGCTTAAGACGGTGCAGGTTAAGTTGACTGTATGATGGTGCATGTGTTGGTGTGGGGTATGTATGTAGGCAGGTATGTAGGTACGTAGGCAGGTAGGTAAGTATGTAGGTAGGTAGGTAGGCAGGTGGATACGTAGGTAGGTAGGCAGGTGGATACGTAGGTAGGTAGGCAGGTGGATACGTAGGTATGTATGTAGGCAGGTAGGTATGTATGTATGTATGTAGGTAGGTAGATATGTATGTAGGCAGGTAGGTAGGTATGTAGGCAGGTAGGTATGTATGTAGGCAGGCAGGCAGGTAGGTATGTAGGTAGGCAGGTAGGTATGTATGTATGTAGGCAGGTAGGTATGTATGTAGGCAGGTAGGTATGTATGTATGTAGGCAAGTAGGTATGTATGTATGTATGTAGGCAGGTAGGTATGTATGTAGGCAGGTAGGTAGGTATGTAGGCAGGTAGGTATGTATGTAGGCAGGTAGGTAGGTATGTATGTAGGCAGGTAGGTAGGTATGTATGTAGGCAGGTAGGTATGTATGTAGGCAGGTAGGTATGTATGTATGTAGGCAGGTAGGTATGTATGTATGTAGGTAGGCAGGCAGGTAGGTATGTATGTATATAGGCAGGTAGGTATGTATGTATATAGGCAGGTAGGTATGTATGTATGTAGGCAGGTAGGTATGTATGTATATAGGCAGGTAGGTATGTATGTATGTAGGCAGGTATGTATGTATGTAGGCAGGTAGGTATGTAGGTAGGTAGGTATGTATGTATATAGGCAGGTATGTATGTATATAGGCAGGTAGGTATGTATGTATGTAGGCAGGTATGTATGTATATAGGCAGGTAGGTATGTATGTATGTAGGCAGGTATGTATGTATGTAGGCAGGTATGTATGTATGTATATAGGCAGGTATGTATGTATGTAGGCAGGCAGGTATGTATGTATGTAGGCAGGTATGTATGTATGTAGGCAGGTATGTATGTATGTAGGCAGGTAGGTATGTAGGTAGGTAGGTATGTATGTATATAGGCAGGTAGGTATGTATATAGGCAGGTAGGTATGTATGTAGGTAGGCAGGTAGGTATGTATGTAGGTAGGTATGTACGTATGTAGGTAGGTAGGTATGTATGTATATAGGCAGGTAGGTATGTATATAGGCAGGTAGGTATGTAGGCAGGTAGGTATGTATGTATGTAGGCAGGTAGGTATGTAGGTATGTATGTAGGCAGGTAGGTATGTATGTAGGTAGGTATGTACGTATGTAGGTAGGTAGGTATGTATGTATATAGGCAGGTAGGTATGTATATAGGCAGGTAGGTATGTAGGCAGGTAGGTATGTATGTATGTAGGCAGGTAGGTATGTAGGTATGTATGTAGGCAGGTAGGTAGTCAGGTATGTAGGTATGTATGTAGGCAGGTAGGTATGTATGTAGGCAGGTAGGCAGGTAGGTATGTATGTAGGCAGGTAGGCAGGTAGGTAGGTAGGTATGTAGGCAGGTAGGTATGTATGTAGGCAGGTAGGTAGGTATGTATGTAGGCATGTATGTAGGCAGGTAGGTAGGTAGGTAGGCAGGTAGGTAGGTAGGCAGGTAGGTATGTAGGTATGTAATATGTAATGCATATTTAAATACACACACAGTGCAGGACCTCAGTCCATAACATAAAGCAGAACTCATTTATGAGCCACTGTGCCTGTACGTCATTGGCCCCAGCTGGACTAACTGACTCTGTTTCCCCCTCAGGTATCTGTACCTGCTCTTCTCAGACGATGACCACTTGTCGTTTGAACACTGGGTTTTCAACACCGAGGCTCACCCGCTGCCTGTGATCAAGCAAGAGATCGTGGACCGGTCTAACCAACTGTAGTAGCCCCAACCTTTCCCACAAAGCCTTGCAGGCCTCCTCGGGCACTGGCCTGATCTGCGGACTCCCTCTTGCTGTGGAGGCCATTCTCCTCCAGGGCTTTGACCCATGCTGGACAACCATCAGCGGGAGCTTCCTGGCCCATGGCTTGGCATCCTCTACGCCATCTTTAGAGATAGCAGTCTGCATGCTGCCCCTTCCCTGACCTTTGACTTCATCATTTTGGACCTCTCTCTGAGCCTCTGAGGCCCAAAGGACCTTCATCTCTCCTCCGTGAGGAAACCGGATGATTTCCACTCAACCGTCTAAACTCTCATACGCACTTCGGGGACAAAAAAAAAAAAAGCCATACTGCAGTCAACAGCTATCATGTGTTTGTCTTCAGATTGTGTGCATTTGTTGAAACGTTTAATTTACGAAATCCACTCACCTTGCAACTCTTTAATTTACCAGTTGGATCATTCCGGAGATTCGCGTTTAGGAGCTTGTTGTTTTTCCTTTTCTCTGAGTCACGACTGCAAGGTAGTGATGTGGAGTCAAATAGTGCCTTTTTTAGCGTAACGATAAACGGTCCTGCTATTTACAGCGAGCGGATGTTTAACCGGCGAGCGTTATATCAGCTTCGGCTCGGGACTTCCGGAGATCTCGTTTTCCCTCGCGTCGTCTCTGCCTCGGCGTGAGCAAGTGAGGTTGCCGGTTGGAAACTACCCAAGGTCCCAGGTGAGACCGACTTCATACTGGAATCCCACTGGTGTGGACGATAGCAATGAATCTGGTACAGCTTCACGCCATTCATTTCTCCTACTGCATACGTCAGTGCTTCCTTTCTCCCCAACCGGTCAGCTTCTTGCGTTCCAGTAACACACAGGAGATGTGTACATTTGTTGATTGTTTACTTAATCAGGTGTTGGAGAGACTCTCGTCTTTGATGTGTAAAAACAGATACGATACTTTGTGTTAATTTATTACTTGTGACATAGAAAGCTTTGTTTTCTTTCAGCGCCAGGCTGTATTTCCGGCCTAGTTGGCACACCGACGATGTAACTGTCCCATGTAATCTAAAGAAACCCTTCTCCAGCGGGAAAGCGTCAGGAAGACGAGGGCAGTTGTCCATCAAATCGAGTGAATTATTATGTATGAATGTACCACCAAATGTGAAGTGAGCTTTACGTTGCCTAGCTGTGTTCTTATGTTGGGTTGTTTAATGTTTCTTGCGGAGTGAAAGCACAAACCTCGCGGGGGTGGGGGTGGGGTAGACTGAGAAAGGAGCTGGGTGAGACCTACTGGTGTAGAACAGAGAAAGCACAAGTATGGAATCGCAATGCAAAGATGCAAGGAAAGCAGAAGCGGATGATGTGACTGTATACACTGGATAAAACATCTGCACACTTAGACACATAGCCTGTGAGAGGAATACTGGGAACAGCCTTACGCCCACTCAGAGTTATTTAGGACCACTTCCCTGGACATGAATTAAGCCTAGTCTTGAACCGAGTTTAAAGCCCAAATAGAATCCCTGGAATTTCTGAGAAGCTAGACGTAATGGTCCGTTTCCCAGACAGGGTTAAAGCTAGTCTTAAAGCGCTTTCACATCATATCCGATGTAGGGACGACCAAAAAACCAGGAGGAATGAATGAATCTGTCTGATTCTGTCTGAGGCTCTGCTTCTACTTAGTGCTCTTCATTAGCAAGGGATGCTGACAGTTTGTGGCTCTTTGTGAGCAAGGCACCTAAGTTACTCGCCCTCGTTCCCCAGCATTTCAGCTCTGGCCGCCATGTATGCATTCTTACAGCCGGCGTGTTGCTTGCCGTATAAGCTTTTGTGCTCGGCTACAAGCAAGATGAGTTCTGCCACCATCCTGATGCACGGTTGTCCGTGCTCCAACCAGGACAGCTGAGCTCTGAATGGTCAGGCTTCCATGTGTATCCATACAGTGCAAAAAATAGAGCAGAAAGAAAGAAAAGGGCCGCATCCATCAGGTCCGTAATGGGTGGCATTAATGTACGTAACGTATGCATGTTCGTTTTCTAAGCTCGTCATGATTTTTTTTCCTCATCTGTAAAAACGTGGCTGTGTGAATAGGCTTTCTGGAGTCAGGCTGATCTCTTAATGAGAACATGCGTCCGAGACAGTTTACTAAGCTCCTCTTCCTGGATTTCTCTCCGCCCTAAATTATCCTAACCAAGGTCTGGAGTACTATTGATAACACAGTCAGAACAAGCCAGCTGGATTCCCGCTGCCAGATGTAGTACTTACGTATACCATGTGACTGACCATGTGTGGGGTCTTTTCAGCCTTGCTGACTTCCCCTTACGTCCCTGGGCTAATGACAGGCTTCTCCCCGTCAGAGAATGCTGAAGACTACTAGAGCTACTCTGAGAACCTCTCTCCACCTGGATTGGTTTCAGAATATGAAGCTCAGGTCCCCCCTAATAAGCCCCCTTAACACTTGCCACTTAACACAGCCAGGAATCTTCTACAGCTGCGGGAAAAGGTTTCAGCTGGTAGGGATTCAGTTGATACGTAAAGTGACCAATCACGCCCCTGCTATCTGCTATTCCTAAAAATGGAGTGGCAGCATAAACAGTCCCTCAGGAAACACGTATGTGTACGGAGCATCTGTGGCTGAGACGACTGTCCACTAGGCTAAACTTAGCTGGAACAACAGATCTTTGGTTCCTGTCAGACCAACGCAAAACCATACGTGGAGGTGCGGATAGCTAATCTGGACGCAACTTGCAGAATCCTGAGAATGCGGCCAGGTTAACCCATTAAAGATCAGACTCTCCGTCTACCTATGGAGTGGCTGAGACCATGTTCCCATCAACATTCAGGCTAGAGGCTTCTCGTGGTTATCCCCTTTGTTCTTCTCATTAGGAGAACATGCCTGACCCTGTGAGACTCTAGTCGGAATGCTGTGTAGTCCAAGACCAGGCTTGATTTCTGTCCAGGTAACTGACCAGTGCTTGTATATCATATTCTCTGTGTCCAAAGAAAAGCAAGCTTCTCCCCGGTCGTGTCTTTACAGAGGAGAGCAAACCCATTCCTTACTTACTCTTCAAGCCAGTGTGGAGGATTTCTGTCGGTCCATTTATCATTATTTTCGCTCAGTGTGAAGAACAGCTGCCGGGATCAGGAGAGAGAGAGATGCGTGTTTTTCTTTGGATAGAGAGAACATGAAGGTTAGGACCAAACCCTAAATACTTGATGACATGGAAGAGAGATGAGGGCTTGAAGGGGACTGACCAGCTGGAGCTGTGACCCAGCATGGTCTGTCTGCCTCTAGGCTGGCTTTACATGGTGAAACGGTCACGTGACTCTCTGATTGAATCCTCCAGGAAACTTTGAACTTATGTTGCATCATGTAAAGCGTGCCGCAGCTCACTCGGACGGTCTCTTCTGGAAATAAGCTCAGAAATAACGTTGCTTATTTGCTGGTAATTAACTTGCTGATTAGCGCTAGCAGCTGTTGGAATGGTGGGGTGTAACGCTTCGGTAACCTGCTACATTGTGATTCCCGTAACTAGGTTCCTAATGTTCTCCTCTTTGAGGTATAAAGGTTTTAAGATGTACTGAAGACTGGATGAAACATGGCAGAAGGTTCTAGATCAGCACCATATGAGGGAAATACTGGATGCTGACTAATGGAGTAGGGCTCTTGCATTCATGTAACAGCAATTTGCATGAAAGTGTCACCACGCAAAGCCAGCCTGAAGTTCCGTACCGTTCTCCAGAAGGTTCCTACCACATGGTGTAGTACCCAGATTAAGCAGAACTAATATACTGAGCTGGATCCAAAGAGCAGCAGGTTCCTTGTATAGTCCTTTACCCTGAAGACCAAAGGGAAGCTACCGCCTGCTGTAAGATCGTAACTAATGACCTTCGAGCTTACATAACAGTCCCTGTAACGATGACTCTAAATGCTAAACTGCTTCAGTGCTGCTTCCTGAATGGTTCTCCAGCAGGTGGACAGTATACGCCATGGTTCTGAACTTGCTGGCTTGCTAGCTATGAAAGAACATTCTAGAAACTACGATTCAGAAATGGACTTCTCCTAGACTAACACTTCATTTGGCACTGTGACACTGTATATAGGATGTTGAACTTTACTGTACTCGTTCCGAAAAGCTCACTGACATTTAACACTGCTGCTCCCAACCAAGGCCTTTCATCCACGAGCAGTTAGCCAGCACGACTCCCTGCGTAGCGAGTTCGCTTGATTCCTGAGAAGCCGCGGGTGCAGGTGACGGTCCGAGGCGGATATATTTCCTTGCGTCTTGTTTTAATATGCAGTTTAGAAAATGTGCTGTTCGGTTTTTGTTTGCTTTGATTTGTTTTCTCTTCTTATTTTTGTTTCCTGGAAGTTGAATTGTGGTGGAAATGATGTGTTGAATATTTTGCCTTTTTTAATTTGTGAATCTGTTTGTTCTTCTGTTTGTGATTCGACCTCGGAAGAGTAACTGTACTATATTGCTGATAATCATTCCTTTGCACATAGGGGTTTATTTTTCGTTAGGTTTTATTCCGCGCGGTTGATTTTGTGGGAGATTGTTCTTGTCTGGTTGTGTGTTTTCTTCGTTTTCTCTTGTTATTATAATGTACATATTCCATTCTGGCAAACTGCCACTGAACATTTATATAAATCTTATGATCTTAGGGAATAAATTATATTAATGAGCAGCAGAATTTTTTGATAAACTATATTTGTTACACTTCTATTGTGAATAAAACAATCTTTTAATAGAACCTGGTTGTAGAGGGTTTTTCTGCTGTCCTGAATGTCCTTGTAAATGCTCTTCTGCTAATCTGAGAGCACAAGTGATCACCAACACCTCACAAACAGCATTCACCGATCAGGCAGATGATAATCACCACCTTCGCGTAAGCTCCACTTAGCATACAGGAGCACTCTGTAGTTCTGCAGTTACAGACTGTAGTCCGTCTCATTCTCTATACACCCACAAACACTCACTAGTGAACACACACACTAGGGGGCAGTGAGCACACTTACCCGGAGCGGTGGGCAGCCCTATCCACGGCGCCCGGGGAGCAGTTGGGTGTTAGGTGCCTTGCTCAAGGGCACCTCAGTCGTTACTGTCAGTTCAGGGAATCGAACCGGCAACCCTCCGGTCACAAGGCTGGTTTCCTAACCTCCAACCCATGACTGCCATTCGTACAGTCAGTCATACTGACATACAGTCAGACATACTGACAGTACTGTCATACTGCCGGTCGTACAGACAGACAGACAGACAGACTGTACAGTCTGGGCCATGTGCATGGGTAAACCCGTTGAAAGGCAGAGTTAGTTAGGGGTCGGTGACAGAAGGCCTGTGACGCTCGTGTTCAGAGCGTTACTGTTCCTATGCTCTCGTTTCTGTTCATGCTTTCCTAAACTACGACATTCCTCTTACACTGTACACCTGTATTCACCCTCTGTCTAAAACCTGTGTGCTCTGAGTGGTCAGTTCACCCTCTCTGTTCTGACTGGTCAACCACCAGAGCAGCATCCCGCTAGACGCTCCAGCCCCACACTGCTGTGGCTGTTCTTGCAGGGGTGATGGATCTGGAGAACATGGCGGTTTAGAGTGGTCCGTTTTTTACCGGTTGCACTCACTGTGTGTTTGTTGTGTGAGGGCGCGCCAAGCTTTCCAGTGGGCGGGCAGTCAGGACTATGTTACAAGATGATGTCACTGTGTAACAGGTAAAAGGCTGGAATTCTAACAGAGCTTTTCAGGCAGCCAGGGAAAGAGGTTTCTCCCACTTGATGGGTTTTTGCTGTTTGTTTTTTTTTCTTTCTGAATCAAAAACTATTTCTATGGATTTTAAAGAATTACCTGGAATTCCGGAGAGTACTGAGGATCCTGTTCTCCTGGATTTAATGAGTGAAATGATCCCAAAACAGTTTAAAAGAACGAGTCACTCATGTTAATGGATTACTTTTTGAGAAAGGGCCAATGCTTGGATGCTTGGGGCCGCCTGGGAGCCCTGTGCATCGATATTAATGCACTCAGATAGGGATCTACTAAATTGTCTTACTAGAGCACTGGGATGGGATTGGTACTGGGATGGGATCCGTGTTTGGTACAGAAAGTTCAGATGTCCGAACCGGTGTTGGGCCGGTGTGTCCTTTGTCTGGACTGAAATGGCTTGTTGTGTGTCTCAGCCACTCCCTGCTGCACTCCCTGCTGACAGTCTCTGTGGGGTTGGTGAAAGCCAGTCAGATTGTTTGCCCGCACCGCGTGTGAAGGACAAAGGCAGGTAAATCACAGCTTGTCACGTCGTGTTGTGGTGTTTGTATGTTGCTCCTGTAAATACGAAAGCTGTGAGCTATCATTACGCCATAAGCACTGACTCCTTCTGGAATAAATACACGCTCCAAGGCACCTCAGACCTCGGCGTCTGATCTCACAGCTGACGGATCCAAAAATGAATGTTTGCAAACCAACTAGAGCTTTGCGACGTGTGCCTCGTTCATTTAGGCTTCCGGCTATAAATCAGGAGGACGATTTAACCAGGAACCCAGGATGGACGATTTTTCCTAAATCCTGGGGTGAGGCTTAAAGACAACACGGAAATGTTCAGCTGTGTGACACACAGTAAATCTGTTCCGACACTTCTGGAGCGCCTTGGTTGCTCGACCCAGGACTTACAGCATAGCAGAATTTGCCTGAAGTCTTACATAGCAGCAGTCTAGGGACCATGTAGATTTCCTAGACAGAACACAGAAGCTGGCATAAATCTGTCCCTGCCTAAACATGAAGCTATCAATATGCTAATCTCCTCCAGCAGTCAGTCCACCGCCTGTCTGACATATTTCAGGTGCTCACTGACAGCTGTGTTTTATAGGCACACTGACTCGTATGATATAGTGTATATCAGTAAGAGTTTGAACTCTGTGGAATTCAGAGATCACCCTATTACATAATACTGAATACATCCCACAGGCACTGTGTGGACAAAAGTATTGGGACATTGAGACTAATCACTGAATTTGGTGGTTCCATTGAGTTCCATTGTTACAGATGTATAGAATTGTGCACTTGGCCATGTATAAAATGGTAAACGTGTAAACTGTTAAAGGTGTAACATGGTAAAGTGTAAAGTGTTAAAGGTGTAACATGGTAACGTATAAAGTGTTAAAGGTGTAACATGGTAACGTGTAAAGTGTTAAAGGTGTAAAATGGTAACGTGTAAAGTGTTAAAGGTGTAACATGGTAACGTGTAAAGTGTTAAAGGTGTAACATGGTAACGTGTAAAGTGTTAAAGGTGTAACATGGTAACGTGTAAAGTGTTAAAGGTGTAACATGGTAACGTGTAAAGTGCTCAAAGAAGCCTACAGCATGTTAGCATATCAGGATCTTCTGTTTTAGAGTGATGATCATGAACATGGTATTATAAGTGGTTTATCTTCTCAGTGTTGAAGCTGTCTGTCCGTCTTGCTGTCTGTCCTGTCTGTCTCTGCATCTGTGTACCTGTCTCTGTCTGTCTGTCTAACTCTCAGTCTGTATGTCTGTCTTTCAGTCATCTTTCACTCTGTCTACTGTTCTGTCTATCTCCCTGTCTCTATGCCTGTCTCTCAGTCCATCTATCTCAGTCTTGCTTTATACACGCTTCTGAAAGTGTTAGTTGTTCTAAGCAGCTCGCTAAATGCCTTTGAGTGCTTTATGTCTGTAGAGTTCCAAACCAACCAAAACTGTCCACTGGGAGCTTCATGGCATGGGTAAGCAGCTCTACATCACCCATCACAATATAATGCCAGGCATCAGACAGAGTGGTGTAAAGTCCCACCACTGGACTCTGGAACAGTGGAAGCGTTCTGCAGAGTGATGAATCACGCTGTGTGATGAAGGAGTCTGAGTTTGCTGAACACCAGGAGAACGTCACCTGCCTGACTGCACTGTGATGACTAAAGTTTGGTGGAGGGGGGATAATGTTATGGGGGTTGCTTTTCAGGGGTTATTCTAGAGCCCTTTAGTCCCGATCTTAAATCTTACTGTTTCAGCAGACCAAGAAATACCGGACAACTGTGTGTGCGTCCAACTTTGTGGGAACAGTTTGGGGACGGCCTTTTGTGTTCCAGCACCCTCAACCCTATTCAACACCTTCGGTATGAACTAGAATGAAAAAGAGAGGAGCCAGGCCCTCCAACCTCAGTGCCCAGCCTCAGAAATGCTCTTCTGTATGCACCGGCAAAAATTCCCAGAAGTCACACTCCAAAGTCTGATAGATAGTCCTCCCAAATCAGTGGAAGATGTTATGGCTGTGGAGGGTGGACCAGCTCCAAATTACTGCCTATAGATTTAGAATGGGATGTTAATGGGAGCTCCTGTGGGTGTAATGTGTAGGTCTCCCAATACATTTAATGAACGTATTAACTTCATTAACTTCATGCAGCTATGTCTACTGACAGCTCTGGCAGCTCTGATGTGACTGTCCATTCAGTGTACAGCAGTTTAGACCAGTGCTGTTGCTGCAGACAGCCTTGAAAGCCTGGAGTCTGGTCTTTCCTGAAACAGTACAGTCTCTATGTTTCAAATAAGACTGAGTTTTAGGATAAAGTGATAAATCCGAAGATAAAAAAAAAAAGCCTGTTCAGACTGTTTTTACATTTATTCATTTTCCTGATTCAGTAGCATCTTCCACTCTTTTGCATCCCAAGCATTGAAACAGTGGATGTCAGACCAGCAGAAGAGAGTCTATGAGGACTTATGACCCGAGACACCAGAGACCTCCCGGCCTCACGGCTTGACCGAGTTAATTAATATAAGTGTTGCTTGAAGGCAACTTTAAAGTTCATATTCTCAGCAGGTTATGGGCCTCCTCCAGAAAGAGTTACTGGGACGACATCTACCAGACATCTTCTGCTAGACTTGGAAGATGGAGGATGGAGTAAAGAAAATGAGATCACATCACCAGACCAGCAGTAAGAGATGCCTGCCATGTGAGCTTATCAGTGATCCCAGTGATTTTGTGTAAAAGGAGAACAGAAGGGGGCCGAGCACCACCTCTTAGGGAAGTCTTGTGGTGAAGCTGCAGGGGAGTAAGACTTTTCCAGGCTACGTTGCAGGGTCAAACCTGAAGATGTGAGACAAGCTAAAGCACCGCTGACAACGGGACACATCTGAATGTATCTGGAAGAGTGTGTATCTGGAGGCTTGTCTGGACTGGTTGGTGCCAAGGAGAAGATGACGAAAGAGGAAAAGATCTAAAGGACAAAGATTGGAGGGGAGATCTCTAAGAGTTGGCGGTAAGGTGTTTCAGGTATGTGGAAATCTATGAGTGTTGGCAATGAGGCAATTAAATGCTAGGGAGATCGCCCAGAGTTGATGGTGAGATCTCTGAGATGTGGCAGTGATGTGTTTAAATTATGGATAGAGCTTTGAGAGTTGATAATGAAGGGTTTCAATAGTGGGGAGATCTCTTAGAGTTGCTGGTGAGGGGTTTCAGTGGTAGAGAGATCTCTGAGAGTTTGTGGTAAGATGTTGTAATAGTGAGGAGATCTATGAGTGTTGGTGGTAAAGTGTTTCAATGAAAGAGAGATCTCTTAGAGTTAAGGCGCTAAGGTGTTTTAATGGTGGGGAGATCTTCAAGAGTTGATGGTGAGGCGTTTTAATGATAGAGAGATCTCAGAGAGCTGGTGGTAAGGTGTTTTAATGTTGGTAGATCTTCAAGAGTTGTTGATGAGGTGTTTCAATGATAGAGAGATCTCAGAGAGTTGGTGGTGAGAGGTTTCAATGATAGAGAGATCTCAGAGAGTTGGTGGTGAGAGGTTTTAATGATAGAGAGATCTTGGGAGTTGATGATGAGGTGTTTCAATGATAGAGAGATCTCAGAGAGTTGGTGGTGAGAGGTTTCAATGATAGAGAGATCTCAGAGAGTTGATGATGAGGTGTTTCAATGAAGGAGAGATCTCAGAGAGTTGATGATGAGGTGTTTCAATGATAGAGAGATCTCAGAGAGTTGGTGGTAAGGTGTTTCAATGATAGAGAGATCTCAGAGAGTTGGTGGTGAGAGGTTTCAATGATAGAGAGATCTTGGGAGTTGATGATGAGGTGTTTCAATGATAGAGAGATCTCAGAGAGTTGGTGGTGAGAGGTTTCAATGATAGAGAGATCTCAGAGAGTTGGTGGTGAGAGGTTTCAATGATAGAGAGATCTCAGAGAGTTGGTGGTGAGAGGTTTCAATGATAGAGAGATCTCAGAGAGTTGTTGATGAGGTGTTTCAATGATAGAGAGATATCTTAGAGTTGGTGGTAAGGTGTTGTAATAGTGAGGAGATCTATGAGAGTTGAGACTGTGGCATTTCCATGGTTGTGAGATCCCTAAGAGTTGATGGTAAGGTGTTTCAGTGGTTGGGAGATCTCTAAGAATGGGCAAGGCTGAAACTGCCTTTTTATCCGCATTTTCTCATTCCACCTAATTGGCATAGCAGCTCCTTTCTGAATGTAAGATGGAATGGGGAATGTGAAGCCAATTTCAGCCTAACAACATTGAGTAATATGACACCTTACAATAGATGAAGGTTTTGTGAAGGGATTTTGTGGCCATGACGATCTAAAAATTCAAGTATGCTAGCCCACCTTGCAATTCACCTTGGCAATGTGCATCCAGAATAGTGCACTGCAGCTCCAATGATAATAACACCTATTCCCACTGTTTGCCACAGCCCAACGTGTTCTCACCACAGGCTTTTCATTCAGCTTCCTCGCTTCACCGTGTGCTGTGGTGTAGTAGCTGGAGGCCCTCTGCTCTACCTCCGGCAGTAGTGTGCCAGCAGGTGAGTACAGGCAGATAATGGAAGGTGAAGTGCAGGCTGCTAATGAAAGTGAGCAGATTTAGGGCTTTAATTAGTGACACAGATAACAGCAGCGTTCCTCATCCTCTGCTCTCTCTGATTCTGAAATGAAGCTGCTAAGCTCTTTATAGGGTGGAGGCAGAAATGTGCCCTGAAGCTGAAATCTCTGTGTCCAGCTCCCTCTGTAAGCTCTGAAAGGGTCTCAGGCAGTGCAGAACAGAGAGGGTGAGCTCTGTGGGCTGACGAGAGCTGGGCTTTGGACAGAGCTGCATCCGTGGCATGTGTGTGATACTGTTGTTAATGCACTCAGTCAGAAACTCAAACACTCTCCAGAAGCTATCTCCCAGCTAGCAGAACGTCCACACCCACCAATCAGGCAAATGCTCGCTCTACAGATGCATCATTACTGCACACTGAGTGACTTTAGCCAAAAGCTGTTCTGCTGTGTGTGCCTCGTTCTGCGTTTGTGTGGAGAGGCTGTGTAAGGAATGCAAGGCCTGTTTTAAGGCTGTCTCTCTGGACGTCCTACAATGACACCAAAGCTACACCACAATGTGTATCAACACCACAATAAACATTAGGAACATGTAAAGACTCTTAACCATTTGAACACGAGAGGCATACATACCCGAAAGGCCCCTATAACGGCCCACCTATCTACCGCCAATACCCGACGGGCCACAATACCGGCCATTTCTATAATATTGGTCACACTGCGCATGGCACTCATGCCGCTGGAATTTGCTGGTCTACTGCATGGGTATGGTGTGGTGTGCGTATAATGCTTACATCAGACAGAACTGTTACAAACCACACAACCAACCTGGCAAGCGCGTTCATACTTTCCGGATCTTTGTTGACGAGCTGTGTCATGACTTGATTGGGACACACCGCCGAGCACTGGTGCCCATGTCATGTAGCAAAACAGATGAGGAGATGAAGCCCGGCTGCAGAATGAACCCAGCATCCCACTGCACTTGCCTGAGCGACCGGAAGGTGCATCTCGGAACAACAGATGCGTGTTTGTGCCGACAAGTACAAGTGAGCCAAGAGAGCAAATCCAGAAGTGAAGATCAAGGACCTCAAAGCGCGCTGAAACGGTGTACAGGTAAATCGTGCGAAGTGCTTCTGTGCATTGCCTCTGGTAATGACGCTGTTTAGAAGCGCACCATTCAAAGGTTCCGTTCTGGCGAAACTGCGGCGCTGAATACAATTGTGAATGCATTTTGAATACAAACTATTGCATTTTGAAAATTATCGAAATTTGCTGGGGAGGCCAGGGTTATAGTGCTGAAATGCTGGGGGGGTTAACATGAACAAGGAAGTTATCTGATCATATTGTTGTTTCATGCGATCGTCAACAGTCGAGGTTCCCCGTTGAGAAACGTCCCCTTGAGAGTCCTTAGATTAGCTCTCCTCCAGCCAGCCACCTGTTCAGATGAAGAACCAGAATGGAGCTGAATGAAAACTTGACCCGAAGATAATAAGGGAGGCAGAACTGCAGGAAGGTGATTGAGGATTCAGGATTGGCGGATGAAACTTCGATAACCTTTAATTTACGGAGGACACCATTCTGGTAGCTGAAGATCTGAAGGGTCCTATAAGGAGGGTTAGTAAACAGAGTGATGAGATATGGCTACAGCTCCATATAAAGAAAATAAAGGTTAGGAAAGGTTTGTCTTCAAAATGGTCCCCTGTGGAACTTTTGGATTGCAACACAAAACTATAGTCACTGTATCAGAACCCTCTACCTCCAACGTGCTGCTGCGCAGTAAGAGCCCGTAGATACACAGGCTGTGTTAGCCATCCTCTAGCTCTGGGGTGGGGTACCAGAGTCCTGCACAGTTTGGTGATTTTACTGGTCAAACAAACCTGATTCAACTCGTCACCTAATTACCAGGTTTAGTTGTTGAGCTAGAGCACCAAGCTCTGCTGGACTCTGGCACTCAGTGCCCCATACCTGCTCTAGCCCTTCATTAGTGGTCTGTGTTGGAGGGATATTTCTAGATGGTGGTCTACTTGCAACCAAGTAGTGACCCTGGCATGTAAAATCTTCGCAACATACATTCATTTATTCAACCATGTATAAGACAGTTAGGTATAATATGGTTGGGTGTATAATAATAATATCCAGGTACCCTAAAGAGTAGCCAAGCTAACCAATACGACCAAGCTACCTCAGTGTAGCTCTAACCTCAGCTACTGAACGAATGGTTTAGTAAGCCCATCTTTGTTCCATACAGATGAACACCAGAGACAAGCTTTCCCCCTTTCATCCTGAGACAAGGACTGTTCTTACCAAACTGAGGTAAGCTAGCTTGCCAGCTTTAGATTTTAGACCACTAGAGGCAACTGAGTGCAGGCCGAGCCCTGGACACCTGGCACAAAGTACTGACTGAATCAGCAAACAAATAATACCCAGCTAAACATGAAGGGGAATAACAGTTTAAAGGTTATTGATTTACAGTATCCCGCTACCGCAGATGGAGGTATTTAACCCCCGAGGCAAGGCAAAGTCAATGTTTACCTGAGACCAAGATAAGACCGAGACAACCTTACCCTGAGACCAGTTCACATTACCCCAATACCAAAACCGACTTGGTTCACCTTACCCTGACACCGAGTTCACTTTACACCGAGACTATGTCCACCTTACCCTAAGACCAAGATCGCCTTACAACAGACCAGGCCAAGACAGAGAGTCCACCTCACACCCAGGCGATGAACAACCATCCATCTTACACCAAGGGGGGGTGGGGTGAGTGGGACCAGCCAGAGACCACCTTACTAGGGGGCCAAAAACAGACAGTGTCCACCTTATTTCAAGGCAGAGTCCACCTCATGCTGAGGCGAAGAACAACCATCCATCTTACACCAAGGGGGGATGGGGGGGACTAGCCAGAGACCACCTTACTAGGGGGACGAGGCCAGACAGCGTCCACCTTATTTCAAGACAGAGTCCACCTTACAGCGAGGCAAAGAAAAACATGAGTCCATCTTACACTGAGGTGGGGTGGGGTGGGTGGGACCAGTCAGAGACCACCTTACTAGGGGGCCGAGACCAGACAGTGTCCACCTTATTTCAAGACAGAGTCTACCTTACAGTGAGGCAGAGACAAGCCTGCGTCCACCTTACACTGAGGCTGAGACAAGCCTGCGTCCACCTTACACTGAGGCTGAGACAAGCCTGCGTCCACCTTACACTGAGGCTGAGACAAGCCTGCGTCCACCTTACACTGAGGCGGAGACAAGCCTGCGTCCACCTTACACTGAGGCTGAGACAAGCCCGAGTCCACCTTACACTGAGGCAGAGACAAGCCCGAGTCCACCTTACACTGAGGCAGAGACAAGCCTGCATCCACCTTACAGCGAGGCAGAGACAAGCCTGCGTCCACCTTACACTGAGGCAGAGACAAGCCTGCGTCCACCTTACACTGAGGCGGAGACAAGCCCGAGTCCACCTTACACTGAGGCTGAGACAAGCCTGCGTCCACCTTACACTGAGGCTGAGACAAGCCTGCGTCCACCTTACACTGAGGCTGAGACAAGCCCGAGTCCACCTTACACTGAGGCGGAGACAAGCCTGCGTCCACCTTACACTGAGGCTGAGACAAGCCTGCGTCCACCTTACACTGAGGCAGAGACAAGCCCGAGTCCACCTTACACTGAGGCTGAGACAAGCCCGAGTCCACCTTACACTGAGGCTGAGACAAGCCTGCGTCCACCTTACACTGAGGCAGAGACAAGCCTGAGTCCACCTTACACTGAGGCGGAGACAAGCCTGCGTCCACCTTACACTGAGGCTGAGACAAGCCTGCTACACTGAGGCTGAGACAAGCCTGCGTCCACCTTACACTGAGGCAGAGACAAGCCCGAGTCCACCTTACACTGAGGCAGAGACAAGCCTGCGTCCACCTTACACTGAGGCAGAGACAAGCCTGCGTCCACCTTACACTGAGGCTGAGACAAGCCTGCATCCACCTTACACTGAGGCAGAGACAAGCCTGCGTCCACCTTACACTGAGGCTGAGACAAGCCTGCGTCCACCTTACACTGAGGCAGAGACAAGCCTGCGTCCACCTTACACTGAGGCGGAGACAAGCCCGAGTCCACCTAACACAGAGGCAGAGAGCCTGCACCTTACAGAGAAGGCTGAGACAAGCCTGCGTCCACCTTACACTGAAGCCCTGCGTCCACCTACAAAGGCAGAGACTGAGACACTGAGGCAGACAAAGCCTGCGTCCACCTTACACTGAGGCTGAGACAAGTCCAACTGAGGCTGAGACAAGCCCGAGTCCACCTTTACACTGAGGCGGAGACAAGCCTGCGTCCACCTTACACTGAGGCAAGCCTGCATCCACCTTACACTGAGGCAGAGACAAGCCCGAGTCCAGAGGCTGAGACAAGCCCGCGTCCACCTTACACTGAGAGCAAGCCTGAGTCCACCTTACACTGAGGCTGAGACTGCAGAGCTGAGACCCTACGTCCACCTTACACTGACCGGAGACGAGACCTGCGTCCCTTACCACTGAGGCAGATGCGTCCACACACTGAGGCGGACACAAGCCTGAGTCCACCTTACACCGAGTTGAGACAAGCCTGCGTCCACCTACTGAGGCGGAGACAAGCCTAGTCCACCCTTACACTGAGGCTGAGACAAGCCTGCGTCCACACACTGAGGGAGACAAGTCCACCTTACACTGAGGCTGAGACCTGCCCGAGTCCACCTTCACTAAAGGCTGAGACCAAGCCCGAGTCCACCTTACACTGAGGAGACAAGCCTCGTTTACACTGAGCGGAGACGACTGTCCATGGTGAGGCAGACATGTCCACCTTACACTGAGGCTGAGACAAGCCCGAGTCCACCTTACGCTGAGGCAGAGACAAGCCCGAGTCCACCTTACACTGAGGCTGAGACAAGCCTGCGTCCACCTTACACTGAGGCTGAGACAAGCCCGAGTCCACCTTACACTGAGGCTGAGACAAGCCTGTTAACCTACACGTATAGAGACAAGCCCGAGTCCACCTAACACTGAGGCGGAGACAAGCCTGTGTCCACCTTACCATGAGGCTGAGACACTCCCGAGGCCACCTGACACTGAGGCCGAGACAAGCCTGTGTCCCCCTTACACTGAGGCTGAGACACGCCTTGTCCGCACACTGTGGCAGCAAGCCCGAGTCTTACACTCGGAGACTCCTGTGTCCACCTCAGAGGCGGAGACAAGCACTGCGTCCACCTTACACTGAGGCTGAGGGCAAGCCCGAGTCCACCTACGCTGAGGCAGAAGACAACCCTGAGTCCATCCACTGAGGCTGAGACAAGCCCGAGTAACCTTACGCTAGAGTAAATGAGTCCACCTTACACTGAGGCAGAGACAAGCCTGCGTCCACCTTACACTGAGGCGGAGACAAGCCCGAGTCCACCTAACACAGAGGCAGAGAGAAGACTGAGCCCGCCTTGCCTTAAAACTGAGACACTGAGACAAAGCATGTCCACCTTGTCCACTGAGACCAACAAGCCTGCATCTACCCACCCCAAGAAGATGGCATCCAGCTTACTCAGAGAGCAAGGCCACCTCGCTCTGAGACTGAACCCTACCCCAAGACCGACCGAGACCCCCTTACCCAGAGATCAACACAAAAACGAGTCTGAGTTATGTTAAGACAGCAGTAGCTTGTCATTCTCCTCATCTGGTGAGTCCTGTCCTGTCTTTCTAAAAGAGCTGACCGGAGGGCCTCTTTAAAGCCGGTAATGGTGACGACATGTTCACATCAGCCTACTTTTACTATGCTGCTTTATGGACTCTACACACGTCACCTACCAGGAGTTTAATAACGTATACCACATCATGTGATAAGCCAGAAATAAGAGCAAGGACAAGTAAGACAGCGATGATTATCATTCCGCATGTGTGCTGCGCTATCGGCTCGTGTATCAGCGGCTCAGCAGTTGGAGTGGGGCTTTTTGTATGCAGATATCCAAATCCCTGCAGCCATATAATTATAGAGTAATGACATCAGATTGCCTTCAATAGGCATTGTGCAGGATGAGCAGTATATCAGAGCCAGTAGAATTAGTATTCCCTAAACACACACTCTCCTGAGGAGGCAGGGGAATATGCTGGCTCAACATTCTAATGTGTCTCAGCACACTTCATTCTTCAGTCATTTACTTCTCTCTGCTTTCCTCCTCAGCTCATTCATGATGTGTACACCCACTTACTGACTCTACATGTTGAGGGCTTTAATAGAACAGTCTTATCTACACTTCCTGTCTTCTTTATTGGCATGTAGATGGTTGTCTTTACCTGCACTACATCTTACAATTCCAGTTTTTCAAAGACATCTACAGGGATACTCTTCCCAAACGCGTTCAGTGGTGTTGAGGGGACTCTGGGATGCTCAGTCTATTGCTCTGAAACCCCAACCAGCTTTTTTGTCGGATGTGTTGGTGGTCTTTTCAGAGTGAGGAGCTTCTTGAGCAGCTACACATCCTTTCAGACCCGTAACAGAGAGGTCTGGAAGGATGCACATGTGAAACACATGTGGATGTTTTCAGATCCACAGCCAGAGTGGAAGGTTTTGGTGGTCTGCTGGATCTAGCATGGTTGTAATGAGTAGTAATTTTGGAGGTTTGGAAATGTCCCTGCAGATTTCTTTAAAAACTGAAAGAATGGAAGTCACAGCCAAAGACTTACTTCTATGCAGGTGTGATTGAAGTAATGAAGATGTTATATTCATAGACTAAGCTAAATATAATCATTAGTGCTGTTTAAAATATACTTAAATAGAACTAACTGTGCTTAACTCTACTATTTTGAGACACCATTATGATTTACTTAAGTACATATTAAAGTACGTATATATATTATATACTATAATGTACAGTGGGGTGCGAAAGTTTGGGCAGCATTGTTAATTTTCCTGATTTACCTTTATAAAGCATTGATTGTTGTTGCGTTAAATATATCATATAGTGGACAAACACAGTGATATTTGAGAAGTGAAATGAAGTTTATATGATTTACAGAAAGTGTGCAATAATTGTCTAAACAAAAGTAGGCAGGTGCATAAATTTGGGCACCAAAAAAAAAAACCTTTAGTAGATCCTCCTTTCGCAGAAATAACAGCCTCTAAACGCTTCCTATAGCTTCTAATGAGAGTCTGGATTGTGGCTGAAGGTATTTTAGACCATTCTTCTTTACAAAACATCTCTAGTTCATTCAGGTTTGATGGTTTCCGAGCATGGACAGCTCTCTTTAGGTGACACCACAGATTTTCAATAATATTCAGGTCTGGAGACTGAGATGGCCATTCCATAACGTTGTACTTGTTCCTCTGCATGAATGCATTAGTAGATTTTAAGCAGTGTTTAGGGACGTTGTCTTGTTGGAAGATCCAGCCCCAGTGCAGCTTCAGCTTTGTCGCTGATTCCTGGACATTGGAAATTTAACAACGCTGCCCAAACTTTCGCACCCCACTGTATTATATATATCATCGCTGTCCAAATAAAAACATGTTTATCCATTTTCATTGATTTTTACTTTTATGCCTCATTTGATCATATGAGCTACCCTTTGGCCTGTGTGGAAATTTCATAAAGAATGGACCAACAGAAATGGCCCAGTACTGTATAGAAAGATGTCTGGTTCCATTGACTTCCATTGAAAATCTTAAGCTTGTGTGCAGCAGCTTCCCCACGGAAACACATTTCATTAAGGTTTTTTGTAAACAAAGAGATGCGATGGCGTGTAGGAGGTGAAGAAAAGCCTCTGCTGACACTGTCTTGCTTGAATATAAAAATGTTTATTACAATATGAGACCTGCGTCCGACAAGCGCTTGTAAAAGGGATCCAGCCAATTTCTCCCTTTCCCATTGTATTTTCGTACAACATATAGAGACATCTGGCCCTTTATTTGGAAATGGTCTCATCTGCTAGGAGTTCAAAGAGAAACGAAGAGAGGCCTCTTCCTAGACATATACCATATCCATAAAAGGAAACTTGAGATACCTAAACACTGCATAGAGTTTCAAATCATATGTATGGGCCCCAGATACTTCAGGTTCCAACACACAGTTTTAATGCTGATGTTGTTACATTTACGGTATTTAGCTGACGCTCTTATCCAGAGCGACTTACAAGGTTAATCATATTACAGGTGGGCCAATGTAGTGTTAGGAGTCTAGCCCACAGACTCTTATTGGTGTACCACAGCATAGTCACTCAGCCTGGGATTCGAACCCCAGTCTCCCACGTGTGGTGGGGGCTACTTGGCGGGTAGTGGTGTTATCCGCTGAGCTACACCAACCACTTACACACATTCCCCCACAGCGGCTCCACTCTGTTTCACAGTAACAGCACTTACAGTTGTCCAGGGTAGACCTAGCAGGGCAGACATTTCACAAACTGCCACATTTGAGCTTCTATAAAACCCATTCATCTGATAGTGTTGGCTTATGAAGACCGCATGGCTCTCTGCTTGGCTTTACACGCCTGTTTCCTGTTGTACAGTCTGATATACCTGTGCCAGTTTGATAGCAGTTGGGTTGGTAGAAGACCCTTAACAGAGCATGGCTGCTTTCCACGGTAGAGCACAAACACACACACATACAACTTGACCAGCTATTGATCTCTGAGCATCCACCACTTTTCCTCTAGCTGGAGGACGAGATCTGCCGAATCCTGTGCATCCTCAAAACTGAGCCGTCAGTCACGCTAGCTGGATGATTAGGAGCAGTGGCAGTGCATGAAATTATGCAATAAAATTATATGCTTTGGTCTGGATGGCCCCGAATCACACTAAAATAAAGTGGCTTTGTATGAATAATACCAATTTCCCTCTTCTGATTAAACCCTGAAGCCCCAGCGCACTCCCAGTGCAGGCTGAATGCGGTTACTGTGCGCTAGTGCGAGCAGGATTATACCAATAGGAGGCCACCTGAGGTGATGGTGATCACATGACCCCGGGCCACAGCTGTGAGACGAGACTTGATATTTCCACCAGTGTCAGAAAGTCACAAAATGCCAATCTATTCTGCCTGATGCTCTTCATCTGTCGCCTGGAGAGCAGAGACAGCATTACCATGCACAGCAGGAGCACACCATACAGCAAGCCATGTTTCCACACACGCCATCGCAAAGGTGATCAGCTTCTTATTACCATAATTTGATGGACACAGC
Organism: Prochilodus magdalenae; assembly: GCA_024036415.1. NCBI lineage: Eukaryota > Metazoa > Chordata > Actinopteri > Characiformes > Prochilodontidae > Prochilodus > Prochilodus magdalenae. The sequence continues at coordinate 160,221 of JAMWET010005374.1, read as the reverse complement.
CATGATATTTAAGTCAGTCCTTTTGCCCTTTATTTCAAAGCTGGTTTACTTAATAGAAAGCCTAAAATGAGCAGAGCACAACTACAGGAAGGATGTACACAGAGAAAATTCAGATCTGAGAACAAGAAATATTAGAAGTGCGTTCTGTGCAGTGATACTGTAGAGCAGAGTTCTTCAAATCTGGAGCTTCAGTTGAGCTTTCCAGCCATTTTTACTCAAAGAGCTCATTTGCCGAAGTCCGTATCCTAATCCCTAATGGCTAGTATGAGGATATTCAAGCTGCATGGGATGGATTATCACAGGGCCCCATTAGGAAACTCTATGATGAGACGTCTGGCATGTTGCAACATGGCGGCTCGACATCATACTGAGAGACAGACTTCTGTATGTGTAGCTCAATAAACATTCCCCATATCAGACTAAATGTATCACCATGTATTGCTCCTGGTGACCTTCATCTTCCTTCCCCATAGCACTGCAATCCCACGCTTCCTTCTGGGTGCAAATAAACGGAATACTGTATATATTTCCATTTATCTGGGAAGGCTATCCAAAAGACTCCGGAATGTGTCTGGGGCATGTGCATAAAGGGGATTTGGGAGGTCTGGTCCTCATGGGGGACAAGAAGGCCTGGGTGTTCAGTGTCACTGAGGTTAGAGGTCAGCTCTTCTACATCAAACTCATCAAAGCATGTCTTCACAGAGCTCTCTACATTCCAGAGTCTAGTAGCAGTGTGCTTTACACCTCTTTGGTCAACGCTATCCATTTCTATCCATTGTGGACCAGAAAAGGATGGTTTCCCCTATTGGGTCATGGTTCCTCTTCAGGACCATTTTCCGAGCTCTCTTTATCCATGTAGATATAAACAGGCCGTATTTTGTTACTGTGCTTTTAAGACTGGTGCGTGTTGTGAAGGACTGGTCTGGGTTGAAAAAAATGGGCTGAATAGATGGACGTATGTAAAGGAGTTGGTTTTGTGACATCACAAAAACAGTGGATTCAACACAGGCTGTTTTTTGCAGTCTAGTTTCCATATATGGACTGTAGGGAGGGAAAAGGAGCGAATGGTATGTTTGGACTTTACGCTTGTTAACATACTACATCAGACAAGCAAGGCTGTCTGTGATATGAGGCCTTTAACTGTTATGATATTCCCGTATTGACAATTGCAAAATCTCTCCTTTGTTGCAGGAACAAAAGGAAAACAAGGGGGGGGTGGACTGTTGAAAGACTGGTGAACTATATGAAGACTACATGGGTGTTCTTTGATTGGTCAGGAAATTTCCAGGGATGCGGGCGCTCTCTGTTCCGTCTACGTTCTCTTATATAAGAAGACAGAAATAACTTTCATTAGCCTTTCCCAGTATTGAACACGGTAGCACATGCTGCCCATGTACGCTGGAGCCCTGAGCTTCTGCCTCAGCCAGCAATCCCAGCAGCGACTGCTCGCAGCATCACTGGAGGGCTTCGCTCAATACTGCCAATCCGCCATGCTGCTCTGCTGGAAGGTACTTGTGGCAGGCTGCTGCACTGAACTCCCAGGCTGCACCCACTGCTGATCCTCCCAGCCAGTATCTGTTTACTCACCGCCCCAGGCTTGTCCCTGTCTCCGCAGCTCACAGAGAGAGAGGTCACCATTAACCACAGGTTGACCCTCACACAATCAACCCGCACACTAGACACAGAATAACCCATACCTTAACAAACAGAGACATCAATGAACACCATAAACAGGAGGGTGCACACCTCCCGTGAGCCTCTGTGCATGGCCACTCACATAAGCAGCTTCCCGAGCTTCTCAGAGCCAGTAGCAGCTCACAGCAATACTCAAAGTCACTGATCTGCAAATCCTTCAGCCGAATACTGCTGCATGGGTGAGTCATAAATGAATCATCTGTGATACAACACATGCTACTTAACCTGACCATGCTGTCATTAGAGCTGGACGAGTGTACGCATGTTTCTATCCATGAGGCTGGAGCTGCAAGCATGCTAAAAGATGTTACGGATACGTAGTGAGGCTCTTCCGTATCCGCGTGCTGAAGAGGGCAGATGCGCCGTGTTGTGTGTCCTCGGTGAGATGGGCTTGTTTTATGGAGCACACCTGGTGGGGATTAAACAGGTTTTAAAGGCCTGCTGTGTTCAGCACACGCCTCAGCTGGAGACATGCTGAGGAGAAGACTCTGGAGTGTTTACCCAAAAGGCAGTGCATGTTGCAATAGGAAAAAATCAAGGCTAGCTCTGTGTACCAGAACAAGCGGCGTGCTTTAAACAAGAACGGCAACATAGAGACGAAACCCACAAGAGTGAAGGTGAGAGAGGGAGAGCTGTAGAACCGAGGAGCTCTGCAGGCATGCCCTGTTTGGATTTTCCTGTTGGAAGACGTTCTTTACATGTCCCTCTTTCGCTTTTGGCGTATTCTGTGATTATCTAATTAAATCTAAAAAAAACTAAACTAGTGATTCTTGAATTCCTAATGATTCCAGGTGGTAAATAATTAAGAGTATATATGTGTGGGAGTGTTGCGGGCCTTTGGCACAGGCATATCACACTTTGTAAACAAAACCATTAAAATTCTCACTGATGCTGGAGAGCGTCCCTGAAGTCACAGTAAACCCACAATCAACTAGAGCATGAGCTGCATTTCTGTTGGTTCATTATCAGTCAGTGAAAAAGACGCTTCTGGGTATTTATATGGATCAGCTGCTTCTGATTATCACAGGGCCTCTCTGTACGTACCTACTTCCCACCAAAGATCTGCTTATGGGCTTCAGTCTGTGGAAGAGCTTAGTGTTGGTGAATATCATACATAAAACTAGGAAACTGCGTTTTCCTGAAGGAAACACTGAATGATGTGCAGCTTACTGCGTTCCCACTTCCTGCTAGGCTGTAGTTGCTATGGGAGGAACGAAGGATGAATAAACGATACATGTGAAGAGGAGTGAAGGTCAGTAGTAGTGTTTGGGGATCGGCCCGGAGTGAGTACATGCAGTCTGGTGGCTGTAGGTTAAAGGAAACAGTAGGGTTTGAATGGGTGGAAAATGAATGGGAGGGATGGGAAAAAGACGATGAGATGAGTGGAGGTCGAACCAGTATCGAATTCAGGCTTGGGGGTCTGTCTTGCGATGTCTCTGAAACGATGTCTCTGGGTCGAACCGAGGTGCAGTAGATGGGCATGCACTTTTCTATCCCATTCATTCTTAATAGGAACAAATTTTGGAAAAACTGCTGCTATGCAGAAACTGCACAGCTCATCAAAACGCTATACAAGCACACCCTTCCTGATTAGACTGAACATTTTGGAGTTGGTGTTGATGTCTTGAAAACTGTGGGACTAATTAGCAGACCAAAAATGTGTACCAAGAACTTCATTACCCTGTTGCACTGCAGTGAACCTGACGTGGTGTGTTAGTGTGTGTGGTGCTGGTGTGAGTGGATCAAACACAGCAGTGCTGCTGGAGTGTTTAAACACTGTGTCCACTCACTGTCCACTCTATTAGACACTCCTACCTTGCTGGTCCACCTTGTAGATGGACAGTCAGAGACGATAGCTCATCTGCTGCTGCACAGTGCAGTGTTGGTCATCCTCTAGTCCTTCATCAGTGGTCACAGGACGCTGCCCACAGGACGCTGCTCACAGGACGCTGCTCACAGGACGCTGCTCACAGGACGCTGCTCACAGGACGCTGCTCACAGGACGCTGCCCACAGGACGCTGCCCAAAGCACACTGTTAGATGGATAGTTCTGGTCGGTGGACGATTCTCAGTCCAGCAGTGACACTGAGGTGTCCAGCAGCCCTGCTGTGTCTGATCCACTCACACCAGCACAACACACACTAACACACCACCACCACCACATCAGTGTTACTGCAGTGCTGAGAATGAAAATGAAAATATCTATATATAGACGTGTATAGAAAATACAGTCATGTCTTGATGCTTCGGTCAAGGCATCAACCACCAGATGTGTTCAGAATCAGTCACAGGTCACCTATTAAACTATAAGGGTATTTACATTGTGATATCAGCTCCCTGAGAAAAGCCAAGCACAGGGCAAAATCAATAGAAACAAGCTCGTTGTGTTGGGTGGCCTTCAACAGAGCTGTCACCGCTCTTACACAGTCCCATACGTCTGTCTGCAGGTGGAGGAATTACAGCCCATAAAAATGTTATGACTAACACCGTGTGACCCTGTGGCTGATATCATCGTGATGACCTTGCTGCTGCTCAGGTGGTGATGTTGTGTGATATTCTGCCTGGTGTTAGTAAACTCTCCCGTGTCTCCTTCTTGGCCGGTGTAATGCATTCTGGGTACAGCTTTAACTGTAGTGTAAATGTTTCTTTAGTAAGCCGTGAGCCAAAATCCCGCCCCAACTTCAGTTTTCAGAGAAACAGCCACAGAGGTCCTTACGAGGTCTGATTGGCTTTGCTGAGTCAGGGGTTACACCTTTTCTCAGTGCTAGCAGGGAATTGCCCTTTTCCTCTCAAATAAACGTGATACGATTTAATTTCCCTCCAAAAAAGGTGCCATTACAGAGACAAACATATGGATTGACCTATATACAGTAGATTTAATTATAGGCATTTGGTATATACATACATACATATATATACAGGGGTTGGACAATGAAACTGAAACACCTGGTTTTAGACCACAATCATTTATTAGTATGGTGTAGGGCCTCCTTTTGTGGCCAATACAGCGTCAGTTGGTCTTGGGAATGACATATACTGCGTCCTGCACAGTGGTCAGAGGGAGTTCAAGCCATTCTTCTTGCAGGATAGTGGCCAGGTCACTACGTGATGCTGGTGGAGGTTCGTCCTTCTTGGTGGTATGCTGACATTACCCTGGATACCGTGGCTCTTGATACATCACAAAGACTTGCTGTCTTGGTCACAGATGCACCAGCAAGACGTGCACCAACAGTTTGTCCTCTGGTATGTCACCCATAATGTTGTGTGCATTGCAGTATTTTGAGTAGAACTGTGCTCTTACCTGCTAACTGAACCCTCACACTCTGCTCTTACTGGTGCAATGTGCAGTTAATGAAGATTGGCCACCAGGCTGGTCCAATTTAGCCATGAGACCTCCCACACTAAAATGACAGGTGTTTCAGTTTCATTGTCCAACCCCTGTATATATTTGGTATATATCGATATTCTATCCCCTGTATATCATCGCTGTCCAAAGAAAAAACAGTATCTCCAAAATGGAAACTTTACAGGAGAGGCCGAAAACCTTATTGAACTTTAATGGAGGTCAATGGAACCAGACGTCTTTCCCTACAGTTTTGGGCCATTTCTGTTGGTCCATCCTTCATGAGATTCTCGCTAAGAGTAAACAGCAGCTGATAGGTTCAAATGATGCATAAAAGTAAAAATGGACCAAAGTGGAGATACATGTTTTTCATTGGACAGTGACGATATATACCCTGCATCTCTTTCATGTGGAATGTGTACATTGGTGAATTTCATAGTCTCTGTTCATAAATTTATATTACTGTTATATAAAACCGAATATTTGACTAAACGCAGCTAGTCTGTGTTCAGTACTGTGTACGGTATATTTATTGTGTAATGTATGTGTTGTGTTGTGTATGTGAGGCTCTCGCCCTCACGCCTGTGTAAATGTGAGGTGGCGCTAAACATCGTTTGATTTGATTAATGAGAGTAAATGTAATCTGCTATTTTCCACTTCTGCTAATCAGCATTAAAGGCTGAGACTAGCTTATTAAACAAGTGGAATCACACGTGCTCATACTTCACTGGCTTGAAAACCTGAAGCCGCACGGGTCCCTCGTGGATAATGCTGCCTTTACCTGCTTTCAGAATTATGGTAAATTCGAGTTTCCGATGCGGAAGCTGCACATGAACGCACCTCGAGTCCTGCTTTCTAGTGGGAAATTCAGAAAAGATTTTGAGACCTGAGTTGATGTGACACCTGCCACCTGTTACCATGGTGAAGAAGAGGATGGGATCTGTATTGCATGGTACATAATGTTTTAATAATAAAAAAAAAAATCATAATATCACTCTCTCACCTTCCATCCCTTATAAGCCTACTGGGTTATGTGGGGTGCTAGAGCCTATCCCAGCTCACAAAGGGCAAAAGGCAGGACCACTAGTCCATTGCAGGGCAGACACAGAGAGACAAACACATTCACCCGCACCTATGGGGGCAATTTAGCATCTCTAATTCACCAACTGCATGTGTTTAAAGTGTGTAGGAGGAAACCCACACAAACTGCACACAGGAAGGAACCTGGAAGCCCCATTTGGTTATCAAACCCAGACCCTTCTTGTAGTGAGGCAACAGTGCGCTACCATGCTGCCAGTGATTATAATTATATTATATTATAAGATATCATACATGCAGCTCAAAGTGCTTTTGAGGCAAAGATGACAAAGACAAAATGATAATACTAGCAATGAAAATAAAATCAGAGAAACTTAAATATATAAATAAAGTTTCTCTGATTGTATGTGTGTGTGCTAGATGTGATACCTGCCACCTGCTAGCATGGTGGAGAAGAGGATGGGATCTGTATTGCATGGTACGTCAGTTTTGACAGGACAATATATATACATACATATGTATGAATATAAATATGAATATAAATATAAATATATATATATATATATATATATATATATATATATATATATATATATATATATATATAAATAGAGAGAGAGAGAGAGAGAGAGAGAGAGAGAGAGAGAGAGAGAGAATAGAGAATTTATCATATAAAACTGTAACATGAGGAAAAAAGGAGAAATAAAAAAAAGAGAAATAAGAAGGTACACATTAATAAGGTCACAGCTATAAGCACTAAAACAATTAGATACAAGCTGATTAGTAACATGAACAGTGCTGCTGCTGTTAAAGGTTGTTTGTGTTCATTCCTTTGATCTGTGATCTACAGTATACGCAGCTACCCCGATATCTTCTTCAGCATGTGCATCAACCCTATTGTCCTGTCAACAAAGCACTTTATAGTGATGTACTTGTAATTCTGATTTCACAACTGGAAGGCAGGATCTTCCGACTAGCACGTGAAGCAGCATGTGATTGGACCACTGATCTAAATAGATTTCAAAAAAGGTGCATTACTGGAGCTGCTCAACTGTCCAGCATTACAAAAGACGCAATGACTCCAGCAGTGTTTCCCAACCCTGGCCCTGGAAGCACCCTGCCCTGCACATTAGCAGTGGATCCCCTGATTTGCCACACCCTCTGTAGCTCTGAAAGGGCTGGCTAATGAGCTGATAAGTTGAATCAGGTGTGATGGGAGCAGGGGAAGTGCTAGAACGTGCAGGCCAAGACGCCTCCAGAACCAGGGTTTAGAAACTCTAGACTGAAGTGGCATCTGCATGCAGATCTACGGGTGTGGCATCAGTAGTTAGTCTTACTTGTCTACCCTCCACCCAGGGTAGAATACACATGGAACAGTCCATATCCACCCATATTTACTGCAGGCACATATAAGGCCTGCCCTAAGCCAGCTAGGACCCTTTTGTAGTCCTAATGGGAGGTCTCGAGGCAGCTGCTCTACTAAGGTGAGTACCGAACACTTATATGAAGATTTTACAGAGAGAACTAATCTGGAGGAGCAGTTGGCAGATGTCGTTATGGTGGGCTGTTCCTGTGTAGTGGAAGTGATGGAGGTTAACACTGGACAACTGAACCTTGTGGCCCCAGGAAGGTAGCTCGACAGGAGCAAGGAAAACGTGATGTGAGCTTGGAATACAGTGTAATTCCAAGTAATTTGGGAAAATTTGGACTGGCACTGTGGTAAGGGTAGATGGTCATTTGTGAGTTTCTGCTCTGATTGTAATCTTATGCTTGTAGTAATCACCATCAAGTCAAGTACTAGGAGCAAGTGGTGTGGACATGTTGAGCTACTGAACACCGGCTGCTTCTCTTGTTTATGTTTACGTGGCAAATGAATCTTCATATGCTGTTTAGTATCAGCTAGCAGGAATGTGAAAAGCCCCAGGCCTGTCTGGAGGATTGCTATATACATCAGCATACTCATGAGACTGGCTGTTCTGTATATTGCATCGTAGTTTGTAAACCCAGCATTTTAACATTCCCTGCTACAGCACCGTTCATTTCCTCAGAGAGGCAATATCCTGCTTATGGGCCCGCTGGGGCCTCGGCGTCCCATTTCCTTAACCTTCACGAAACATAATCCAAAACAGAAATAATTTCAGGGCACTTTTATAAAGCCTTTTAAGTACGCTGGGTACAGGAGCCTGGCGCTGGCAGCAAGTCATCAAAATGATTCATTTTCGCTGATGTTAAAGCGATGGAGGACATGAACACCAAAATCAGCACACATTATCTATATGTGTTGTATACTGAAGTGTTCTGCCATGGGAAATCCACACAGCCAGTATAAAGACCAATCACTGTTTTAGTGTTTGTTAGTAAAGATCTGCTTTTATGTAATGTGTTCTAAAGTGGGTTTGTAGCAGTGTTAGACAGTAACTCAGTAAGTGTAATGTGTTAGTGTGCTGTAAGTAGCGTGTTGGTGTACAGTAACTCAGTAAGTGTAATGTGTTAGTGTGCTGTAAGTAGTGTGTTGGTGTACAGTAACTCAGTAAGTGTAATGTGTTAGTGTACTGTAAGTAGCGTGTTGGTGTACAGTAACTCAGTAAGTGTAATGTGTTAGTGTGCTGTAAGTAGTGTCAGGTACAGTAACTCAGTAAGTGTAATGTGTTAGTGTACTGTAAGTAGTGTGTTGGTGTACAGTAACTCAGTAAGTGTAATGTGTTAGTGTGCTGTAAGTAGTGTGTCGGTGTACAGTAACTCAGTAAGTGTAATGCGTTAGTGTACTGTAAGTAGTGTGTCGGTGTACAGTAACTCAGTAAGTGTAATGTGTTAGTGTACTGTAAGTGGTGTGTTGGTGTACAGTAACTCAGTAAGTGTAATGCGTTAGTGTGCTGTAAGTAGCGTGTCGTTGTACAGTAACTCAGTAAGTGTAATGTGTTAGTGTGCTGTAAGTAGTGTGTTGGTGTACAGTAACTCAGTAAGTGTAATGCGTTAGTGTGCTGTAAGTAGCGTGTGGGTGTACAGTAACTCAGTAAGTGTAATGTGTTAGTGTACTGTAAGTAGTGTGTTGGTGTACAGTAACTCAGTAAGTGTAATGTGTTAGTGTGCTGTAAGTAGTGTGTTGGTGTACAGTAACTCAGTAAGTGTAATGCGTTAGTGTGCTGTAAGTAGTGTGTTGGTGTACAGTAACTCAGTAAGTGTAATGCGTTAGTGTGCTGTAAGTAGTGTGTGGGTGTACAGTAACTCAGTAAGTGTAATGCGTTAGTGTGCTGTAAGTAGTGTGTGGGTGTACAGTAACTCAGTAAGTGTAATGCGTTAGTGTACTGTAAGTAGTGTGTCGGTGTACAGTAACTCAGTAAGTGTAATGCGTTAGTGTACTGTAAGTAGTGTGTTGGTGTACAGTAACTCAGTAAGTGTAATGCGTTAGTGTGCTGTAAGTAGTGTGTCGGTGTACAGTAACTCAGTAAGTGTAATGCGTTAGTGTACTGTAAGTAGTGTGTTGGTGTACAGTAACTCAGTAAGTGTAATGTGTTAGTGTACTGTAAGTAGTGTGTCGGTGTACAGTAACTCAGTAAGTGTAATGCGTTAGTGTGCTGTAAGTAGTGTGTTGGTGTACAGTAACTCAGTAAGTGTAATGCGTTAGTGTACTGTAAGTAGTGTGTTGGTGCACAGTAACTCAGTAAGTGTAATGTGTTAGTGTACTGTAAGTAGTGTGTTGGTGTACAGTAACTCAGTAAGTGTAATGCGTTAGTGTGCTGTAAGTAGTGTGTTGGTGTACAGTAACTCAGTAAGTGTAATGCGTTAGTGTGCTGTAAGTAGTGTGTTGGTGTACAGTAACTCAGTAAGTGTAATGTGTTAGTGTACTGTAAGTAGTGTGTTGGTGTACAGTAACTCAGTAAGTGTAATGCGTTAGTGTACTGTAAGTAGTTTGGCTTTTCCCCCTCTTTCTCCAGGCGGTCCTTGATGTAGTCCAGGCCTGAAATGGACATTTCTATGGATGCTAAGAATCCGTGAATGAGCTTGTTTCATTTTGACATTATGTTTTTACGTACACAGAAGCTCAAAGGAACGTCTCATGATTTAGTGGTGTAAACAGTAAGATAGTAGAGTTTGAGATGTAGTGAGGTTAAAGTGCAAAATTGTCCAGAATGGAGATACTTAAGTAAGGAAAAGATAAGTACAGTAACTAATTACATTTACTTTGTTATTGTCCAACACTGCTTATGCAAAAAGTCAGGATTGGGCTGGCAGTCTGATTACGGCCTATAGCAAAAATGTGGGCTTCCTGAAACTCTTAAAAGAACAATTTTGAGAGCCGCTGTCCTATGGGATTTGTCAAGCTTGCCCCAATGTAGAAGTAGGATGAAGATTCCCACTGTATGGCATGCAGTATCTCTCCTTGTGTGTGCGGCAGTAGCCTGCACTTTGGTGTGCTCTGCTGATGTTCTCCATAATGCTAACTATCATTTTGTGCCCCAGTGGGACTTGGTCAAGCATGTGACAACCGTGTGCACACATTGCCTACAGTTCCAGTTATCCATCAGAGAAGTCTCCAAATCCCCAAACAGACAACATGCTGCTTAAAGGAGAAGATGGGCAGCCTCGTCAGGGTTGTTTGAGAGTGACGGGGGCGGTGCTGAGCTCTTTGCTGGTGCTCAGATGTCCAGCACTGCTCGGAGGCTGTTAGTAATTTGGTTTCTGTCACCGCTGCTGAAAGCGTTCTTGTGGTTTGAGTGAAGGCCAGAAAATAAGATGGGACGTCAGACAGGCAGTGGGGCTCTCGCCATGCTGATTTAACAGGCACGGTACACAGCAGGACACGAAGGAAACTAAAGGACAAGAGGGCGATGCTAATCATGCGTTATCACTCGTCTGGGGTTCGGAGAGCGGTTGAGACGTTTCTGCATCTTTTCTTCTAATAACCGGTGCACACGGTTTTTGTGTGGGTGAGCAATGTGCCGCTCAGTTCCGTACGGTTTGTGCTGTTGCATAATTTGCATAATTTGAATCTTTAACCTTCTACATTAGCATAACAATGACTCATGTTTCGTTAGTTCCTTTTAGTAACCTTCAATCCGTCTTTTCTTTCCTTCATGATTTCTAATTCCACCTACTAGCCTGATCTCCTCCATAGCCTGGGCTTCCTTAAAGCATAGTGGGAGTCATGGGTTGCAGGTTAGGGAACCAGCCTTGGGACCAGAGGGTCTTGGGACCAGAGGGCCCTTAAGCAATAAGGCATGTGACCACCAACTGCTTCTCGGGCAAGTGTGCTCACTGCCCCCTAGTGTGTATATTTAATAGTATGTGTGGGTGTCTTACGTCATGGATGGTTTTGTGGTTGGTGTGGCTCAGCGGATAACACCGCTACCCGCCAAGTAGCCATCAACACACGTGGGAGACTGGGGTTCGAATCCCGGGCTGAGTGACTATGCTGTGCTACACCAATAAGAGTCTTTGGGCAGGGCCCCTAACACTACATGGGTCTACCTGTACTATGATTAACCTTGTAAGTCGCTCTGGATAAGAGCAATGGCTAAAGGCTGTAAATGTAAATGGATGGGCAACCAAATGCAATTGGCAAAAAAGGATAAAGTGGAAGTAGTAAATGTGAAAGCCAATAGGAAGGGAAAAATGACCCGCCTCATACAATATATAGGCAGAAATGGTCTAAAAAGGCCACTAGCTTATCCCAGTCTTTGTTTTCCCGTTTGTGAACCAATCCCTCATCTTTTTCCCTCCTGTCAGACACACACGGGCTGTTTGAATATCCTGGATGGCTTAAAGCAGTACAGAGTCTGGCAGAGGGCGACACGTGTTTGGCCGTTTCATTAAAATCACCCCCTCGGCCTGCGGCGGCCCTCGTTTTTCTACTCCGCCAAATCTATGGCACAAGTGCCCTATATGAAATCCACCCCCTCAGGACGCAAAGTGGCTCTTGTGTGGAGCAAAAAGATAGCCGGCTATTTTTAATGCAGGGCCATGTTATCTGCCTCCCTCTCCCTGCGGCTCGCTGCCTCCACTCATATTAGTCATTTCTGCCATCTCGAGAAAAAAGGCTCCTTTATAAGAGAGAATAATGCATGGAACGTCTTTAAAACGTGTTATGATCTCTCCCTCCCACCATCCTCCAAAGTGCTTAGCCAGTTCACCTACAGGACTACATGCCACCGGTTCCAGAGTAATGTCAGGGAAGGATAAGCAGGTACATGGTGTGGCTTTGTTACTCTGTGTCTGAAAGATAATGGTATGTTCAGACTCAGTTGTCTGATTCCAGGCATCCGGGTACTGAAACTCGACTCTTGAGCTTCAGAATCGACACATGTGGGAGACTGGGGTTTAAATCCCGGGCTGAGTGACTGTGCTGTTCTACACCAATGAGTCCTTGGGCTGGACTCCTAACACTACATTGGCCTACCTGTAATATTATGAGCCTTGTAAGTCGCTCTGTATAAGAGCGTCAGTTGAATGGCGGAAATGTGAATGCATGGGCAACCAAATGCGATTTGATTCTGATTCCAGGCATCCGGGTATTGAAACTCGACTCTTGAGCTTCAGCCCCGCACAAATGGTTGCACCTAGACAGAATCCGCCCACAGGAATGAAGCCTGGTGTGTAGATTGTGAGACATGAGAATGATTCAAGTTTCATGCTCTGTGGTGCATGTGACATAATTAAGGATGGGCTGCTGTTCCTGACTGACCCAGCACCCACGGTTGTGGAGTCTGTACGATGCAGGACTACACGCATGCCAGCCAATTGACAACTGCCCTTAAAGCCACGCCACCGTAACTAAAGACTGCAATGGTCCCGCTTTTGTCTTGGTGGAGACGACCAATGAATCCATGTGTGGAGGCACAATAGCGAGTGCTAAGACAAACGGTTTGCCACACGTCACATGTCCAGAAGGCTCCATACTGAGACTCTACTTCTGTGTATCTCAATTCATATGGCCCATATCAGTCTAAATGTGTAATTTATTGTTACGGGTAACCTTTAACCTTTAACCCCCACCCCATTTATGAAGACGTTAGCCTTTTTTTCCTCCTTCAATATACATCAATATACATGTAGGGTGTCCTATGAATATCTTCACACGGTCTAGTAAATATCTGCTGTATTTCACCATTTCTCCTGTCTCCATCTGAACTGGGCAGTTTCAATTTCGGGTAACACAATCACAGTGCTGCTGCCCTTTTGCCCTGCCCACACGAACCAGTATCAGATTCAGACAACCTCGATGAGCTGAAGCTATGCAGCATAACCAAAAGCTAGCAGGCTAGACCACCTGTCTAGCTGCCGGTCGCCCCCCATTTCTTTACCAGTCACCAACATTGTACTTTCATCTGTTCCTTCATGCATTGCCTTGTCTGTCTGTCTGTCTGTCTGTCTGTCTGTCTGTCTGTCTGTCTGTCTGTCTGTCCCTATGCAAAATGCTTACTCCCTCTATTTGTTAATCCATCTGTATGTTTGAGGCCTGTTAGCATCACATAAGTTGGATAATGTTAGTTCTGCATGAGGGGTAGAGCAGGCTAAAAGTGGTGGACAGAGAGCTGTCAATCAAGCTAAGGCCTAAATCAGCTGGTTATTAAATCGCCATGACGTTTCACCATGCCAGTTTTCTCCTGTAGTAGCAGTGCGCACTATACAGTATTTAAGTGTTGCATTTTATTTTTGGATTGATGTGTGACTCCACCCGACACCTCTTTCTTTCTCTCCTTCTTCCCTTTAATGAAGTTGATATTGACCAACAATGTCCCTTATTGAACAGCACCCCCCCGTGTAAGAACACTGATCTAAGTATACGAGTATCTGCTGGGATGGATCAGTGCAAAAACAGACATTGCTTACTGGAAGCTCAGCAGAGGAAAATCATTACTGCAAAAATAACTGAAGTACAGTAATCTGTTTATCCTTTACCACATTAAATGCCATACTGGATTATAAATATTCATGTCCACCGATGCCAGAAATCGAATTTCTCTATATGAATAGATTGGCCTCCAGCTGTTTTTTACACTGTTCCTGATGTTAATGTAATATCGTATGCATGTATACAGACACCGAAACAGGCTTTGCTATGGCTGTTCAGTTAAGTGTTTGTCTGAGAGAACATGCTATTGGGGGAGCTAAGAGCTGGGCTTAAGCATAGTCTCAGTCATGTTATGCATTCTGTGTTATTATTGCTAGAAGTGGTTTTATAATGACAGGCCTTGGGGGAAGCATCCCAGCTGCTGCGTCTTTATCAATTAGCCTCTGCGGTTCTTGCACTTCATGTCTGATTGATTGTGTGGTTTGACCTTTTATAGGGATCTAATGATGTCTTCATTACTCCATTATAAACTCCAGGATGACCTTTAACCTAACAGCTAGGAAACACTTCCACTGGCAAAATGATTAGCACTGGGTCAAGGTGTGTCTGTGTGTGTGTTGGTGTCTGTCTGATGTAGACAGTCCTCCTAAACATGTCAAACGATGGCTTATTTAAACCCTGAACTTGCGTCAATGCAGCCGTCTGGCGTTAGTCTAGATAATGAGACTTTGGAGGCCATTGTGTCTGGTTAAACAGTGGAGCTTAATAGAGTGCGGAGTTGTAGCACTACTGTGCATAAATGTATTGCCTAAAGCATTGCCTTGTCTGCCTTCACATGTGATTTGAGTGAATCCCCCTAGGGCATTTAACATGGTGGCGGCCAACAGACTCGCCTGGGAAGGCTTTCCACGAGGGTGTGTTTATGGGAATTTTTGACAATTTATCCAGAAGTGCATTGACGAGATTGAACACTGATGTTGGACGAGAAGGCCTGACTCGCAGCCTTTACTTGGAAGTAAGGGGCCGAGCCCAACTCCCCACCAAACTTCACACTTGGCACAATGCAGTCAGACAAGTCATGTTTTCCTGGCAACCGCCAAACCCAGACTCATCCATCGGATTGCCAAGCGGAGAAGCATGGTTGCTTACTCCAGAGAACACGTCTCCACTGCTGTAGACTCCAGTGGTGGTGTGCTTTACACCGCTGGGTTTGCCGCTTTGCATTGCGGCTGGTGATGTAAGCTTGGCTGCAGCTGCTTGGCTATGGAAACCCATTCCATGAAGCTCCCTACACACTGTTCTTGAATTAATCTGATCGTATGAAGTTTGGAGGTCTGTATCGCTTTTGCACCTCAGCATCCGCTAACCCCTCTCTGTCATTGTACATGACCCAACACTTTGTGGCGGAGCTGCTGCTGTTCTTTGTTAGAATACCACAGGGTTGACTGTGGAATATTTAGTTGTGAGGATTTCATGACTGGAATCGTTGCACAGGTGGTATCCTATCATGGTGCCACGCTGGATTTCACTGAGATCCTGAGAGCGACCCAACGTCTGTACGCCTAGGTGCTTGGTTTTTACATACCCTTGGTCAAGGAGTGTGGTTAGAACACCTGAAGTCAATGATTTGGTTGAGTGAATCATTTTGCCAGTATAGTGTATATGCTAATCCTTAGGGAATATTTGGCTTCACTGATCAACTTTGCATTCATAAGGTTGCCACCTGGAATTTTCTGGAGCAGCCAAGCTTCATTCCTGGACACCACATGTCCCGCATAGTTTTATGTGGGCATTTATGATGACATGACCGGGATTAGGTTCTGTGGTGGAACTAACATCCATCGTAGACTACATTGGGAACACGGAATCTGAAGTATCTTTTAGACCTCCACTGGAGAAGTATGGAGAGTAACAGGAGCATGATTTATTATATCTCTAATGTCCAATTATCACTTCTGGAACAGGACTCTTCATCAGCTCAGTGTAGGGGACGAGACTCCAGTCTATCTCAGTCCATCTTTAATAGAAACTCATTCATCAGTCTGACATTGATGTCACACAAAACACAGAGAACAGGAGAACCGTTTCCATTAGCTAGAACCAAGCTCCGTCCAACAAGTCAAAACAAGCTCAAAACAAAGAGACCACTGTGCCCTGATTGGTGGACTCGCTTCATGCTTGTTTCATTTGGACATGTTATGTTTTTAGGCTCACATAAGCCGGACAGATTCGGTCATAATGTAGTGGAGTAACCAGTACGGTATTGGAGTTATTAGATAATTAGATAAAGTGCCATAGTGTGAAGGAAGTAGCTGAAGGTGTATGGAAGCCTACAGTCATACGGGTCTACCAGCATTAGCTAAAATCCCAGTCTACAGGAAACTCACCTCAGAATTCATAGGGAAGGCATTCATCAAATCTGGCCCAGCTGCACAATGCTTTGATGCAGGAGTGTCTGTACACTGATGCGGCCTACATCCAGAAACACAAACACAAGCTCCCACCCCTCTGGGCTGAGCTTATTTGCATGTCTAAACAGACCTGGGTGGCCTTTAACATGCTTGCTCATTGCAACCTGACAAGGAAAACGTTCTTAAACCCATTTGTAGGAAGAGCATCATGTTAACAGATGTCCCCAAACTTTTGATGCGCAGTGTTTACAGTGTGTGAAATGATGAATAATTGCAATCTAAATTTTAATCTTTTCTTGAAACGACCCCTCGAGGCGCTAGGCTCCGCTGCTCATTAATGGAGTTGATTTACCTGCGATTTGGAGGTGCATGCTCCGCCTGGATGTCGTCCAGCACACGAATGAATGAAATCACCACAGCCCTTCAGGGTGAGAGGGAGTTAATTTCAAATAATCAAACTGCGCTCGCTGAGGCAGGCTGCCTGAAAATTGCCTATCTTGGAAATGAGAAATTCAGATTTAAACAGGGCCAAGGCCCCTTCCTTTCCCCGCCTGTACACTGGAGCAGAGCGGGTCCGTTATGAATATGATGGGGTCGCTGAGTGTGCAGATGTTGGTAGTAGCTAGTTCTTGTGTAAATGTTAAGTATACTTTGATGGATTTATTTGTTCAGTACTTTTAAATTCTAGAGGACTTTTTACTCAGTTCCACTTCAGTCATTAACACCGGGCGTGTTCTCTGTCTGTTTGATTTCTTTGTCTTGGGCTGCTCTGCTCTTTCTCACACCTCTGATGCTGGAGCTCTGCCTTAGTTTAGGTTCCAAATTTATATTTCTAGCAAATATGTGATTTTCTCACCCAGAATCTATCAAGAAGACAAATCTGATAGGTGTTATAGCCTACCTGTCATCAGCTACTTAATTAAAAATGTGTGATTAGATAGTACACTCATTAAACGAGTAGTAGTTTAAATAAAAGGATTCCCAGAAGGAATCCACCGACAGGAATGAAACTCAGTGGGTGGGTTTGACATTGTGAGACATGCCAATGATTCTAGTTTCATGCTCAGCCAGATGTTTGAGCAAGGACAGGCCTTATCGCTGTACCTGACCAACCCAACAGCCTCAATTGTGGCCCTACAGGAAGCAGTGATGCCCTCCATGAGTCCTCCTGGTAGTTCTAGCACCACTGGCAATTGGCTGCATGACACAGGACTACACAGGACTGTTACATTGACTGCCCTTAACACCACATCAGCATCGCCAAATTGTAATGGTGTCCTCCAGACTGTCATGGAGTGACTCAGAATGGCACAGAGTCGTCTTCAGTGATGAGTCCCGCTTTTGTCTTGGTGGAGACGACCAAAGAATCCTTGTGTGGAGGCACCTTGTTAAGCACCTAGATGAACGGTTTGGCACACGTCCAGAAGGTCTGGTGTCACGCCACCTCAACCCCTACCGCACCATCTGCAGGATGCTGTGTGAATATTCAAACTGCATGGGATGGATTATCACAGGACACCTCTACTGAGACAGCTGGCATGTTGGGTTGGTCAACATGGTGGCCCAACACTACTGAGACACTACTTCTGTATGTGTAGCTCATTAAATATTGATCGTCATGTATTGTTCCTGGTAACCTTTATCTTCCTTCCCAACAGCCCTGCAATCCCACCTGGCCTTCTGGGTACAACCACTTTTTGATTGTGTGTAAAGCAGGGCCGGTTGTCATTCTGTGCTGGTCTGTGGGGTTGCTGCTTGGGGCAGTGCACTGCTGTGGTGTTCATTTGGGCCACCTCATGCATCTGTGGTTACCATGCTGGATGTTTCACACTGTTGGGTTGTTTGGGCCCGAGTTGTGTGCTGAGGATGTTTGGCCTTGTGAATAGAGGCTGCCCCACTCACCTCTAGATGTCTGTGCTGTAATGTGTTGGCGTGTGTGATAGCACTTTGGCAAATCTGTTGAGTTGACTTCTGTTGACCTCACATTAGAGGCTGACCAGCTGCAGTGACTGTGTTTACTGTGACAACATTTATGTGAATTGCTCAAACTGGACCTTTCCATCAGCTTCAATTATGAAATCAAATTACCACTTGTCTCCTACTGATTAGTCCTTTCCAAGGCTCCTGATTATGAGTGGCGTTACTCACGGAAATGCTTTCACATAGACCTTAGATCATTTACCGTATTATGGTACTTGACTGCAGAGGACAAAGACGCTGTTTACACCTTTTCAAGTTTCACTCGGAAGGCCAGGTGTAGACACACCCAGGAGGCATTGTGATGAGATTATGATAGGACTGCTCGCTCGGAGGAGGCAGGTCTTGACCACAGACGAGTATAAATGGAAAGTGTTCTTTCTGTCCTCTTGCTGTTACCAAACAGAAATGTGTCTGCCATGCTCTGACTAACAGCTGAGAGGATAAACAGGGAAATGAGAGGGTGGATGCATGAGGCAGGGGTTATCCTCAGAGAGCCTCGCAGTACTGTGCAAACGTCAGAACAACCTTCGTTCATCAAAAGCTAACGGAAATCCAGCACGAGGTCACAGGAGCAGTTGTACTGTACAAGTCAATTCTTACTCTGCACCACCTCCCAGACCTCAAGTACCAGTAGTTACGATACAAATACTACAGAGTATAGAAGCACTATAAGAAGACCAGACAAAAACAATGTGTATACACTCGTAATCAAAAGAACAGCTACACCCAGAAGGCAGGGTGGGATTGCAGTGCTATTGGGAGGGAAGATAAAGGTTACCAGGAACAATAAATGATGAAACATTCAGACTGATATGGTCAATATTTATTGAGCTACACCTACAGAAGTAGTGTCTCTTTGTGTGGTGCAAATCCACCATGTTTGCTTATGCAACATGCCAGATGTCTTGGGCATTGGAGTTGTAGAGGTTCCTAATGGAGTCCTGTGATAATCCATCCCATGCAGCTTAAATATCCTCACACAGTTCCTGCAGATTGTGTAGCAGGGCTGGAGGTGGAGTGATCCCAGGCTTACTGGAGGTGTGACAACAAACCGTTCACGTTGGTGCCGTCCACGGTATCTCCTCACACTGATTCATTGGTCGCCTCCACCAAGACAAAAGCAGGACTCATTACTGAAGATGACTCGCTACCATTGTGGGTCCCTCCATGACAGTCTGGCACAACACTATTGCACTATGGTGATGTTGGTGTGTTGAGGGCAGTCGTTGTAAGGGTCTGTTCATGTAGCCAAGCGTTGCAACATGTAACACAGTTTTATGGAGGTGGCTGGTGCAGTGCAGCTTTGCATGCTGCGCTTCATGAGGCCATCTTGAAAATAATGAGTAGTGGACACGAGCACGTGTGTGTGTGTGTGTGTGTGTGTGTGTGTGTGTGTGTGTGTGTGTGTGTGTTTTATTAATTCTGTAATCTAAACCACTGCTTCTGGGTGATGTAGCCTATCCCAGCACTCATTGGGCAGAAAGCAGGAAACACCCTGGACCGATCACCAGTTGACAGGGTAGACACGTACACACTTACACTTGGGGGAACTTGTCTGACCGCATGTCCTTTGGAAACCTACACAGATATGGGGAGAACATGCAGAACCCACACAAAGAACCCTGGGCACCCTATTTGGGGAAATGAACCCAGGCCATTCTTGCTGCGAGGCACCAGCGCTAACCCACTGCACCAGCATACCGCCCTGTGTGTAGTGTTGTCTTTTTACCCCCGTGTTGCGCTTGGTGTGTAACAGCGCTCTTATTAGAGTTAGGCTGAAAAAGCTCCAGAGTGTGGTCACAGGCTTCCACCATGTTTCCTCTGGAACTAAACAGCGTTGCTTGGTTGGGAGAGTGTTGCTAACTTTGGTTGATGCTATCCAGTATTTTGGGTTGTTTTGAAGCATGGGGATCACTTAATAACGAATAGTTCAGTTTCAAATTTTAATCAGAAATTTTACCGTGTTTTATTGTAAAAGCATTTAATCACTACTACCAGATCTCGCAATACTCTTACCTTTTTTCTCTCTCTGTATTTTTTTTAATAATTTGGAATTTTGGGATATTTTTTTTGGGAATTTTATTTTGGAAATGCCTGTTTTTATCCCCCATCTATTTTCCTTTTGATATTCCCCCCACCCCACTCTTCTAGTTCTGGCGCCGACACGAGTGGCTGCCTGTTCCAGTAGCCGTGTGTGTGTGTGTGTGTGTGTGTGTGTGTGTGTTGAGTTTGTGTACCTGTGTATTTATGTATCTCTGTTGCTGTGTGTTCTAGAATTTTTATCTTATTTTTTCAATTGAAGTATTTACCTTTATCTTTATCTATCTATTGCTTCTTCCAGAATTTCCCTCTGGGATCAATAAAGTATCTATCTATCTATAGACAAAACATCTCATTAGAAATATCTTTACTAAAATAATTTAATTTATGAATGGTTGTTTAACCTGTAAATGGATTGTGTAAAGGCTGATCTGACTTTTGTACAGTGCTGTATGTGTAAAGCAAGTTATGATAAAGTCCAGAGTTTATCCACACATGATCCTGTAGCTCGTGTTGGTGCACGGTGCAAACAGTGTATTAAACTGCTCAGCTTGATTTTAATAGTGCAGCCCTTTAACTACTGTATGTGTGCACACATGTCCGGTGTTCCCAGCAATGTGTTTAATTTCACTGTTCTGAATTGAATTGATCGGCCTCCAGCTATACTAGCATTTATGAACTGTAGTGTGCAGGCGTTACAGAAAGAGAGGAAAAGAGAAGATTGAAAAGCGAAGCATGGTTCAGCATGGTAATGGCTCCGGTTCTAACCCGCATACTGTGCCAAAGCAATTTGTTTTTCATTGCAGAACTAATTAAATCATGTTACACGAATTAAGGAAAAATTCTCCTGTCTCAGGGTCATGAAACATAATTACAGCTATTATAATTATCACTAAGATGTATTAGAGTCCGGGGTTCGAGTCGGGGGCTGCGGTTATATGTAGGCAGGGGTGCGTGGATGCATGGCTGAATCCTGTCATATGTAAAATGTCATTTTAAACAGAGCTGATTTTTATTTTTTTATTTTTTTCATGCCAGTCGACCCGATGTGGAAGGCTCCTAAGCGATATCTATGATGCATTGGTTCCAGAACTTTTAATTATGTTCTCCTCCCTCAGATTGGCTCTCAGTAATGTATAGCGTGCTGCTGATTCATGCCTTTAACAAAGGCCTGTGATGATTCCCACAGCTTCAATAATTAATACACTGACATGGTATGATGTAGTCTAACCATCGTCTTGTTGGCAGGAACTCCTGCCCTAATAGCCTGAAACTGTTTCAGTTAAACCTTCACTCAGATCCATTATTATGAAGAATGTTACACTATGTGGGAGGTTAGCTGATTGGATTCCTGTTGTGAAAGATTCTGAATGGCTCAAGCAAGGCCCCCCCCCGCCCCCTTCTCCCTCCTCTAATGTGGTGGTCTGGAAGTATGTAACCGTGAGAGTTGTGGAGCTTGTGCTTCCTCAGAGCATGGCGTTGATTGGGATTGGGTGGTACACTTGTACGGTACACCAAAATATTTAAAAAGCATGACTGTTTAAAAAAAAAATGGCATATCAAACTTCATTTTCCTCACTTCATTGCACTATCTCCATGAGCACAAATACCAGCTGTGATTGATGTGGCCTACATCCAGAAACTTGTCCAGTCCATTCCAAATCTAATCTTCAGACACTCTTGCATCAAAGACTTCAGCTGTTGGGCCAGCTTTGGTGGATGCCGTCCCTGGCACAGTTCTGAGGAGAGTTTCCTGTAGACTGGGTTTTTAGCCACTGCTGGTAGACCCGTATGACCGTACGCTTCCATACACCTGCAGATTCAGCTACTTCCTTCACACTATGGTCTTTGGCCACGCCCAAACGATTGCCAATCATTAACATTCATTTTAGAGCCAGTTTCCACACGTGGAGCGAGACATTCACAGCACTGTACCGCCTCTATGAATCCTATCAAATAGATTGGAAGGGGGCGGGGTAGTGGTGGTGTGCATTGTGCAGAAGTTTATTTCCCTTTTCTTTTTTTTTTTTAAATCACCATATGATACCAGAAATGATGTGGTGCTGTGCTTGCATAGTCCAAACTGGATTTTTTGGTTCAAATCCGGTAACAGCACTTTATTTATTTATTTATTTATTTATTTATTTAATTATTTATTTATTTTATTTATAAATAGTTAGTTGTACAGCTATACATGCTGGAGGCAGTACTTTTTCTTCACAGTGGTGTTTTGCACTGTGACTAATATGGGGAAACAGAATTCTGACACCTGTCTAAAAGGTCTCTACTCTTGAAAAACAAGCAGACTGGCATTGTGGTGGCTGCTTTTCACGTTGGGTGAAGTTGCAGCTAAAACTTTGAGCGCTTTCGCTCACAGCTACACACATGAAGTTAGAAGTTAGAGATGCAGCTCAACATGAGAGGAAGACAGGCCAAAAGTCTTCCAGTGCAGTTTAGGTGCAGTTTAGTGTCTGTGTACAGTAAATTAGTAAGTGTAATGTGTTAGTGTACTGTAAGTAGTGTGTTGGTGTACAGTAAATTAGTAAGTGTAATGTGTTAGTGTACTGTAAGTAGTGTGTTGGTGTACAGTAACTCAGTAAGTGTAATGTGTTAGTGTACTGTAAGTAGTGTGTTGGTGTACAGTAACTCAGTAAGTGTAATGTGTTAGTGTACTGTAAGTAGTGTGTTTGGTGTACAGTAACTCAGTAAGTGTAATGTGTTAGTGTACTGTAAGTAGTGTGTTTGGTGCACCAGTAATCAGTCAGTGTATGTGTTACAAATGCTGTAAGTAGTGTGTTGGTGTACAGTAACTCGGTAAGTGTAATGCGTTAGTGTGCTGTAAGTAGTGTGTTGGTGTACAGTAACTCAGTAAGTGTAATGCGTTAGTGTGCTGTAAGTAGTGTGTGGGTGTACAGTAACTCAGTGAGTGTAATGCGTTAGTGTGCTGTAAGTAGTGTGTGGGTGTACAGTAGCTCAGTAAGTGTATTGCGTTAGTGTGCTGTAAGTAGTGTGTTGGTGTACAGTAACTCAGTAAGTGTAATGTGTTAGTGTACTGTAAGTAGTGTGTTGGTGCACAGTAACTCAGTAAGTGTAATGTGTATATTGGTGTACACTAACCCAGCACGTATACTGCGTTGGTGTACTGTAAGTAATGTCAGTGTATGTGTGTACAAACGGAAGAATGGTGAAGCAAGCTTGTTTTGACCTGTTGGACATTTGAGTATCTCTACTTTTACTCAACTACATGGTTTGTGTACCTAGTTCACCACTGATTATGATGTTTTTGATAATTTTACAGTCGTGTTCTCTTATTTGGTGAGCATGTAAGAGGGGTTACATTTCCTTTGATTGTTTTCAACCAAAAATGCTTTTGCATCTCATGCTACCAAGGCTACTGCACCCCGCACCCCATAATGGGTATTACTGTATACGATTTGAAGGTATGACTCTGTGCATCATGGATTTTGATAAAACAATGCAGAACTGTGGTGATTTGCATCATGGTGAATAGACATTAACTGTCCCATCTAATGCAATTTGTAGTGTAATTATAGACGGGTCTTATGCGTGTCAAAGCCTCCGTTTGACCTGCTAATTGCAGCTCCTAATATGAATGCTAGGGTCCCTGATCCATTCCATTCAGCTCATCAGCTACAGTGTGTGTGTGGAAACTGGTGGGAGTGATATGGAACTAAAGATGTGGATCAAAAGCAGCTGCGGCTTTTTTGCTCTCAGGAGACAGCAGCACATTGCACCTACTGTTAAAGCCCCGATAATGAGGGCCAAAGTCTGACCCTCGTTCTGCTTTAAGCCACTAATAATGAAGGATATTAGAAATGGTGGCTGTAAAGGGAATCAGGTTTTGATGGAGGTTAAGCACGGGTCTGTGAAGTCTTAAACACTCCAACGCTGGGCTTAACCAGACGGTTTGATAAGTCGGAAGCCCCTTAAAGAGTCGTATTCTGCTTGATTAGGTGGCTGTTAACCTCTTGGAACGACTCAGATGAATCCTCTGGTTTCCTTTAAGCTGAGATGTTTGTGGCCAGAAAACAAGCAAAGCATCAAATTACTTTATTAAATGGCTGCAAAGAGGAAGAGAGGCATGCTGTGCTGTGCTTACCAACACCCCCGCCCCCATCCCCCACCCCCCGTCTGTTACAAATGGATGAAAATTACCCTCCCAGCCAGAAACATTTGATTACTTTTCATTCTATACGCTCTGGATCTAAAACCTTATTCATTTTCAGAAAATAGAAAAGTTGCTGTATGACTGATGGAGTGTATATAGAAACTTGAGGGAACTTGTTTTCCCCTCTTTCTTTCTTCATGTATTTTCCTCCCTGGATCTTGAAGAAAAGTTTGGATGTGGCGTATTTGCACTGCTGAGGGAATTACTCAAGCCTGAGTTCACTTGACTGGATTTCTAAGTGTATGGAACTGTGCTTCTCCAACACGAGAGATGAAAAATATAGAGATACAGAGGAAACGAGACCCATGACAATCGTGTAAGACCTGGTAGAACAGCACTTGATGCTCTCCTCTCTCAAGGATGAAAGCTTTAAGCTCCACTCCTGCTTCATACACCGGCGTTTCTGTCTATCCTGTGAGAAGGCTATGGGTCTGAAAGGTTGTAGCTGTTCAAGAAGCTCTGCACTGGGAAAAGGAGATATGCACATCGAACAAAGAAGCTGCTGGTGCTCTCGGAACATGGACTGACCCTCCAAGAGTCCACACCTCAACATCACTAAATGTGTTTGGGGGTCCTTGATGATGAGCAAAAAATTCAAACAACTTTCTAAACTGAACTGTGGAGGAGTTGCTGCAGATTTCTTTGGGGGTGGAAATAAGGCAAGTCCTGAAATGAGGAAAGCTGTAATAAAGGTCAAGTGGAGTGCTGAAAAAAAATTCTAGGGATATTTAGTTTTTAGGTTTCTTGGTACTTTCCAGTTAGATATGTGAATTCCTCCTGCCAGGAGCAAATAACTTTTACCTTAATAGCAGTTTTGCCTGGAAATTAATTAATGAAATTAATAAAGGCTGGTCTCTGACTTTTAAACGGTACATGGGTGCGATACACCTGGAGATTCAGCTACTTCCTTCACACTATGGCCTTTAGCACATCCAAATACAGTCACTCCTTCTAGCCAGTCATTAACATCTGCTTTGGAGCCATTTTCCACACATGGGAACAAATATGCACTGCACTGTACCACCTCTTCCCAATCTATGAATCCCATGACTCACACCCCTGCAGGAGCCTGAAGCTACTACCACACCAAACGCGCAAGGTGACTCGTTTTTGGCTCGGAAGTTGATTACATTGCTGCTCACATTGAAACTAATGTACTAAACTGATTTGCGAAGTTTAAGGAAAGGATGATTTGTTTGTAAATAAAGTGGGAAAAAAAAAAAAAAAAAACACCAGCTTTGCTGGTCTGCTGTTCTGTTGCTAGCAGAGCTGCTGTTTTTAGCTAGGCTAATGCTAACCAGCTCCTCTCTCCTGTTGGTGTGTATATGTATGTTACACTTAATCAATTACATGTGATGTTTTAATACAGATGACTTAAAGGATACTACGTGACAATGATATATAACATGCCATGTATGTTTTAAGGAATGTATCATGTGCGGTCATTTGTCATTTGTCATGTCACGTTACCATTACCAATGTAATTATGCCTGTAGTGCTGTAGCTAGCTTCATGGCAGTGCCATGGTACCATGACTGCTCATGTCATTATATGCTATTTAGCTTATATGCCATTTACAAACCTCTTGTCTTCAGAGTTCCCAGTAATAGTAACGCTGGACAATTGCAATGACAAATCTTTAGCAGCGACACGTATGCCATCAGACAATAAGAGAATAACTTGGACTAGACTGCTAGTGCAGACCTATAAAAGAAGTGATTCCTGTTTAATCGGAATTACATTAATAGTGCATCATCTCAGCATAACTTGTGTAGGGTATGGGAAGATATCACTCTTCTACCGTGCCAGAAAAGGCCCCCGTGTAGTCCTACTTATGCCTCTGGTTTAGTATTTGACTACTCTCCACATCTGGGAAGCTTTTAATGTGGTTTTTGCTGCTTGAATAGCCTTGCAGAAACACGGCTCACTTACCACGCAATGAGTTTTCTCTTCAGGCAGGTTAAATGAGGTAGCGCCAGGCCCTTACAGCACTGACAACATGCTTTAAAGTCCTTTTAGCTCTAATATCCTTCACTAAGAAACAGCGTCAGAGTAAATACTTCCCAAAAATAAAGGAAAGGGTAATTTCTCATTGGATCACTAACACGCATTAGCAGCTGGATGGGATTTCTGGTTCAAATAAAAGAATAAGGAACTGCAAACATTGAGAAAATACCTCATTTCAGCAGCTTCAGTGGCATTCTTGAACTTGCCTGGACTCTCAGCGCAATGGAATGTGGTCAGGAGTTGGAGACTGGTACCAGAACAACTCAGAACAGCGTTCTGGCAACATCTATGTAACTTGGAAGGGGAAAACATTCTACCCTTCTTCACTCGCCTGCATACCTCCTCCAGAGTTTTTTACTTTTACAGGAAACAAAATAAGGACCAATTGTGTTACAGCTTTAATAGAAGACAGATGATACCCTGTTGAAGCTGTAGGGTCATCAGAGGAAGTTATGCAGTGTAATTTGTACAACTGATTGACTGTGGGTTTGGATAAACTGTCTTTACCCTAAATCACTACACATGTACTGTATTACTGCCATGGTGTAAAAACTATTCCCAGTTTAGATTCATACTGGATTATAATCACTCCACAGTTATTACTGTCAGACTGTATAAACTACACACGCTGCAGATTCATACTGGATTATAATCACTCCACAGTTATTACTGTCAGACTGTATAAACTACACACGCTGCAGATTCATACTGGATTATAATCACTCCACAGTTATTACTGTCAGACTGTATAAACTACACACGCTGCAGATTCATACTGGATTATAATCACTCCACAGTTATTACCGTCAGACTGTATAAACTACACACGCTGCAGATTCATACTGGATTATAATCACTCCACAGTTATTACCGTCAGACTGTATAAACTACACACGCTGCAGATTCATACTGGATTATACTCACTCCACAGTTATTACCGTCAGACTGTAAACACTACACATGCTGCAGATTCATACTGGATTATAATCACTCCACAGTTATTACCGTCAGACTGTATAAACTACACACGCTGCAGATTCATACTGCATTATAATCACTCCACAGTTATTACTGTCAGACTGTATAAACTACACACGCTGCAGATTCATACCGGATTATAATCACTCCACAGTTATTACCGTCAGACTGTATAAACTACACACGCTGCAGATTCATACCGGATTATAATTACTCCACAGTTATTACCGTCAGACTGTATAAACTACACACGCTGCAGATTCATACTGGATTATAATCACTCCACAGTTATTACTGTCAGACTGTATAAACTACACACGCTGCAGATTCATACTGGATTATAATCCCTCCACAGTTATTACTGTCAGACTGTATAAACTACACACACTGCAGATTAATTTTGTCATGACTGACTTATGAGTACTCGGTTTCTTCATGAGATGACTGCCATATACAGTAAATCTAATTAAATGTAGCTTGTATTGATTATACCGTGTACACGGTTTGCTCTGCAACCAGAGAACTTTAGCTGGAGGAGTGACAGACAGATAAAGGGTGGTCTTTTTTTCACTGCTGGGCAAAGACCCTCCATCACTCAGCGAGGGAGGAGAGTGGACCTGCCCAGCACACCTGTAAAAACAGCACGCACGCATAGAAGCTCTGCTTCATGTCCCGCCAAATAGCCCTGAAGCCATGCGCGAATTTCATACTGCAGAGGGAAGTCAGACAGAGAGCCTGTGAAGTTATTATTTAAAAGGCTCACGTCTGATGTAACCAGTGCTTTCATTTCGGCTGTTATGATGGAACTGTCTTTTTAAAGGATTGTTCTAATTACGCTGTGCATTTCTTCATACTTCAATGGCCGTGTTTTGTAGTCACTAATTGAATTTACTGGTTAATCAAAATAAGATGCTGCTTTTAAATTATGAGGTGAAGACTGTTGTCAGGGAAATGTGGAGGTGGGGGTGCGGTGGGGTGGGTGTTCTTTGTGTGGTATAGGACAGTAAGAAAGTAAATGTACACTTGTAGTCAAAAGAATACTCACACAAGTAGCTGCACCCAGACGGAATCAGCCTACAGGAATGAAACTTGGTGGGTAGGTTTGAGACTGTGAGACATGGACATGTAAGCAAGGATGGGTCTTGGCACTGTACTAGACTAACCCAACAGCCATGATTGCAACATGCAGCTATCAGTGATGCCTTCCATGGGTCATCCTTTTAGTGCCAGCACTATAGGCTGACGGTTGCATGACGCAGGAGTAAGTGCACGCGGACCATTACGATAACTGACCTTAACACCACGTCACCGTCACCAAAGACTACAATGGTGTTGTGCCAGACTGTCATGGAATGACCTAGAATGTCAGCGGGTCATCTTTACTGACGAGTCCCACTTTTGTCTTGGTGGAGACAACAACAGATCTGTGTGGGGCACCATGGTCAGCACCAAGATGAACAGTTTGTCTGGTGTAACTCCACCCCTACCACACCAGCTGCAGGAACTGTATAAGAATTTTCCAGATGCTTGAGATGGATTATCACAGGACACCATTAGGAACGTCTACTACTCCATGCCATGAAGTCCAGCCTGACGCCATACTGAGAGATACTACTTCTGTATGTGTAGCTCAATAAATATTGATCATATCAGTCTACAGTTATCATCATTTATTGTTCCTGGTAACCTTTATCTTCCTTCCCAACAGCACTGCACAATTGTTTACTCCAAATTCCCCTGATACCTCAGCTAGTTTGTAGTAGGTTGGAGTTTGTCTGTGGAATGTAGGTTAATGCTAATGTGGGGAGCTCTGTGATGAAACTAAGGAAACCAGCGGTGAAAGTGGGCTGTAGTGGTGGAACCGATCACTAAGGCCTCTCTGGGTTTTATCATCAGCTTATGAAATCTTGTGTATGTCTCTGATGCAACTAAGCTAGGCTTATGTGCATATTAAAAGATTTCTTTATTAATCCCTCTGGTATATGGGCATCTGACAGAGAAATTTGCAATATGTTATAGGGTACATATACGGTGGAAAATAGTTTAAAGTACCATGATATATGGACCATTTAACTGGTTTGATTCAGAATTACACATCACATTATCTCACTTTACTTATGTCAATAATATTAAGAATAATACTTTTGGCCAAGTCCTCTCCAACGCCTCTCCTGGCCTCTTTTAGCAGAATTCCAAAAGCTAGGCTGCAGCCATAAAACGTAGGCCCTTGTTTGTATTATATAGTATACTGCAACATGGATCAGTCTAGCAAGGCCACTTTAGAAAGGTGTTGTATGAAAATACTGTCAATGGTAATGATGATAAACTGGCAAACACAATATCAGTGTGAATGCTGCAATATATGGCAAATGTTTCATGTGCAAATAGCCACTGGTGTTCAGGATCACATATTGGCTCCCTATTCCAGTGCTAGTGGCTGCTTATTTACCATATTGGCACTGATGCTAGCTTCATTAGCAATACAATGTTTTGTTTAACAATTCTTTTGGAAATGCTCTTTCTCCTCCGCACATTTAGTGGAGACATATCTATCACAATTTCCTCGTTAAGATTAGATTAGATTAGATTCAACTTTATTGTCATTGTGCAGAGTACAGGTACAAAGCCAATAAAATGCAGTTAGCATCGAACCAGAAGTGCAAGTGCAGTATTATTTACATAAAGAGCCGTAATAATAAAAAAAAAAAAAAAAAAAAATATATATATATATAATATATATATATATATATATATATATATATATATATATATATATATATATATATATATATATATATATAGCATATCTATATATATATATATATATATATAGCATATCTATATACATATATATGAATGTATAGAGCAGCATTTACAAATGAATGTTTCAACTGTAAGAGTAGTGCAAGTAGACAGTATGTACACAGTTTGGGAAATAAGTTTGGGAAATGAGAAATAATTTCCACTAAACTCTCAGAAACTGGCTCAGTTTTCAGCCCACTGTAAAGAGTTTTGAGGTATCCCAGGCATTGCTACAGTTACTACACTACAAAGGACCACCTGGGTGAGCTAGTGTGCTACAGCACTACCCAGAGGCAGACCAAAAAACATTTTAATTAGTTAATCAAGAACATCAACAACTTACTCTCACTCAGGGATTTTGAGTAAAGCAGTTTAACACTTATGTTATTGTTGTCTCAAACTCAACCGTGCGCCCACAGACCCTGTGTTTTTGTTTTTGTGTGATGGCACTGATAAGGTAGTTTAATGTGTAGTAGCTGACTTCATCTGCCTCCATTTTGCTTTACCATTCATTGTAAAAGATTCTAGCTGACAGAAGGCTGTGAAGGATGCTCCAGTGGCATTATTGAAAACTGTCAGAATCATAGGCTGTGTTTCTTGGCTGTATTTAAAGACTCCTTATGACTGGAATAGCAGTGGATGATGTGGTGGTCTAGAAATGCAGCCCACCTGGACTGCAGCCATCTGTGCCCATGTTCCACTTCCCTAGGAAAGTTTTCCACCTGTGTATAGTTAGTTAATTAGTCCTTGTGTATATAGAACCCATGTTACAGTTTTTGCTCATTAGACAAAGTTCCTGTTTGGCTAGCTAGCTTTAAACCTGGTTCTGTCTAAGCCTGGATTCGCTGCCTCGTTATGATAGATCAACATGACAACAGGTTGGGTTCCAGGGCAGGTTTAGTTCAGGATTTGTAATGTTGGACCAATCAGAAAAGACATTTTGGCTGCGGTGAACCTGACCTACTCCTTTTCCATTAATCTGACCAAGAAAGGTGGATGGATGGAGCTTTAAGGCATCTTGGAAAAGCAGCTACAAGCTTGGCACACTTGTTTCTGGACATTGTTGGCTGTTCCTCATGGTATATACTTGCAAGCTTCGCCAGGTTCAATAGGGAGCGTCGGTACACAGTCATTTTCAGCACCTTCCACAGGTGTTCAACTGGATTCAGACTCTGGTCTGGCTGGGCCAACTCAGGGACATTAAGGGACTTCTTCCACTCCTTTGTGCTCTTGGCTGTGTGCTTTGGGTCGTTATGATAGAAGGTAAACCTTCCTCCAGTCTCGCGTCCGGATTGGGCTCTGGAGCAGGCTTCTTCAAGGATCTTGGTGTACTTGGCTGCATTCCCTCCATCAGAACTAGTCGCCCCAGTCCTGCTGCTGTAATGAAGCTACCACCGCTATGCTTCCTTGTAAGGCCATGCTTCACAGTCCTGCTGCTGAAAAACATCCCCATGTCATGAAGCTGCCACCGCCATGCTTCACTGTAGGGCTGGCATTAGCCAGGTGATGAGTGGTGCCTGGTTTCCTCCAGATGTGACGCATGCTTTTCAGACCAAAAAGTTCCATTTTGGTTTCAGCAGACCAGAGAGTCTTGTTTCTCATGGTTTGAAAGTCCTCTAGATGCCTTTTGGCAAACTCCAATTGGGGTATCACATGCCTTTTTATTAAGGAGTGGCTTCTGTCTGGCCATTCCACTCGAAATGTGGGACTTGTGGATTGCTGCCTGGGTGCTTGATCTTGTAGGCTATTCTGTCTTCACAAAGATACACTGGAGCTCCATTCAAGTGACCCCCTACCTCCTGTTCCTGTTCACCTCCCTGGCCGAGGTCAGTTTTCTTTGATTGCTCAGTTTGGCCAGTCATTGTGGTTCCAAACTTCTTCCAATTATTAATGATTGTGGCCACTGTGCTCTCTTGGGCCCAGTAGGGCTGCAGCAATAGTTCTGTAACCTTCTGTAGATGTTTGCTTTGACATGAGCTTGCTCTGACATGAACTGTCAACTGTGGGACCTTTTTATATAGGAAGGTGATGGCAGTCTCCAATCATGTCCAATCAGCTGAACTGACCTCAGGTCGACTCCAGTCCAGTCCAGTAAGTTGTAGAAACATCTCAAGCAATATCAAGGGAAACGAAATGCACCTTATCTCACTTTTGGGGTCATATCAAAGATGTGTGCAGATCTGTGTAAATATGATATTTTAGAATACTGAGTTTTAATAAATGAGCAAAAATTGTGAGCTATTTTGTGTAGAAATGTATAAGATTTCAACGTATTTATCAATATGTTAGATTACATGAAAACGTAGAGAAGGTTAAAGGGGTGTGCAAACTTTGACTTGACTGTATATACACTGTATTTTTGCATTATTGTTTGGGGCAGTCATAAACCAAGTAATCAATTTCAATGACATTAGCTTAGCATACACACCTTTAGCATAAAGAAACGATTAGTTTGGTAATGAATCTTTCTGAAAATGATTTTGACCTTATTATACTTTTATTGTAGGAAGTTACATAAGTTTATTCATCAAAACCACTGAAACTATAATATGCTGAATAAGTGTTCCTCAAAAAACGATCCACAAGTGGCATACTTACTGAAAAACAAACACTTTTGAAAGGCAAAGTCTTTAACGCCCATGTTTCTCGCAAATTAACAATTTAATATGCACATGACGTAATCACTACCTAAATACCCACACCTGGATTATCAGGCGTAGTAACCAACATCCTAAATTTAACAGGCAGTGTTTTGAGTGGCAGTGTGCTGGAAGATATGTGGACACCAATTCCAGTCATAGGTCAGAAATTGAGGCCAGACTTCATCACACGCAAGAGACCGCTGTGTTCAGCCGGTCATGACCACTCCAGCTAGGTAAAATCATTCTGAGCACAGCCCGATGTCACTCTGAATTTGTGGCTATTACTGTCTAATAATGAAAATAAAATGAGAGAAAAGGCCTTTGTTCCTTCAT
Organism: Prochilodus magdalenae; assembly: GCA_024036415.1. NCBI lineage: Eukaryota > Metazoa > Chordata > Actinopteri > Characiformes > Prochilodontidae > Prochilodus > Prochilodus magdalenae. The sequence goes on along the minus strand of JAMWET010005374.1, from coordinate 126,971 downwards.
TCATTCCCCACTATCCCCTGAAATTAATTTGTGTCCCTCATCCAGGACAGCCATCACCTCATCAACCCGAGATTAAATTAGTACAGGGTGTAGTTCCGCTATGCAGTGAGATGAGACTGATGGAGTATTAGACAGAGAGGGAAAAAATCGGCTTCAACCAACTATAGCTGAGGTGCCACCAAAATCCAAAATTTAAATTCTTAAAAAAAAAAAAAAAGAAGCATATATTGCTCTAAGGTTCCCCCTACGACTTCTCATTAGTACCTCACTGTCCCTACCCACTCTAGAATGACTGCATGCTATAAAAGCCATATAGCTATTTTTCAGTATTTCTACAGCCAAATTAAAGTCATTGACCTACGTTCTGGTACACAAATGACCCAATTATGACCCAATAATTGGAAACTTTGGCTGCCATGAGTCAATTAGATGCCAACAGCTGTTTGACAGGCTCAACAGTGCCCAGTGTTGATGCAGGGAGTCCCCTGTAAAATGTGTCCTACATGCCACTTTTGGACATTTAACTGGAGCTTTAACACTTTGAAATTACACATACTTCAACGAAAGGATATACAGGGGTTGGACAATGAAACTGAAACACCTGTCATTTTAGTGTGGGAGGTCTCATGGCTAAATTGGACCAGCCTGGTGGCCAATCTTCATTAATTGCACATTGCACCAGTAAGAGCAGAGTGTGAAGGTTCAGTTAGCAGGTAAGAGCACAGTTCTGCTCAAAATACTGCAATGCACACAACATTATGGGTGACATACCAGAGTTCAAAAGAGGACAGATTGTTGGTGCACGTCTTGCTGGCGCATCTGTGACCAAGACAGCAAGTCTTTGTGATGTATCAAGAGCCTATATATATATATATATATATATATATATATATTTATTATTATTATATATATATATATATATATATATATATATATATATATATATATATATATATATATATATATATATATTTTTTTTAAATGTCTTATATTAATCAGTCACTCTGGCCTTGGCATTTCTGACTTAAATAGCCAAAACAGGTAATCTCTATCTGAAAGTTATACATTTATAGATGTCAACTTTCCATAGATTGGCCTTTTAAGTGCACAAGAACATCATAAAGAGATCAAAAGACAGATACGTAATGGGTGCCGTGATGTTTGTTCTTTTAGCTGGCACACTCAAACATACATGTTTGTCCAGTATTTTGAATTTTTTTTTTTTTTTAACTCTATGGGTCAATACAATAAAAGGCCAAGGTTGTTCTGCACAAATAAAATATGAATAAACCAAACTTTAATGAACAATCAAAAGGAGGCCTTGTTTGGATTCATTTCCTCCCTGCAAAAATGCCCTTATAGTGGCACACCAAGCCTGGCTAAACTTGAGCCAGTTTGTGCTTGGATCCCACATATGACTTGAGTAATATCTCTAAAGTTTATGCCTCAGTTGTCCACGTAGTAACCGAATGTGCACATACAGAGAAGCTGAGGAAAGGTGCGTCTAGTGAGTGTTGAAGATAACTGTGCTGTAACTTCTCGTGGAGTCCTTTACCTTTCCTCCTGAACACCTGACCAGTAGAAGCATAGTCACATTATTCATCTGGGGTTTCTGCCATATTGATCTGCTCCCGGCTCTACCCAGTTCTGAGCTGCTCAGGGTCCGGAGTAACCATCAGCTGGGAATGTATTCAAAGTAATACACTTTCAAACTTTCAAGCACAGTCTCTTTGAAATGGTGTTCTGTCTGTTTTAGAAATGAGACACAAGTGGAGTGAAGTGCCTGAGAGACCTTCACGAGGATGATAACATGTTCTATATTACAAAGGGATAGACTGTAAGACATAGTAACAAGAATTCACAAAGAGCAAACAATGTTGTTTAACTCTTTACAGGTTTCTGTGTACTCAAGAACAAAGCCCTTCCAGTAGAAACTCTCTCCTGCAGGGCGTAAAACCCAGCATTCCAGCATCCGTGTGTTTTTCTTTATTTAAACTAATTCTTCTTTTTTGATGACCAATCTTGGGGTGTGTGGGGGTGTGTGCATGTGTGTGCGGTCTGTTTTAATGAGGCCTGAATGGTCCTTTTTCTCCCAAAGAGACCTTTACAGTGTATTTCAAATATTCATAAATGTGTTTTATATTTGGGAGTCTAATAGAGTAGTTACAAGTTTCAGTGCTCATGTCTCCATAAGCCCAGTGTGCCCTTATTGGTCAACTTACTCTCTGTATTCTGGTTGGTCAACCTATCAGAACGACACACAACTTCTGCCCACACTGTGGTTATTCTTACAGTGGTGTTAGTTCTGCCATATTAGTTTGATCCAGAGGCCGATCCCCAGAGCAAATAGTTGTTGGTAGATCCACCTTTGCAAGCCAGTCCGGTGGTCAGTCTTCATTCTTTTAGCTCTCTGCATGTTGTGTGAGAACCAGCCAAGCTGCCCGGCAGGTGGCCATTAAGGATTGTGTTCTGAGATGATGTCGGCTTGTAACTGAGAGAAAGGCCCTTAGGCCTTCAGGGCAGCTCAAATGAGTAGTTTAATTGGGAGACAGCTATCTGGTGTGTACTTTGGACTTTGTGTGAACAGTAAAGAGTGAGGAGGTCAACTGTAAAAGCGTAATATGCCCTGTTTATGGCCAACATATAAACCCAGCATTAGTCTACTTGACTGTTTCTGAAGATTGTGGGCTCTTGGCTGAGCTGAGTTGGATCCCAGCATAAGCCACTGCTCCTTTCCCAGCTAGTGAACTTAATCAGCCTGCCTAGTTCAGTAGTGCTGAAGGAAAGGTTGGAAGTCAGTCATCAACTATTCACCCCGGTTTCAGAGAGATTGTGATCATTCATGTGTGTGTGACGTGTATATCTGACATATTTACGAAATTATGGAACAAATTTACGTACATTTAAGAAAATACGGAACTAATTGCGTCCCGCATTGGTTTAACGGGACACAACATTTAATTGCCAAATAAGGGACGATTCCGTATTTTACGGGATGCTTGGCAACCCTAGACAGAACTGACCTGTAATCAGAAGGTCGCTGGGTTTAAATTCCAGTACTGGCTGGGTATACCTCGTTGTAGATCAGTCACCCCAACTGACTACATTTATGGCATTTAACTTACAAGGTTAATCATATTACAGGTGGGCCAATGTAGTGTTAGGAGCCTTGCCCAAGGACTCTTATTGGTGTAGCACAGCATAGTCACACATACTGGGATTTGAACCCCAGTCTCACACATGTTGTGGTGACTCCCTGGCAGGTAGTGGTGTTATCTGCTGAGCTACACCTACCATTACTTTTGACTTCTTCAGAAGGCGCTACTGTAGGACACACAACGTACACATCATCTCCTATATAACGCTTCGGAATGGCCACATGGTATGGCTTGGCTTAACCCTGCTTAATATTGGTACCACCTACTTTGTTTGACACTGCAGATATTGCATTTAAATATATAAAGGCATTTTCAGGAGAACCAAATATTAAAACTGGGAAACTGAAACTTTCCCACATCGGTGTGACAGGTTCGCTGAAAATTCCAGGGCTCAGACGGTCTCTTCAGGCAGTGTTGTCAGCTAAGACCACACTACAACAACCCGCAGGCAGCTGTCACAAGGCAGGAATAGATGCCCACTCAGTAGAAATTCCCCCCACAGGTCCTCAACATTGTCGAACTGACATGACTATAATGACTGCCCACACTTAATCTGCGATGGCAGGACCATATGATTGGTACAATAAGGTAATGCCATTCAAGCGACATTATAGCGCAGGTTCCTCTTTCGAGCCATGGAGAGAGGGATTATGGTGAAGACAGCAAGAGAATGACCACTGTTAAGGTGAGATTTTCATCATCGCTCAAGCAGACTGGAAGTGTCTGCTACCATCAGTGGAGATGTCAATCTGGAGTCCTTGGCAGGATTGGAAGTACGGTCTTTTTTTTTTCACACAGGCCCTCGCTTTAGAACAGGTCCAATCAGGTTTGTCAGGAGTGCAGTTATGGGGTTTCCATGCAAATCACGCTCAGAGAACAGGATTTGCTCAAGTCCCTCACATAATCCAATCCAAATACTTCAGAAATGGAGCTCACGAAGGGTCCCCTGAGAACTCCTGAAAAATAGTAAGACGGCGTCTGTGGTTAACTGTAGGGCAAGGAGAAAGAGGGCAGGAAGGAGGGAAAGCAGCTTTAACTTGTCAGAATTCAGAGGGAGAGAAAGAGCCGGCCTGTCTGGTAGGATCTAATTGGATGGCTGGAGTGAAAGCGCAGGTGAAACGAGCAGGAGAAAGAGGGAGCTTCCTTCAAAAGAACACTAAGTGTTGACGTTAATAAAGTGAAGTGGAAACGTGGCACCGGAGCAGTCGAGCTAGAGTTTTCAGCTCACTGAGTTACTGGATCTGTCCGTGTTGGAACTGGGCGAGTCACATCTGCGGCAGCCTACTTTTTAAAGCAGCGCCTCGGACACATGCAGACATGGATGGAGCTTGCCGTGCTCGGCCTTGGTGTGTCAGTGCAAGGTCAGCTGTTAACCTGTAGCACTAATTTCAGAGCTGCCTGGGTCGGCCTCCAGTCTGGAGTTAACTAGGCTATGTCCTCCTCCAAAGGACATCAGTGTTTGATGACCTCAGTGTGCAGTGTATGGCCACCATTAGAATTACACTCATCGTCAGAAGAACAGCTGCACCCAGAAGGAGGTGTGGGAGTGCAGTGCTATGGGGAAGGAAGATAAGTGTTACCAGGAACAGTAGATGATACATTTAGACTGATATGGGTAATATTTATTGAGCTACACATACAGAAGCAGTGCCTCTCAGTGCACCGTCGTGCTGCCATGTTTGTAGAGGTTTCTAATGGTGTCCTGTGATAATCCATCCCATACAGCTTGAATATCGTCACACAGTTCCTGCAGATGGTGCAGTAGGGGTGGAGGTGGAGCGACACCAGGCCTTCTGGACGTCTGATGCGTGACAACCAACCGTTCTCTTGTTGCTGACCATCGTGGCTCCACACACTGATTCGTGTGTGTCCTGATCACCAAGACGACAGCAGGACTTATCACTGGGATGAGTGGCTGCCATTCTGAGTCACTACATGACTGTCTGGACACCATTGGAGTCTTGGGGACGTGGTGCTGGGGGTGGTTGTAGTGCCGCCATCTGCCAGAGGTGCTGGCATTAACAGGACGACTTATGGAGGGCATGTCTGCTCACTGAATGCCCATAAGCGTGGCTGTTGGGTCAGTCAGGTGCAGCGATAAGGCTGGTCCTTGTCTCCATGACGTCCATGCTTTTCAGTCCTGACTGCTGATCCCTCCTATTTGTGCAAAGTTCTTAATGTCGAGGTTTCTGTTTTCAAATCCTCGAGTAAGAGCTCGTTAGGGCATAGGAACCTTAACACTGGGGCCCACGTGTGTTTCCAATTGCATGACTGACTGGAGTCGCACTTTAGGGAGCCCACACTAAGCCATCATACGAGAGCAGGTTAGGGCATTGGAGCCGTAACATTAGGGGCCCATAAGTACCCATGATCTCACAACCGACTAAGGTCCCATCTTATGATGCCCCCACTAAGCTCTCATATGAGGACTTGTTAGGGCATTGGAGCCTTAACACTGGTGGCCCCTGATTCGTGACTAACTGGGGTCCCATAATCAGCTGGACGATGGACCATTATATGGGACCGCTTCCTCCTGAGGCATTACACGTCACTGTAGGAAACATGAACTGATTGATGTCCTGGTGGTGTGTGATTTTAATCTCATTAGTTAAAATGGTGGAGAAGATGGTGGTTTCAACAAGACCACACCCTCAAACTTACAGGCAGTATAGGAAAAAGGCGGAGGTGCTTGGTCAGGCTACTGACTTGCATCCCATGGCACAAGACAGGGACTTATTAACGTGGGGGGATGAAGACAGTTGGTGAAATGGCTGAAACTGAAAGCTCATAGCTGGAACTGTATAGGTTTGGTCCATGTTTCTTTATGCCTCTAAATACATACCCCTGTTTTTAATCATGAGCACAAAATCAAAAGATGCTATGAGTGTTACATGGACATGCTAACTGGTGCTGAATTCCTGTCTCCCCTCACTGTAACAGACGAAGCCCACAGACGCTCCAGTGGCGCTGTCAGAGGACCATCACCATTTCCGGTGTGCACACGGACAGCAATCGAACCCCCCCCCTGTGCTCATGAACCCGCCAACCCAGGAAATTAACACGGAGGATTAGGGTGAGTTTGTGCGGTTACAGCACCTGATCTCTTTCATAAATGTCCATGATGAAAGCCTTAGCGCCCCTGAGTGAATAAGCTTGGCTCTCGCCATCATCAAATGAGCTGTCAAAAATGTTTGTACACAGTCTAATAAACTCACACAGCCCCGTAAGATGGATGACTCGCCGGTTCAGTGAACACGGAGGATGATAAAGCACTGAACAGGGGTGATGGATCTCTGGTTTGAAGGCAACTACAGTGTGATAGGAAAAGTGCAAAGGTGGCCGTTCTCTGGGTGCAGTGGATCTCGACCTCTAAGAAATAGTAGTTGTAGTAATAATAATAATAATAATAATAATAATAATAATAATGATGACAACAATGACAATATTGATGATGATGATGATGATGATAATAATAATAATAATAGGAGTAGTAGTGGTAGTGGTGGTGGTGGTAGTAGTAATGATATTGATAATAATGATATTAATAATAATATTAATGATAATGATATTAATAATGTAGTATTATTATTATTAACAATGATAACAATAACAATGATAACAATAACAACAACAACAATGACAACAATAACACTACTAATAACAATAATAATATTTATAGCAAAAACAACAATAATAATATTGATAACAATAACCATAACAATAACAACAACAACAACACCATTAATAATAATAATAATAATAATAATAATAATGATTATTATTATTATTATTATTATTCATCATCATTATCATAATAATAATAATGATGATGATGATGATGATGATGATAATGATGATGATAATGATATTAATGATAATGATAGTAATAATAATGTTTATTTTTATTATTATTATTATTATTATTATTATTATTATTATTATTATTATTATTATTAACAATGATAACAATAGCAACAACAATGACAACAGTAACACTAATAATAACAACAACAATGACAACAGTAACACTAATAATATTGTTAATATTAATATAATATTGCTAATAAGTTGTTTGATTGCACATGGACATATTTATCAATATCATTCTGCAAACTATGTCCACTCATGCAAAATGTGCTATCCAGAATAGTAGGAGAAAAACATTTAATGCAGGGGTCTCAAAGGGGTCTCAAGTTCTCTGGGGCCACTAGACAAGCAGGAACCTGTTGGAAAAAGCTTTCATTTAATTGATTTGTCGGTTTTATTGATTGATTGAAGTGCTTCCTGGCCAGTCTTTTCGGTTGTTGATAACTATTGATAGCCCTGATGCATGTAGAAATGCTTGGTGCCTGTGATGATCACAAGTGGGCAGTAGTAACAGATTAACTGAATAGATTAAATGGGCTTTAAAGGTTACTTGTTGTCTGTGGATGGCTAAACTATACTAGTTACTAAATACAGATACATTACAGTAAATTACCTTTTCATTCAAACCCAGTTCCAAAGCACTAGGACGGTAGGTGAAACAGAAAGCAGAGGTTTATACAACTACATTGACCTGTGACCTCACACAAAGACGGAATGAGCTCAAAAATGGGTCACCTGTGACTGAAACGTATCTAGTAGTGTGGTATATGTCCCCAAGCTCCAATAGCAGCTGTGGTTGGATTTGGCGGGAGTGGACAAGTTTCTTTGATGCACGAGTGACTTCCCTGACAAAATTCTGAGGAGGGCTTCCTGTAGACTGGGGTTTTAGCCCGTGTGAGCATATGCTTCCATACACCTGGAGATTCAGCTACTTCCTTCACACTATGGTCTTTGGCCACGCCCACACGCAGTCACTCATTTTAGTCCATCATTAACATCTGCTTTGGAGCCATTCCCTGCACTGTACCACCTCTTCTCATGCTATGAATCCCATCACTCACACCCCACAGGTATTTATAGCCCCATCATCCTCGTGCAGCGCCATCTGCAGGAGCCAGACAAGAGTACATGCAAGGTGACATGTTTTTTGTCTGGTGAGCTTATGTAATGCTGTATCTCATCAACTCCACTGTTTTGGTAAATAGGCCTTAATTCTGAAATTTTTGCCCAGAAACTGATGTTCCAGAAAAGGCCTCGTCTCTTATGAGTGAGGCTGGGATGAGGCTTAGTCCTTGGCCAAAAAGGCTTCAGCAAAAAATCCCACAGTTTAAAAATAATGATCCTGGGTGAGTGAATACAAGGACTCAGAGTATTTTACCCTCTACACAGTGCAAACGATTCTGGGAATCTGGAGAAATCGTGAGTACAGGAAAAGGAGAGAAAAAAAAAAAGGAATTAATGCAGATAAACTTTGATCACACAGACAGCACTGCATTAAAACCAGACATGTCTCTGTGATGGATATCACCGCATGGGTCTGGGAATACTTTCAAACACTGTTGTCAGTAGAATATGTCAGTCTCTGAATCCACAAATACAAGTTGAGACATTATGCACAGAGGAAGTCATGTATCAACAGCTCCCAGAAATCCTGACAACATCTCTGGACTCGGACTGGAAATGCACAGTGGGAGCATGTATTTTAGTCTGATGGGTCAACCTTCATATTTGTTATGGATTTAATGGATGCTGTGTTCTTCAGCCCAAAGAAGAAATGAACAGTCCAGATTATCACCAGATTACAGGTTTAGAAGGCAGAGTCTGTCATGGTTATGGGTGGAGGGTGTTAGTCGTGCCCTTAGTTTAGGTAACCTACACATCTGTAAAATCGCCATTAGCCTTGAACACATTTGGAGAAGCATATGCTGCCGTCATCATCATCGTTGTCTTCTGCTCCTCCGGAGGAACGGGGTGCTGAGGTACAGCTTTCTAATTCGATACACAGTTTCTGCATAGAAACAGGTCTTCCAGACTTGTTTTCCATTAAGATTGAGTGGGATGGAAAAGTGCATGTTCATCTGCTGTACTTCGGCTCAACCCAGAGACACAGATATACCATGCTGGGGCAGACCTCCTCTCATCCGTTGTCAGTTTTACCCCCTTAGAGTCCCATTTATTTTTGGCCCCACTCAAACGCTCCTTTAACCAACAGCCACCAAACTACATGTACTCGCTCAGGACGGGCGTCCAAACTCTAATCCACAGTCATACAGACCCACAATCCTCTGTCACTTATTCAGCCCTTGGTATTGCTGATGTTGTTCATGCTGTTGTTGACGTTGTTGGCGTTGTTATTGTTCCTCATGTTGTTGCTGACATTGTTGTTGTTCCTCACATTGTTGGCAGTGTTGTTGTTGTTGTTGTTGTTGTTGTTGTTGTTGTTGTTCCTCACGTTGTTGTTGTTGTGGTTGTTGTTGTTCTTCGCATTGTTGTTGTTTGGTGCTCACATTGTTGGTGGTGGTGTTGTTGTTGTTGTTGTTGTTGTTGTTGTTGTTGTTGTTGTTGTTGTTGCTGTTGTTCCTCACATTGTTGGCGGTGGTGTTGTTGTTCCTCACATTGTTGCGCTGACACTGTTGCTGTTCACGGTGATGATGATGACAGTGCATTCAGAGCTTACATATGACAGAGGCTCCTTTTAAAGACTAATCTGTGCTTTCTGTGGCCTTTCTCGATCATTTAAATGATTTATTATTTTGGCACACTGTGTTTCACTGTGTACATTAGTAACACGTTGCAATGTATTCCGTACGGACTGAACAGGTATTTATAGACGGATGAGAAAAGCACAAAGTGAAGTTTTGAATTTGCTGGACAATTTCATTACAGCTGCACTACAGTCAAATTGATCCATTGCCAGAATCAGGATGTTCCATTAGGACCGTGTGTGTGTGTGTGTGTGTGTGTGTCTCACATTGACAGAGATGCTGGCTTGCTGCTTGTGTCCTTTGGATCCGCCAGCAGCGGGCTGGACACTCCCTTAAATAAGATGAATGACTGTGCTGTTGGAGGCTGACCATAGAACCTTGCATGTCTTTAATCAAATTACTCTGCGGGTCAACAGGGAGCTGCTCTGACCGCACTGCAGAACCCTCTGAAGGTCCACCTGACCCCCTCAAACCTGCTGTTGGGGACCGCAGGGAGCAGCCCGACATGAAGCGTCCGTTAGAGGTTCCAGCAGGAGACTCCACATCCTGACTATAACACAGGTCAGTGAACAAACACGGAGCAAATCATTCCTCCACTCGTTTACTAAGAATACAAGAGGAGGCCAGGGAGCTGGAATAGGAACAGTTTGGCTGGAAAACATCCAATCAGATTTTCTAAGCAGCACTGCTTGAGGGAAGGGCGGGTGTCTCATTTGTGAGGTAGTCATCTGTCTCATGTGATGCCATTACATGACTGCACCTGGTCATTTCATCTGGATGAATCAAATGGGTCTGTATATGTCAATGTGCTGTACAGTTTATTGTGGGAACAGGAGAACGTAAAGTGTACTGTGTTCCTATGCGGTCCAGAAGTTTAGTCTGAGCCATACATTTCATATACTCAAAAGAAAGATCCCACCCACATGGGATCTGGTGATGGTTTAGTTGATCACCCAGCAGGATCACGACTCATGCTGGTTTTTCTAGCCGGGCTGCTCTCCTCATGGTACAAGTTAGCTGGTAATGAGCTAACGGTGGACCTGCTGGCTTCTACCATTGCCACTGCTGATTTCCATTTTTGATGACCCCCTGATTGGGCTGTTTGTATTTAGCCAGTACCCTGGTTCTTGATGTGCTTCCATTAAGGCTTCTTAGAACCCTTTGCTTAGAACGGTTTTCACTGGAACCAAGGAACCGCAAAGAACACAACATCAGCGCCAACAAAAGGTGATGCACAGCGATGGTGAACAGTAGTAACAAGTTGGCGTAGAGTATAGATTTCCTGTGTTGGAAGAGATCGACTACTGGTGAGGAGAAGTAGAAGAGGGTCTTCTGCAGACCACTGCATGCTTTATAAGCATGTCGCCATTGTTGCCTTCTCCTTCCACAACAATATACACCCACAGATATCATCATGGTTCATGCTGAAGAACTTACTTTAATATTATGTTATATATGTCGTCGCTGTCCAAAGAAAAACGGGTATCTCCAAAATGGCAACTTTACAGGAGAGGCCAAAAACCTCATTTTATTTGAATGAAAGTCAATGGAACCAGATGTCTTTCCAAGCAGTGTTGGGCTATTCCTGTTGGTCCATCCTTCATGAAATTTCCACACAGTGTAAACAGCAGTTTATGTGATCCAATGAGGCATAAAAGTAAAAATCAACAAAAATGGAGATACATGTTTTTCTTTGGACAGCGACGATATGTGGTTTGGTACTGTACTAAACTATATAACTGTACTATATATTAATAATTTTTGGTGGAAATGTGCCAAACCGTTCAAAACCAGGTGATGATCTCAGACTTGTATCTAGGCTAGAGAAACATTTCTCATCTCAACACTTCTCAAGTTGGTCAGGTGGTTTGGTATATACAAAGGCTTATGTGATTTCTGTCGCTTATTAATTATAGATCATTCTAATAATCTAACTCGTTAGAACTTCATGGTCCAATAGAGGAGCTATGTCTACCTAGATATCATAGATAGGAAAAAAAATGTTCCTGATTGCTCATCAATTTTTAAATAATTTTACGAAATAATCTATTAATTAAATATTAAATATGTATGATTTATTGCATACTTTGTTAATTTAATAGTTTTATTCGTTTCATGCTGAACATAGCGATGAAGCAAGATTAGTACTCATACTTGCAAAGTTTTTTTTTTTTTTTAGCTCCAGGAAATGATGAGGCTTTCCTCTGAAGGCCCTGAAGGTCCCTCTGTAAGCTAATCAACATGGCAGAGTTGAAGTACTTCAGTGTTTGAGCAGTAATAATCATAAACAAATGTTTACTGTGTAAAGTCCGTCTAAACGGATCAACACAGTACCCACAACCTAGCAGATGGTCCACACGGTTCACTGGCTCATCTACATAATGTTGAGAGGCTTAGATAACTCCAGCATTTTTATTTTATTAAAATATCATTTTCTGTCTGTTTGTTTAATCAAATGCTCTTATACATAATGATTAGGTGAGCTGTGCAATGTATATATAGCAGTAGTCTTTGTTTTGAAAGGGGTCTCCTGGGAGGGGCGATACCATGATCATGAAGGTGGTTCACCCAGGGCAAGGGATTGCACTTCAGTTGTGCAAATTTCTCAATTGCAGGAATCTCGACTGATCTGATCTGCAGTCTCCTTTAGGATAAATATCCATCTATCCATCAGTCTAATTATTTCTTAACCCCGGTCCTGAAGACACTCTGTCCGGGACATTTAAGTGGATTCCCTGATTTAACACTGCTACTCTGGAAGGGATGCTTAATGAGCTGGTGATCTATAGCAGGGGTGGTGGGAGCAGGGAAAGCATTTAAACATGTAGGGCAGGATGTCTCCAGGACCGGTGCTGAGACTCACTGATCTAGCTAGCTAGCCTGGTCGGTCTGTCTGTCTGTCTGTCTGTCTGTCTCTATCTGTCTATCTGTCTATCTGTCTATCTGTCTGTCTGTCTGTCTGTCTGTCTGTCTGTCTGTCTGTGTCTGTCTGTCTGTCTGTCTGTCTGTCTCTGTCTGTCTGTCTGTCTGTCTGTCTGTCTCTGTCTGTCTGTCTGTCTGTCTGTCTCTGTCTGTCTGTCTGTCTGTCTGTCTGTCTGTCTGTCTCTGTCTGTCTGTCTGTCTGTCTGTCTCTCTCTGTCTGTCTGTCTCTCTGTCTATCTCTGTCTCTCTGTCTGTCTCTGTCTGTCTGTCTCTGTCTCTGTCTGTCTGTCTGTCTGTCTGTCTAGCAGCTATCTATCTCTAGCTAGCTAGTGTGCGTGTGCGCAATCCACTATGACGTTAAAGACTTACATAAAACAAAACCACTTACCTTTTAACTTTCATGACTGAGATTCACTATCTGTTAGTTGCTCGTTGTGACTCGGTGGATAACTGCAATTGATATGGCTGTTGTAAGGGAAAAGATAAATAGGCTTCTATTACTCTTTATTAGCCTTATTACTTCACTGTGAAACTAAGACAGCAGACTTTTTATCCTGGCCGATTACATTTAGGATAACAAGAACAGCATAAATGACCTTTTCCACCAAACTCTGTCTTAAAAGAACGCATGATAAGGAATCATGAAGACATCAGGACAGCTCTAGCTAATTACGTTTTCCTCAGTGGATATTCCCGAGTCTTCTATTTAAGGATTTCTCTGTACTAGATTTATCCTTCTTGCTCTTACAGATAGGTCAGTCAGGGAAAGGAGCGAAGAGACCACTGGTCTACTTTCTAAATGAGAAGAGAAAGTTCCGAAACAAAAGTAAATCTGAGGACCAGAAGAGCGTCCCTCTCCTTACATCAATACAAGGTGGAACATTAAAAATGTGGCCCATTGACATTTCATCGTCAATGTCGACAGTCCCAAAGACATTGCTGTCATGATGCATAGCCACTGACTGGCATACCTCAAGCCATTACACACCTCCATTGCCATAGCCATAGATAAAAACGGGTACGGGTTAACTAATCAAAGGGCCAACCTTTTTCCCCCACAGTTTCTTCATTTAAATGCTTTTGAAATTTGTTCACATATCACAGCAGTCAGCCTGAAAATGATCCAACCATAAACATCGAAGGAGCATCACAATGTATGTTTAGGGTTCTGTGTACACTGAAAAAGACCCATCTATTGTTACAAGAGCCACTGGGTGAAAAAAGAACCTGTGTGTTTACAAGGGTGAAGATTTAACTGTCTGGAATAGGAAGTACAAGCTATTCTCCCTTTATTAGCCTAGTCCTAGGCTTCTTATAATCTAAACCGATGGCAATTATTGAGAGAGTAATAAGCCTAATTCATGAAAAAAGCATTGTTAATAGGGTAGATTGTATTGGAAGGTACAAACCCTAACCTTACATTCCTGGACCTTTTTCACTTGTTTTAGTGAAGTTAAAAGATTTAAGGTGAGGCCTGTTCCAGCCAGCCCATGATTTAGCTTGCTTGTAAGTAATTAGACAAAAAAAATATTTCAAAAATTCTGTGCCAGGGTTTCATGTAGACTAGTTTTTATGGTCATTTCAACCATATACAGTGGTGTACAGTACACGGTGAAAACGAAACAACGTTCCTCCAGGACCAAGATGCTACATAGAACAATAAATACACAAGACAATTTACAATATACCAAACAATAAATACAGGGAGGGGACAGTGCAGATAGCCCACTGGTCGTGGGAGCAGTAAAGTGTGGTTATGTCCAAATTTTTTTTAGACAAACATTGTTTTTAGCAGCAGTTATGTCCATATTTTGGTATAAATGTAAACATTGTGCTCCTTAAGTTTACATGTAGACAGATTTACATTTACGGCATTCAGCTGACGCTCTTATCCAGAGCGACTTACAGGGTTAATCATATTACAGGTAGGCCAATGTGGTGTTAGGAGTCTTGCTCAAAGACTCTTATTGGTGTAGCACGGGATAGTAACCCAAACCAGGATTTGAACCCCAGTCTTCCACGTGTGGTGGTGGCTACTTGGCGGGTAGTGGTGTTATCCGCTGAGCTACACCAACCACTTACACACATTCCCCCACAGCGGCTCCACTCTGTTTCACAGTAACAGCACTTACAGTTGGCTAGGGTAGACCACATTGGTGCTTCTATAAAACCCATTCATCTGACAGTGTTGGCTTATGAAGACTGCACAGCTCTCTGCTCGGCTTTACACGCCTGTTTCCTGTTGTACAATCTGATATACTTATGCCAGTTTGGTCTCCCACCTGTGGTAATGGCTACCTGGCGGGTAGTGGTGTTATCTGCTGAGCTACACCAACCATGAGATCTATAATCTGTCACTACCACATCAGAGTTTTAGTACATCTTATTTTACCCATGCTCCTGCATTTTAGAGCAGGAAGTGAGACTGCATCCCTGTCCCTTGTGGCCACATGGTGAGCAGTTTGATCCCATTGAAATCAGCATGTAACATTAAGAACTGTCACTACCAAAACTCATCAAAGCTATTGTCATTATTGTCAGGTATATGGGTTTTTCGGATTAGTGATAAGCACGCAACTGTTCAAAGCTGTGTTTGCTAGTCATGTAGCAGTAGCATTAGTAGCTCTGTCCTCTGTTTAATACAAAGCAGTCCTTTCCCAGTTGCTAGAGGTTAGGCCGATTCATTACCCTAGGATTTTATTTACATAGAAAATGATTCAGACTTTGGGTGGAGACGCTTGACAGACAATACCCCTGTTCAACTAGGGTTAGATTTTATTTATTAAATTATAGTTTTAGTGCTTCTCAGTAATTTTAGACCTGTCTGAATGTGCCTTGCCAGTCATGTTTACTGACTGTGTGCTCCCCAGGTTTTATTAATCCAGTGCAAACCACTATACAAGTAAAAGCACTACTGTGTCCTCTAGAAGAGTTTCTTAGCGATTCTAGCCCTGTAAAGAGCACTCCCTTGTGGTCTCTGTGACTAAAACCAAGCTAATACATAACATCACTCTCCTGTCTCCTGTGTTGAGCTCTGAACATGTTAAAATGGCAGAAATATTTTGAATTCATGCAGCTAATTCAACTATTGGCTGTGAATTCCCAAATTAAAGGGGATGCTAATAACATCTTGCATTCATTTCCCACAGCAAGAGAAATGGTTAGGGCGAGCGGTGTGGTGGCTAATGCCTTAACATGTTCTCTAGTCTGTGCTGGAGTAAAGGTGGTGCATCACACAAGTACCCATTCCCGTATCCCCTCATTTATACTAGGATTTCTAATCCAGTGTGATTCAGTCAGATGTACTGCGGAAAACCAGCATTACCCCACCTCCCCATCTGAAACGAATCCCATTCAAGCGGGGCTATTGTCTCGCATCCAATACTGGAATGAAATGGAAACCTCACTCCACATATATGTACATTTTAGTATTTGAGCTTGAGGCTCCCACGGGCCCCCTCAGACTCCTCATAAGTTTCCCACAGAGGTTCCGAGCAGCTCTTCACATCTGATTACTCACAGACTGCTTAAACAGAGAGTGCCAGTCAGATCTGAAATGACCAATTAAGGCTTTCTTTAATGAACGATTAAGTCTGGGCCATAAAGCTTAATCATCTCAGACTTTAACACCACGCTCTGATATTAAACCACTGGCTAAACGCCTAACTGTTCACACCCCCGTCCCAGCGGTAAACATCTCTCGCGATTGCTTAATGGCAGTATTGTTGCTGAGACGTTAAAGAGCTGGCACAGTAAATCACCCGCCCTCTCCCCAAAGTAGCTGGAGACGGTTTTAAAAAGCATTTAAAGGCATTTAGTCTGCTCATTTGTGGTGATGACTTACCTGCAGTCAGCAGCCCGAGTCTACAGATGGTAAAATGAGATGTAGCGTTTCTGTAATGTTCTGGCCATGTGTGGAAAGAGACAGTGAGAGATTGCTGAGGCTAAGCATAAGAGTAGCAAAGCGCTTTGAGGATAAGACCTCCACATTTATTTGGATCTTCGGGGATGAACTATAACCTAGCTGACTCAGGGTGTTATATTGTGGAGAAACCCTGGACAAAGGCTGTTTGGATTCTATCAAATCTCTTCCCCTCAGATGTGTCATGTCGGAGGACCTTTGGATCTCTCCGTGACTGCCGGAGACAAAGCTGATCTTGCTGCAGTGGAAGGAAAACTGATGTAGGATGGAGGAAAACATAGCTATAGCACTGAGTTTAGCGAAAGCACTTTTCTGAACTTCCATGATGAGGGGTTAAGCTTAAAGCCCCTGGGAACATGCTGTTTAATAAAATATAGATTTTTAATAACTCGTAACTTGGGATGTAAAACGTCTGGCAAAACTAAATGGAAATATGATGACCCTCCTCAAAAATGACACCGGACTCACCAGACACCGCCTGGACAGTCTGGGCATGGTCTTAATATTCAAATGACCATGCATGACTGATAACCTACCATCACTGACTTGAATGGACTGACAGAGCTGGGTGGTATGGACTGACCTCCTTCGGTTGCCGACTTGTGCGGATGGACATCACTCTGTTGCTGACTCGTATGGACTGACATCCCTATGTTGCTAAGCTGTATGGACTGACGGCGCTCTGTTGCTGAGCTACACGGTCTCACAGCCCTCTGTCGCTGACTTGAACAGACTGACGGTCTTCTGTCGTTGACTCGTACAGACTGATGACCCTCTAGTGATGAGTGGTACAGCCTGACAGCCCTGAATTGCTGAGTCATACGGACTCACAGCCCTCTGTCTCTGACTTGTACAGACAGACAGTCTTCTGTCGTTGACTTGTATGGACTGACGACCCTCTGGTGATGAGTGGTACAGCCTGACAGCCCTCTGTTGCTGAGCCATACGGACTCACCGCCAGTCTGTACAAGTCAGAGACAGAGGCTGTCTTCTGTCGTTGTCGTTGGGCTCACAGCCCCCTGTCACTGACACGCACGGACTGACGGGCCTCTGGTGATGAGCCACACAGACTCACAGCCCTCTGTCGTTGACTCGTACGGACTGACGACCCTCTATTGTTGACTGGTACAGCCTGACAGCCCTCTGTTGCTGAGCCACATGGACTCACAGCCCTCTGTCACTGACCTGTACGGACTGACGGCCTTCTGTCACTGACACGCACTGACTGATGACCCATTGGTGATGAGTGGTACAGCCTGACAGCCCTGTGTTGCTGAGCCATACGGACTCACAGCCCTCTGTCGCTGACTTGTACAGACTGACAGCCTTCTGTCACTGACTCCTACAGCTTGACAGCCCTCTGTCATTGACTCACATAGGCTGAGAACCCTCTGACACCAACATGTATGGGCTAGAGGCCCTCTGTCGTCGACTCGTACAGATAGACGTCCCTCTGTCGCCAAATCGCGCGCACTCATGGCCCTCTGTCGAGAAATCGCTCGCACTTTGTTGCCTCTGTTGGTATATGGTGAAACACATCAGACCTTTATTATACATTGTGATGATATTCATAAGACATACTTGTATATTGTATATTTTATATTATAAAGTTAACTTAGTTGGAAAAACTGAGAATCAGCAGATTTAGCTGGGGCTTATATATACACACATAAGAAGGGAGTGGGAATGGCATATGGTAAGGCACTTCTGAGAGCTCTGAATGTGTTTCAGATGTAGATGCGTTACTGGTTTCCCTATAGAGCTGCGAGAACAAACAAAGCTGAGGCTTGTTTGCGGGTTCTGAGAGCAGAATGACAGATGAGATTGCTCATAGACAAACGCTGCTGTCAGTAAATTACATGCAACGGGGGGGGGAAAAAGATGCCTATGTAGAATCCTTTTAGCTTTGATTCACTCGTAGCTGAAGCTTTTATAGCTGCTGTCTTCCTATATCACTCGCCATAGACTTCCACCTTTATATAAGAAACCTGCATGATTCAGTCTTTGAGGTCCAGTCATTCTCGTCTGATGTGAAACGCTCCAGAGGAACTTAGAGGTGCAGTATGTAAGGTTTTAAGATCAGAATGTGAATAATGCACTACATTTATCAGCAGAATGTTTTGATGGCGTGACAAAGGCATCTATACACATTGCAGAGATATCTACTGAGGTTAGCATGCTAACCAGCTAGCCCCCGGTGCGTCCTATCTTGTAATACCAGTTTGCTCACTCTGGCTTCAGATCTAAAAACATCCACACGTGCCCTTCCACTGTGAAATGTCCATGGGTCTGAAAGGATGTGTAGGTGTTTAAGAAGCTCCTTTGTGGGATAAGGAGACGGAGACCTCAAACAAAGGCTGCTGGTGTTCTCAGAACAATGGACTGACCACTCCAGAGTCTAAAGCTCAACATCACTGAATGTGTTTGGGGTTATTTAGATTGTGACAAGCAGAAAATCCAACCAGATTCTCAGACTGATCTTTGGATGTGTAGAAAAAATATCCCTGCAGAAACCGGATCTGGTTTTAAGGTGGTCACGCTACATACTGAGATGGGCTTATGTGTAATTTGCTTTGACACACAAGGTTTCTGCCTTTCCCCCTTGAAACCGATTAAATAAATAACTTGTTGCTTAATAGCCGATAACTAAATTATTTTATTCAGTTATAATGTATGCAGTATGGTAGTGCAGTGGGTGGTGCTGTCACCTCACACCAGGTTGAGGAGTGAACAGGAAGGTCCCTTTGGGTGCTCCCACAATCCAAATACATACAGTCAGGTGAATTGGATAAACTGCCCCCCTAGGTATGTACATGTGTGTGAATGTGTGTGACTGACAGCCCGTCCACAGTGTTTCCTGCCTTTTGCCCTATGAGAGCTGGGCTAGGTTCCAGTTATGGATGGACGGATGGAACGAACCCACCAACGAACCCACCAACCACGTTTTTGCCAGTGGTGCATCCGTCAGCTAAATGTGGTGTATGATTATTGGTGGTTGTTGGATACCATTTGGTGGAGTGGCTGGATGCAAAGCTCTTTAGTTTATCCCACTGTCTGAATAAAAGCATGAACGTTTCTTATTGAGGAAGACATTTTTGTCTGGGTTGTCAGAAAGAAGACTTGCAATTGACCACTGGAAGTTCCAGATCCAATACTGACTTGGAAAGCTCCCCAATGTTGCCATTCTTCAAACTGAGTAGAAAGATAATTCATCTCGCCAGTTAATTCAGAGGGAATTACAGCTGAGAGTCAATTAACTTAGACAGCGATATATCTGGGGGTGCATCCTTACTCTACCCTATCAGGTTCAATGGAGATGGTTGAATACTGTTCAGCTTACAGCCTCTTGCAAAAATGTTTCATTTCCTGCTCAGGGATCAATAAAGTGCAGCTGTTCATCCAATCAAGTAGCGACACAAACAATTTGGATTATTAAATGAGTAGAGTCTCTTTCGGACCACATCAACAGCAGGAGATCAGCTGAAAGCTGGTAAAACTCGAACCATGGCTGTAAATAATTCTGCAGTCATCGGTTTATTGACCTTAATTTATTAATTAATCCTCCACTAATGGCAAGGTCACTCCAACTGTCACGCGCTGGAGCGTGCCAGACGGCTGAGGAATAATTGATTTTCTCGAACCCAGACATCTTTATTATGAGCCTGATGTGGAAGCAGGGGGCTCATTGTGTTCTTAACAAAGTCCTTTGAATGAGCAGGCAGGCCTGACAGGTTTTTATCAGCCGAGAGTGCTGTTGCAGATATTTTCAATTGGATCACAGAGGATTCTGTATTCAGCCACTGGGCTTCAACCCTGACACTGTACAACAAGTCATATCAGAGAGAGGAGGTGAACAATACACAGCTATCTCAATGATTGCCGTCATCCTGCCTCCTTTGTTGAGGCTGCCGTTCAAGTCCAGTCATATCTGCTCGCTATCCAATGCATCAGAGCGCTCTGGTAAACCCAACAATGTATCATTGTCTTAACACGATCAGCAAGAACCTCTGAAGATCTCAATCTGCTTCACCACTTGGGGTCAGCCATTGTGCTGTGCTTTGCAGAGTCAAGTACAGAGATAAGGCCCGTCCTTTGTCACATGTGCGGCAGATTGTGAAACTTTAGATATTATAGGGCTATAGGTACCTGTGGGGTGTGAGTGATGGGATTCATAGATTGAGAAGAGGTGGTACGGTGCAGTGAATGTCTCATTCTGTGTGTGGAAAATGGAGATGTCAATGATTGGCTAAAAGGAGTGATGGTATTTGGGTGTGGACAAAGACCATAGTGTGAAGGAAGTAGCTGAATCTGCAAGTGTATGGAAGCGTATGGTCATACAGGTCTACCAGCAGTGGCTAAAATCCCAGTCTATGGAGAATTCTCAGAATTGTGCCAGGGAAGGCATCCACCAAATCTGGCCAAATGCTCAATTATTTGATAAGTGAACATCAATGTGGCCTACATCCAGAAACTCGTTAATCTATGTCAAATTGAATAGATGCTTTTTCTTTTTGGTAAATCAGCTGAAATATCGGCTTGAAACCAAATACTGCCATCAATTTTGTGCATCTTGCAAATCTATGCAGGGAAAAATGGCAGTGGTTAGCTAGCTTGTATGGCTTGCATTATTGATGGTGGATTTTATCATGTACATTACTTTACATTTCAGGGATTTAGCTGACGATCTTGTCCAGAGCACCTTACAAAGTTATTCCTATTACAGGTAGGGCAGTTCAGTGTTAGGAGTCTTGCCCAAGGACTCTTATTGGTGTAGCTCGGCATTTGCTACCTAGACTGGGATTTAAACCTCCATGTCCCCCACGGGGTGGTGGCTCCCTGGTCTTAGAGGTGTTAACCGCTTAGCCACACCAACCACAAGTTGCCAGGCGTGCATTCAAAACCGAGACTAGGTGTAAGTGTATCCTTTTGTGAATACACCGTGTCAGGTCAAAAGACTCTTGCAGAGTTAAAAGTCAAGGCAGAATGTTTATTGAACAGGGAAGTGAACAAACTAAGCAACAATGCAGAAACAGCAACAAGGGTAGGGCAAGAAACATAGTCGAGGCAGGCAAAGCCGAAACCAGAAGAGACAATCAGCGAAGGCAATCAAGTTAGGAGGGAAATGCAAAAGGGTAGTCGACAACAGAAAAGAGATCAGGAACCAGAAGAGAGATAACACACAGAAAGATCGCTCAGGATTGCTAGCTAAGTTGGCAAAGCTTCGCAAAAGCTGAAGCGGCGTGGAGAGGTATAAATGGGGGGCGTAAATTAAGTTCAGCTGTCTGCTAAAACTCCGGTGATGGAGAGCGTAGCGGATTGGACGCGGGCGTGGCGTCATCGAGCGTTGCCCTCTGGGAAGTTGAGTCCGGAGAAGCACGGGAGCAGGGAAAACCCGGAAGCGTGACACACTGCAAAACAAATTATATCTTGGCAAGTAAAATTCCTATATCTAGTTGATATTCTTTCAATAATTACATGCAACAAAACATCTGGAAATAAAATTAAAAATCCTGAAGTGAGTTTACAACAAACTCAAAAAAAAGACTTCATATACATTAACTAGATAAAAGATACTTATACCTGGCATGGTGTCATAGTTTTATTATTAGTTTATTTGACTTTATTTTCCCATTTCCTTTTTATTCAAGATGACCTTTATTATCCCACATTGGGAAATTTGCATCATTACAGCAGAAGGATAGCAGCAGAAGAGATACAAAACAAGAGGTAGACTAAAGTGCAGGTTCTCATAACGCAAAATAAGAAATTACAGAATGTAATTAAATCTCTATTTTATTTTTCATTTGCCTAATTATCCTTTCATATTGCAACCATGAGTTAGTTTATTATATTGAT
The DNA here is from genome assembly GCA_024036415.1 of Prochilodus magdalenae. Classification (NCBI taxonomy): domain Eukaryota; kingdom Metazoa; phylum Chordata; class Actinopteri; order Characiformes; family Prochilodontidae; genus Prochilodus; species Prochilodus magdalenae. The sequence goes on along the minus strand of JAMWET010005374.1, from coordinate 104,541 downwards.
TTTATGAATTATTCCCCCTTAATTGTTTTTTTAGTATTTTACAATCTATCTTGTTTGAACTGATTGGCAATTTGTTCTATGTAGTCTTTCTTTTCATGAATTTTTCCAGAATAAAATCAATTTACATTTCTTCTGTAATCCTTTAAACTGTAAATGCTCGGTCATGTTAAAAATGTCACCCTAATGTATAGTAACAGTACAATTGTAGTATAGTGACTGTATAGTTACAGTTTAATTGAATTGATTGGATTGAATGGATCGGATTGATGGGATTAGGTTGATTTAATTGATTGGATTCATTGATTCAATGGTTTGGATTAAATTAAATTGATTGATTGGATTTGATCAAATGGGTTTCATTGATTGGATTGAGTTACTGATTGGACGGATTGGACTGAAATTATTGTATTGAATTGGATTTATTTGATTGTAGTTTTTTTTGTCATTATTGGATGAAAAAAAAAATACATCTGTTTCATCTTCATCTCAGTGAATGGAAAAGAATATAAATTATCAGACATAAAAATTCATAAACACTACACAAGAAGACTAGAACCAAAGACTGGATGGAATGGTAATCTGAAAATGAAGTGAGAGTATAAATAGTTGCAGGAAAGTTTGTCCTGCTGTTCACTGTTCACCATGGCCCATGTTAAGGAACGAGCCAAAACAAGTTCATCAGAGTGTTTTCCATGTTGTTGTGCAAAACAAGCCTCGGAACAGCTCAGAACTGTCAGTCATTACAGACCTGCACTGCTCTCTCAGCACCACACCGTCTTTTTTTAGCCTTCCCACTTTTCCTTGTCTCGTGTTAGACAACACACAAAAGCAGTGCTGGAAAGAGGAGCCATATTAACTTTGATAGTCATCCAGAGAGATCGCTCAGAAGAGGCCGGCCGCAGCCATGTTGAGTTCCGAATGAGACGGGCCAAACACAGTGGGCTGCCAGGCAGGGTCGTCAGATCTCCTGGACACTCTCTCTCTATCAGAGACACCCCGGCCAAGAGAGCAACCCCTACAGATCTCCCAGCACCTAAAGTACATGTGATTGACGTGGGGTAATTCCACACCGAGGCGCTAAGCAGAAATATCTTGGCGGCTGATGGCTGATGTAACTGCAAGGCAAGTTTCCGCACCCCCCCCCCCCACTCCTTGAAAGCATGGGTAAATAGTTCGGAGCTGCACATAAATATTGAGTAGGGCCCTCAAGGAGCTGTGTGAATTGGACAGGCCGCAGAGAAAGGCTTGCTCTGAGGCCAAATGCTGCATCTATATTTGAGGAAGACAAACACAGACCACCAAAGTGGCATCCGGCAGATCTGTTGCCGTGAGACCATGTGCTTATTGTCATTATTGTTATTTGGTTTAGAGAACTACATGCAGTTCTAAGGCTTCCAAATGGAAACTAGGCTCATCATGGCTGTGATGTCACATGCATGTACACGTTTGTTTATATACGACCCATAAACCAACATACCTGTGTTACTCTTCACCGTCTGTAGCAGACAGGAGTAGCAGTTATGGTGGAAGTGAATCAACGTTGTACTGTTCATGGCTGTCAGGATGTAAGTGGATCATTGTAGCCTATCAAAAGATCAGACAGCCTGAAGGAGAGGCTGAACTTGTTTTGTTTTCTGACACCCCTGAGGATTTCTGTCTGAACTTTAACAGCGCCTTCACTGCTTTGTAGTTGAGGCACGATACAAAGCAGCCCACCAGAACATGCAGCACTGAGCACAGGTCCGGCACCGCCACACATTCGTTTTAATGTATGCGTCTCTAAATGGCTAATAAGAACAAGAATTTCTAAGCATTCCTGGAGATGGCTGGGTTTTCTACGCCACGTGTTCCCTGTAATCCCAAACAAACTCCGTGATGTGGTGGTCTGGAGTCTGGGGTGGTCAGTCCAATGTTCTGGAAACACCAGCAGCGTCTTTTGTTCTTTGTTTGATGTATCCTTTTCTCAGTAAGGAAATTTTTTGAACAGCCACATCCTTTCAGACCCTCAGCACTGTGGTGCCTTGTCACAGGATGGACAGAAACACCAGTGGATGTTCTCAGGTCTGAAGCAAAAGTGGAGTAATGCCTCCACAACCACCAATAACAGCTGGGATTGGATTTGGCACGGACTAGACAAGTTTCTGTATGTAGGCCACATCAATGTCCAGACACCAGTCATTGGTCATCCAGATTTGGTGGATGCCTTCCCTGGCACAATTCTGAGTAGAGTTTCCTGTAGACTGTGGTTTCAGCCACTGCTAGTAGACCCTTCTTCACACTATGGTCTTTGGCACCCCAAATGCCATCACCCCCCATCAGTCAATCATTAACAGCTGCTCTGAAACCCTTTCCCACACGAGGAACGAGACCTTCACTCCACTGTACCACCTCTTCTCAATCTATGAGTCCCGTCACTCACACCCCGCAGGTATTTGTAGCCCCATCATCCTTGTGCAGCGCCATCTTCAGGAGCCTGAAGTTACTACTACCTTAAACATTCAAAGAGACTAATTTCAGTATTTGTTTGAGGAGCTTATTGTTATTGTTGTGTATATTGTTCATAAGAACATTTCGCTTGCCAGGCAACCACATGCTTTAGATGAACTGCAGTTCTTAATGTCCTTTATATACATAGAACATTCACTTCACTACACAATACCTCGTGAAGCATCTTAAGTGCTCTTTACACCGCATAAATGAAATGAAAATTTCATCTGGCTGGTAATACAGGACATACAGTGTAATGTATGGATTCTATAGCCCATTGTTAATAAAGGCCAGGGCCCTTTGGAAAGTCTGAAGTGTAACTACATGCTTCTACTGTATAATCCAACCGGTTTAGTATAACCCAAGCAATTTGCATTGTAGTCCTTGTGGAGTAATAAGCCTTACTATGTAATAAGTCTGGGATTGTAGGGGCTTAAACGAGCAGTGTCTCACATTCTGTTTTTAACATTTTGAAAGATAGGCTTCATGTCACTGAGAGGCTCAGGCACACTGAGCACCAGATGTGGATATGCTGCTCTGCTCCATCTGCCAATCCAGGGACTGCTTATGGCTTCAATTAGCTTAAAGCCATTGCTACCGTTAGCTGTGTTTCTAAATAAGGCAGCTGTCATACTGCAGTTGTCTACTGGCTAACAGAAGTTCTCTGGACTGCTAACACTTTTAGCTTTGGTTAGGAACCATTAATAGTAAAGCACCTGCAGCCAGCTAAACTACCTTAGTGCTTTACCTGATGGACCCAGCAGCCACGATTTACAGGCATTTAGCAGGCAGTGATTCCTTCATGGGTCATCCTGTTGGTGCCAGTACCACTGGCAGATGTTACGACGACTGCCCTGAACCCCACGTCAACATAGCTAGTCACCATTGTCATACCTGATTGTTATGGAGTGGCTCAGAATGGCAGCGGGTCATCTTCAGTGACGAGTCCCGCCTTTGACTTGGTGGAGACGACCAATCAGTGTGTGTGGAGGCACTGTGGTCAGTGCCAAGATGAATGATTTGTTGCCACACCTCCAGAAGGCCTGGTGTTACTCCACCTCCACCCCTACCGCAAAATCAGACATGGCACGGATGTCTGATGTGGTCTGATTAGCTCATCAGCACCTGTCCTTGGCTTGTTGTTGTTGTTGAACTAAATCTCACTATAACGAGACTGATGAAGTGCAGCCAGGAAGCAGCAGTGGTGTCACAAGATTTAACGAGAACTGTACCACAAAAGCCTTAACAAACTTCAGCTAGTCCAAAACGCTGCAGCTAGAGTCTTTATAAGAACTAGAAAGTTTGATCATATCAGCCCAGTCTTATCCAACTTACACTGGTTACCAGTTAAATTCTTCTCCTGACTTATAAAGCTCTAAACGGCCTCGCTCCTACCTACCTTACCGAACTTATCTCGTACTATAAGCCGTCACGTGACCTTAGGTTTCACAGTGCAGGCTCTCTATTAGTGCCTAGAATTTAAAAAGTTACATCGGGGAGCAGAGCCTTTTCATACAAGGCCCCCCAGCTTTGGAATAACCTACTTGTCAGTGTTTGGGACTCAGACACAGCCTCAATCTTTAAGTCCAGTCTTAAAACCTACCTGTTTAGTCAAGGTTTTGGTAATTAGTCTTTTCTTTGTGATGGATAAAAGGTGCAGGTCTAGGGGTCCACTGTCAGGGAGTGTTTGGTAAGCTGGGAATGTTGGTGATGTCGTCCCGCTGCTCTTCGTGTTCACTCAGGTTGAGCAGAGGGAGGCGCTGACTTCTCAGGGAGCCCTCATGTCTGTGTGCCCTTCTGGCTCTCCCTGTTAGCCCTGCTGTAATAGCCAGGCCTGCCGGAGTCACTGCTGCACTCTGTTAACACCATATAGTGTGTTCAGGTCTTCTGTCAGAGCTAACAGTCGCTCTGTTCTCTCTGTCTGAGCTGAACTGCTGCCCGTCCTGTGTGGCCTGATGCTGTTGCTACATCTGCTCCGTCTGGGAGCCTTTAACCCCTACGGAGCTCCTGGCTGTCCTGCACTGTGGAAGTTTGGCCTGCGTCCTGCTGACCCGTCTTATGAACCACCAACATAATTACAGACTAATCAGACATTACACTCTCCTTTCTAGTGCTGTCTCGTATCTGGTGTTGACCCGAGGAGGATGGGTTCCCCTTTGAGTCTTGGTTCCTCTTGAGGTTTCTTCCTTCCTAACTAAGGGAGGTTTTCCTTGCCACTGTGACCCTCGGCTTGCTCACTGGGGGCTCGAACACCAGATTCTTTGTAAAGCTGCTTTGTGACCACATCTGTTGTAAAAAGCGCTATAAAAAAAAAAGTTGATACCACAGGTCTTCCTTAGAGTGGCGCTGTGGCAAATTGGTTCACCCAGTTGGTCCCTAATACCCTAGTAACTGTAAATATCCCCAAGATGCCAACTAAGAACTTCTGAAACCTGAAACTGACCCGATTTCATCAGAGATTAGTGAGAAGAGTAAATTGTTACTAATATAAATAAAAAGGTCCCACTTTAGAATAAGGCTAAATTTATAAATGGTTCAAAAACAGGCTATTATGACTTATCAGCTAGGTCATAAGCACTTTACAAAGTATTAATAAGCAGTTATAACACATTAATAAAAGGACAAAAATAAGCTCCTCCAAATGATGCATATGAAAATGGATTGAAAATGGAGTTGAATGATCGATGAAAAAGATGAAGTAAGATCAGTAATCATTCAAATCTGAGCAGTAACAGTATAGAAGTAGGTGTGTGTGTAGGTGTGTGGTTGATGTGGCACAACGGATAACACCACTACTCACCGGGAAGCTCCTGTCCCATATGGGAGACTGGGGTTCGATTCCCGTTCTGGGTGACTATGCTGTGCTACACCAATAAGAGTCCTTGGGCAAGACTCCTAACACTACATTGGCCCACCTGTAATATGATTAACCTTGTAAGTCGCTCTGGATAAGAGCATTAGCTAAATGCCGTAGATGTAGATGAAGTAGATGCTCACTGGTAGACTAGCAACAGGCCACTGTTACCCATCTTATTAATGTGTAGTAACTGCGTATTAATGACTAAGATGTTTATTACTTCATTTATAACCATTCATAAACTCCTTATGAAGGTAGCCTTATTCTAAAGTGGTACCAATAAAAATGAAGATGTGTAAGAGTACCAGATTGGTGTGCACAAGTTAACAGCCAGCCAATGCTTGAGTAAACCCCCCCTCTCACCCACCTCTTTGCACACAGCTCTTGTCAGTGCATGGTGTGCCCCATCTGTGGGAGTGTATCTGGAATTGAGACCCATTCTCTTCTCACCTTAAATATTATCAGTGTGGAACACTGTCTTTTACAGAGGGAGAGTCTATCGGGTCTCCAGCAGAGATTAAACACAATATGGATCATACCCACTGAAGGCCAGGGGACATTGGAATGCATGCATGCACGCCTGCGTGGGTCGATCCCAAATCCTGTGAATTAATAGATGTCCCATAGGGTTTCACTTAAAGAGAGCTTGATTTTGGAATACTCTGTGATGAAAGAGCATAGAACAGAGGAAGGCGGCTTAAATTTGGGGGGAAATTCAGCAGGCCCTGTGATGGAGGGGAGAAAAATCAAATGAGTGATTCTGCAAGAGAAATGAGCTCCACGCAGAGGAGATTCACAGACGGATTTCTTGATGAAACATTATATTAGCTTTTTACATATGCAAACTTTAATCTGACGAACAGGAGGAGCGGCGACGGCTGCGGTTTTAGTGCTGGGAACATTTTATGGGTATATTGATTACAACCATGAGTAGAATTTGTCGTTTATGTTACTTCTTTGCATGCAGGACTCAATTTGTGTGAACCAATGTTCAGAACTCATTCAGCAATGTGCCTTCATGCGCCATGGTATTGGTGAATGCCACATTGGTGTCAGGCTACTGTCATTGTGAGGTCTCTTCAGAGTCGATTCCTATGGATTGAATCTATCTATCTATAGTATCTATCTATCTATCTATAGTATCTATCTATCTATAGTATCTATCTATCTATAGTATCTATCTATCTATCTATCTATCTATAGTATCTACCTATCTATCTATCTATCTATCTATCTATCTATAGTATCTATCTATAGTATCTATCTATCTATCAATCTATCTATCTATCTATTGTATCTATCTATCTGTCTATAGTATCTGTCTATCTGTCTATAGTATCTATCTATCCATAGCATCTATCTATCTATCTATCTGTCTATAGTATCTATCTATCTATATCCAGTGATTATACACTAAGAATGAGAAAAATTTATTAGTTTAACATGAATAATATTTTACTTTCTCGTTTTTTTTCTTTTTCTTTAGGCTAGTGTTATTCAGCTTTGGCTAACAGTGGCTAACAGCCGATTCTGCTAAAGTTCAGTAAACAGGTCAGCACCAGGCTGTAGCGGGTCATTGTATTATATTGTATCATGATAAATTGGCACAATACCTCTGTTTGGGAATTTCTCTGAAAGAGCACGGTTTCATTACAGTATCCTAAAACGGGGGCTGGTTTAGCGTTTATGCTGTACAG
>JAMWET010005374.1:77500-92500 GCA_024036415.1 Prochilodus magdalenae | reverse complement strand
GATGGAGCTATAAATACCTGAGGGGTGTGAGTGATGGGATTCATAGATTGAGAAGAAGTGGTACAGTGTAGTAAATGTCTCTTTCCATGTGTGGAAACCAGCTCCAGAGCAGAGGTTAATGATTGGCTAAAAGATATGACTGTATTTGGACGTGGCCAAAGACCATAGTGTGAAGGCAGTAGCTGAATCTGCAGGTGTATGGAAGCGTACGGTCATACAGGTCACCCAGGAGTGAGCACAAGAAAGGACAAAAATCACTAAATCCAAATTACCAACGCTGGTCATTATGTATCAGTAAATAGTAGGGCTGTACTCGACTCAGAATTTTGTCAGTCGAATCGGATTCGCCTGTCCTGGTCGACGATTCGACTATTCGTTCATGATTTTTTTCTCCATGTACATTATCTAGTAATCAGTAAATCAATCTGCATACGGTTCAGATCTGATCCTCCTCATTTAGAAAGTCAGCAGAGTCACAGGAACATATTTCTGAGAACTAAAAGAGGCGGGGCTTATGATGATCGATCTGAACTGGAGCCTTTAGTTATAGGATATAGCTCCGGGCAGCAGCGCGTATTTATGCTAAACATTAGAGTTTATAGTCTTTTTAATTTCACTTCTAACAGCTTCTTCAGTAGGACAACCCTTCGCCTTTCATCTCTCATAAATAATGACCTGCTAAATAAAACCAGATTAGTCCATATTTACATTTTTTTTAGATGAAAAGAAGAATGGTAGACCTGAAACCGTTTATTGTATTACCCGCGCTGTAATCATTATCTCTCATTTATCAGCAGGCAGATTAAGTGACTGTACTTATAAACGTTAAATAAAGATCATCTTAGCTGGAGACGAATAAATATAAATATCTGTAATTTAGGACCTAAAATAATGTAATCATAATAAAACAGACGTCTTCGGTTCGTTTATGTCTAAAGCGAAAGTCAGCTCCCTCGTTTGCAGCACTGTTGGATGTCTGACTAAATGACGAACAGAATTTGGTTTCATTTGTTCAGATTCTCTTCTTCAAAACCTCCTCCAGACTTTCTCTGAGACCTTGTTCTACCCGTGTACGGTGAACCGCCAGCACACGTCGTCATGTGGATTATATTTTTTAGCAAGGATACGTCACAGCCCAGCTAGAACTTACATATATATTTATTATTCCCTTTAATAATGATTAAAATGTCTTTTTACATTCTTAAAGTTCTTGTGCATTTTTGTAAGCTTTAGTCTGTTTTACGGGGAAAAAAAGGTCACTGTTGTCAGTCAACTTGAAGGGTCTCAGTCGACTTAAAGGGTCGCCGACTGACGATTCGAATCATCGACTTCTAGAGGGCAGCCCTAGTAAATAGTGAACTTGCACAGGAACCAGTGGCCAAAATGATGCACAGAACTAAAAACTGATATCCTACAGGCGAATGGTTCCGACAAATTAAAGGTTTTTTTTTTTCAGCATGAAATACAAGACATGAAATGACAGACACATCGCTGACTGTCTGATGAAAGCTGTCCATTAAAAAAAATACAAGTGTCACATTGTTGCAATTTATTGCAGGACATGTCGTAACAGCAGAAAGAGGTAAACAAAAAAGCTCTCAATCTCCCATTGCCATTGTCGGAACTTGTGCAGAGGACAGGCCTGTTAGCCTGAGATATGCCAAAACGTATTACAGAACAACATCAGCATTAAAGCTGTGGGTTTACAGCACAGCCACGAAGGAGGCAGTCAAATTGACTGTTGTTCTGGTGCGGGGGGATGGATTCTCTCCGCTGTAGCATCTGTAGCAACGGCCTTGTGAATTAGTCGAGGCAGGCAATCAAATTTGTTTGTGTTTTTGTACTTGGTGAATTCTGAAATCAGATGTGGCATTGATGCATATCTGAAGCACATAGGCACTGAAACAATATATGGATAATGGCGACTCGAGGAACACAATACTGTTACATCATCAGAAGATGAGACGGACTATAGCGCTGGTGAACTCAGAAAACTTGGAAAACACGGTCATGGCCAGGACTCGACTATACATGAAAGAGCAACGTTATACGCTCCTCATCAAAAGAATAGTTGCACACTGAGGAACGTGTCGGATAGCGATGATAATCGGATTGAAGACGAAGACAAAAGCGAGTTACTCCAAGACAGTCTGGCACAACACCACCACAGTCTTTGTTGACTATGAGGTGTTAAGGACAGTTGTTGTAAGGGTCTGCGTGCATGTAGTCCTGCATCGTGCAGCCGACAATGACTTAAGGGCATCACTGATTCCTGAATTTTTGCACTCTTGGCTATTGGGTCCGTCCTTGCTTAGGTTACATGCATGGCCAGGTGTGCAACTTGAATCATTCTCATGTCTCACAATGTCAAAGCTACCCACCAAGTTTCATTCTTGTTGGTTGGTTGGTTGGTTGGTTGGTTCCCAAGCCAAAATCCTAAATCTCTACATAACTCTGGTTACCAAATACTTACAAAATCACACCACATGGTTTGACACCTGATTTTTTTTCACTCGCCGACAGTTATTTGAGATGGCACAAGAGGGGCCCAGATTGGAGGTATGCTCCTGATTGCTGTGTGGTTTGTCCAAAGAATAAATATCTGAACCTCCTAAAGTCCAAGTCCAAGGCAGTGAGAGCAGCAAAAGTCTTCTGTGGACTTCCCGCAGGTGTGTTTGAACAAAATGCAATTTGGAAACCATCACATTTGCACTCCAGTAACTGAGACTGTAATGTTGAGTAGTGTGAACTGTTCATTGAGCAACTCCTAAGTGGTCATCCATGACTTCCTGTTTTACCTTGGGCATGTCCTGATCAGCCAATGACCATTCAAGAAATAGTTACAAGCCTTCAAATGTTCATATCCACTGTTTGGGCATTGAGAGTATTGAAGCTACTGGAGTAATAGTGAAAGTGCCTGGAATGGGATTGATTTCTTCAAGGATCACATTTGGAGGTCTGAAGATGATGGTAGCATTTCGTGTCTCCAGAATGACAGTTAAACACCAGTGTTTAGAAAGGGGCCAGAATAAGCTCTTTCTTTTGTTTAACCACGCATGTGCCTGGAGTTTGCAAAACGCTACTGAAACCTTAACTGGAATTGTAAAATCACGTCTAGGGTTAAATGGGACAGAAATCCGAGATGGGGATATTTTGGAATTGTTTTTCCTCTAAATGCCTTTGAAACCTTGTTAAGGTTCTTGGCAACATGAACTGTAAAAAGGGTAACCTTGAAAAAATATAGCTACAAGCAACTGAACAAGATTTTCGCAACTGGGATCTGGAGCCTATTCCAGCACTTATTGGGTGGGAAGCACAAACACCCTGGACAGGCTGCCAACATTTACACCAAGGGGGGCAGTTTACATTTATGGCATTTACAAGGTTAATAATATTACAAGTAGGCCAGTGTAGTGTTAGAACTCTTGCCCAAGGACTCTTATTGGTGTAGCACAGTATAGTCACCCAGATCGGGATTCAAACTCCAATATCCCACATGGGACGGTAGCTTCCTGGTGGGTTGTGATGTTATCCACTGCACCACCCCTACCAATTTGGCATCTCCAAACTATGGGAGGACACCAGTGAAGACAGTAGAGAATGCAAACTCCATTTTAGGTCACTCATCGCATTGCACTAAAGCTTCATCAGTTCAGAGAACACAGTTCCACTGCTACAGGCCCTAAAGCTGGAGATCTATATCCCTTTATCCAGTGTGCAAAGTGAGCTTACAGATACTGGAAGCAAACCCAAACCCTTCTTGCTGCAAGATCACAGTGCTACCCACCCAAGGCACCACAGTTCTACTCGGTAGCAGAACAGTTTAGAGGAAAGTCTTGCTGCCTCTGCCACAAAGCTGGTAATAATTAGGTCACTGCTAGATCTTCCAGCACGATAATGATCCAAAACGTGCATCCAAATCCGCACACAATGATCTAATAGAGCAATGACATGACCATTGCTTGAGCTAAACCCTTTGTAAACCTGTAGCGTCAACAAGACAACTTAAACCACTGGAGGATCTGGACAGGATATCTATTGGAGGGATCTTTTTGATTTCTTGATCTGTATTCTCTAGTATCACCTAGCACTACAGAAGACTCGTTACTGTCACGTTGGCAGTCTGCTTTGAGTAACAATGGAATAATCTCTGACTGAGTGATGCACAGTCCTGAGAGTCATGAAGGCTTGAATCTAGCAAAATAGCAAATGGTGACCGTTCATATGACAGGGTGACTTTTGGAAGCATAAACTGGAGCAATCTACTTGACTTAGTAGACCACACCGTATACACTAAATGCTCATAAGTTATCAACAGCTGTGCTGCATCAGCATTTACAGTCAGTGATGAATATGGCCAAATGGCTAATTATAGCTGTGCATTAATTTCTTTATCCCAAGCACCAGCATGTCCAGGGCATTACGCACTTTGAAAGGCGAGTCTGAGCATGTATTTACAATAAACCAACTTTTATGGCACAAACAACTGACTGGTGTCCTGAGGCGAGGATGATTCATGTTGACTCACCGTGAACAAGAGAAACGAGCAGAAGCAGCAGTAAACAGCAGTAAGCGGCCTTCTGCCTACTGGCTGCTAATGAGCTCTAATTCACTCACTTATGGATCTCTGAGAGACACACTGACTGGGAAGCACGAGCCATGCTAGCTTATAGGCAAGAAATGAAAGGAACTAGGCCCAACACAAGAGGACTTCTTCACAGCTAGCCTCGGAGGATGCCAAAATAATGCATCGTTATCTATTCAGTACACTCACTGTAATAACTCCCTCGCAGTCGCCTGAAATTTGGATGGCCTTAGCAGGCACAGAGGGAGTTCAAGTTATCCTGTCTTATAAGCTGTTGTTATCAGATCGGTGATGCTTGGATTGTGCCAGAAAACACAAAACATGGACTCGACGCTGTAATAGGATTAGAGTCACGATTACAGTAAATATGCTCACGCTACCAGAGGCGGTTGCAGGAGCGCTACCCACAGTGGAGTCTGGCCACGCTCGCTGATGTTCTATCCGCCCATGGCGGCGGATGCTAAAAATAGAGCTCCTCCGGGTCGCCGCTGTCATGTCACGTTGCGTCTCCTACCCACAATCCAACGGCAAGTCCGTAGCTTAGCTCTGCAAGCTAAAGCTAATTCCCAAACATGGACTAAAGTGTAAAATCCGTTGAGATCCTAGAAGCTCCCTAATCCATTTTTACACAAAGCCATGCATTTCTGCGTCTGATTAAGGCAATGGAGGAGAAAAGATGCTGACGAGATGCAAGGTCAGAAGCTGCAATTATGGCAGCGGGGCAGGAAGCGTGCGCGCATTTATCACTGCGATAAAGCATGCTAATCCTCCACGCAGTCATCACTATCGGCCACATCATCTTCACACAACCTTCATTTTTATCTTGTGGGAGCAAAGTAACGGCAGAGGTGGGTGACAGGCCTTCAATGCAGCTGCCGAGACTTGACTGCTTGTAAAAGTGAGGATTAGCATTATTCTGGCATGCTAGGATTCTCTGGGTTCTCTTAAGAGGATGCTTTGTCTCCTGACCTTTAACCCTTAAGAGTCAATCAATCGATATTCATTTGTATAGCCCTTTTTTCAACTAATGTTGTCTCATAGCAGCTTCACAGACAAGCAGTTTATATAAAGGGAAAGTAAAACCTGGAGTCCATGTACAGTCCAAGCCCCCCGGATAAACTCCCTTAGAGTAAGGAAGAAACCTCAAGAGGAACCAGGCTCGAGAGGGGGACCCATCCTCCTCAGGTCGATCCCGGTTGAGGAGAGATAGACAGAGCTAACAGGGAAAGAAGCTTAGAACATCTATTAGACACAGTCTGGCTAATCCAGAGGGCAGTGATGGCAAAGGTAGAGTCAATTTATAGGTTCTCTGTTTAAGTGAGAGAGTTCATGATCAGAGCCAGATGCTGGAAGCTCTGTTGGGTCGTTGTAGTCATAGTGTCAGTTTTAGAACACCTTCAATAAACTACATAGGTGGATAGATGGATAGATACTTTATTGATCCCAGAGGGAAATGTAAGGTATCCAGTAGCAGATATGCAAAGTACACAGAAGTAACAGAGAAGCACAAGATAGAGTGATACAGATAAAGACAAAGATACAATGTGTGGTTGGTGTAGCTCAGCGGATAACACCAGAGAGTCACCACCACATGTGGGAGACTGGGGTTCAAATCCTACACCAATAAGTGTCCTTGGGCAAGACTCCTAACACTACATTGGCCCACCTATAATATGATTAACCTTGTAAGTCGCTCTGGATAAGAGCGTCAGCTAAATGCCATAAATGTATAAAGTATGAAAGTATAAAAATAGAGTCCTTAGAGTCTGTGTAATGAAGGCTTATCCTTTACTGTGCAAATTATGATGATGACTGATGTCAGCCATATAGACAGTGCAATTGAGAAGATGGCTGTTGTCAGCCATACAGACTGTCCAAGTACAATTTGTTTTAATTGTAATAAATGTAATAATATATCTGCATAAAAGTCCTAAATCTTTTACAAGTCCTTTTCTGGCTACACAAGTTATCGACAACATGTGCAAGAACAATTACCTTTACTGCCTCAATGTACAGCAAGCATCAGTTATAAAACCAGCAGAGCCTTAAAAAATTTACTATTGTTTGCTTGCATTGTTAGCTAACGTTAGCAACACCTAATAAAGACAATGGCTAGCTCCAGCTATACAACTCTGACCCAGGCTCTCTTCTCTCACTCAAAATGAACTAAATTAAAATCATAACCTAGCCTATATAACACATAGATGAATACTTTACTCACCTAATGGAATGGATGACGGTTATGAATCAGACAGAAGCTAATTAATTAGCATTTAGAGGGCTGACCTGTGGTTAGGCGAGTGAGGTCACATGACTTTGTTAAACCAATGAAATGTAAGTCATGTCTTTTAGTACAGATGTGAGCCAATGGCACACATAATATTGCTGGTTAGTGAACATTTGAAATCCCGAAATAAGGACTAAAGGGCATCTACCCAGGTTCTGTGCTGGACGGAGGACTAGGAGTTGAAAAACCGGACCCTCCGGCTTAAAACTGAAAGTGTGGCCACCCTACCTGAAAGGTGTAGGCTAGCTATCTAGCTGTTACTGGTGTCTAATTGTGCACACACAGCTTGAATAATCCCCATAGTAAAGCACTGCCAAGCTGGAGCAGCCAGACATCAGCCTGTTAGCTTACTAGCACATTGGATACAAGGCTATAAAGACCTCCAGCATTAGGGCCTGTAGCAGCGGGACTGTGTTCTCGGGATTGATGAAGCTTCAGCACCTTTGTGATGAGCGATCCGGACCTAATCATCTAATGTTCTTTGGATCACCTTTTATCTGCTTGTTTTCAGTAACGCAATCAGCAAAGTAGAGAAGCGGTATGTCCAATAAGGTGTGTGTATAGTCTGGCGTGACTGAAAAACACCATGCTGCTGTTAATCTCTAAGATGATATTAAACTTGCAGTCCCCTGCAGGTGGGCAGGTGGTGTTTGCCAGCGGTTATGTAAAATGAATTACAGTGTACAGGTCGATATGTGATCCATCAAGGAGTTAAGTGCTGGGCTCTGGCAGGTGGCTCTGTCCCAGAATGCACTCATCGGGGCAGGGAGGGGAAACTGACCAGGCATAAATAAGGACCAAAGTAAATCAGCCGAGGTTTCATCCTCCCATTACTTTTATTATTGTTGTTGTTGTTGTTGTTGTTGTTGTTACAGTGCAGAAGCAGATATGGTCTCAGCTAGACAGCTGAAAATGACATTCTTTATGAAAATGATCATTAAGGTTTTTATTACTTTGGGTAGAAAGCCCACCAGGGATGAAGCCCACCCATTGAAGATCTTAATTTCCTTGCTGAAAATGCTTGGGCCCAACAATCTCTTTCCTCAAAGTCTCAGTTTTACTGACTAGTTAGTACTATGGCCGTCTATTAGGGAGCATTCTCATTTGATGATCACTAGAATGGATCAGCTCTTGCGGATGCGCTGTGTAGGCAACATGGTGTATGTGCACTGCTTTGAGTCACTGTATGTTTCCTTGTATGTTCTTGTGTGCAGACATTTTTGGTTTTTTACGTACAAGAGGCAGGAAGGCTGTAATCCAGGTGCATACCGCTTATCCTAACAGCTTAGGTCAAAAGTTCTGAGTACAGATTTGGAGGGCCACACATACCAGGCCACGTTTGATAAACCAAGACTATTAGACACAAGTGGTCAGTTATAAACAAGTGGTCAGCTTTCCAACAGTCTTTCAGGAATTTGGGAGATGTTTGAGGCTAGCACATCCCATGGTTTACCCCAATTTGTTTTGTATCCTGTCTTTCCTTCAGCAGATAATGATTAACCCATGTGTAATAAATCTGGGGTATTTGTGTGTGTAGCTTAAGACTAGACTAGATACTAGAGAGAGACTAGAGAAAGAAATGATACTCATTGTCAAAAGGACCGTTGTACCCAGAAGGAAGTGTGGGATTGCAGCGCTATTGGGTAGGAAGATAAAGGAAGAGTAAGTGATGAGAAATTTGGACGAATATATCTTTCTCTTCTCGCTTTAATAAATGAATATTACTGAATTTCTGTAAAGCTGCTTTGAGACAACAGTTGTAAAAAGATAATTTAATTAATTAATTTATATATATATATATTTATTTATTTATTTATTTATTTTATTTTATTTATTTTTTTGTACAGAGTACCTTGTTATCCCTTTGCTGCAGTAACACTATGAATTTCCCCACTGTGGGACTAATAAAGGATTATCTTTATCTTATCTTATAAATTAATTTGATTTGAATTGACTTTTTCCCAGGGCTTGTGACTCATCATGATGCCACGATGAGCTTATATGGGTTAAAGTCCTATTTGTGCTTGCTCCTCCACTGGAATGGAAGAATCTCCTCTGGTTTAGCTGCAGAGCCTCTGCTCACAGGCCACATGTTTGGAGTTTGGCTAATGAAAATTTCATCAAAGGGGGTTTGGGGCAGCTTTGAGCAGCGGCCAAGTCAGGGCGCTGGGGCGGCCAGATCAGAATCGCACAGTTTGCTACTTTTAGTGCCTTCCTCCGATGTCCATCCCCTCTGACCTGTCCAGCTAAGTTATAGCTGCGTGGGCTGTGTGCTCTCATTGTAAGCAGTGTGTGAAATATGACTAGCTTTTCTCTGCTCCAGTACCCTCTCTGAGCTCCAGAGGCCTCTGCGTGACTCAGCAGAGCTGTAAGGCCACTCAGATATCTCGCCTCGAAGAGCAGAACCCAACGACCACGCAGAAGCCCTGACACAGTTACAGCTGGTGTAACGTACCTGAGTGCAAGTCTCTCTTAGCAGCTCTTGACAATTTAATGCTGGTTAATTTGGCTTTTAGTTCATTTTCTGAACTTTTGAACCCTTTCATATTAGACCCAGGCTCATTATTGTGAGATAATAATAATAATAATCTTGTGGCTTTAATCTTTAGCTGTTGCAGCAATTGGCCGTGTCGACAAAGCAGCCATGACTCACTGAAAAAAGCTGAGGAATCCTTCCCTGTCTTGTCAAGTTGTCATCTGCCTTGAACTGTTATGAATGTGAATTGTATTATTTTATTAATAAGCTAATTATCTGCATTGTATCTTTCTCAGTCTTTTTAGAATCGTCCACTGCCCCATTCTTCATTCAGGACATGTCTTCACTATGTGGACAAAAGTATGTGGACACCCCTAATAAATACTAAGTCACATCCACCACTAACAGCTGTATAAAGTAAAGCTCATGGCCATTCAATCTCCATAGACAAACAGTGCCGGTAGAATGGAACGCTGACAGCACATAGCGTGCCATCTTGACAATCTTTGCCAAGTGAAATTTCTGCCCCAGCCCATCGCCATTTTTAAAATGAGGTCACATGTTCACAGATTCATAAACTGTCAACTGAGAACAAACCAGAGAGCATGGTTTGATACCTCTTTTCCACTAACACTGTGCCAGAACTGGTGCTGGTTCCTGTCGTTTTGTCCAACCCTTTAAGAATGGAACCCCCATTTCCACCGGTATAAGAGCCGGGTGATTGTGTCTGGATGTGTCTGGTTGGCACTCAACACGTAAACACACGGTGGCACGTGTTCATTCTTCTGCAGGAAATTGATGCGTCCTTATGCTGTTGCATTCATTGTTTAGCTTTTTCTCCTGCTTCTTGGGAATGGCGGCATCAACTACACACATGCTTGCACAGCCAGCAGTGTTCCAGAAGTGGTTGGCATGGCTCAGCGGTTAACACCACTACCCCCCAGCCAGCTCCTATACAATGTGAGAGACAGGGGTTCGAGTCCCAGTCTAGGTAGCAAACACTGTGCTACACCAATAAGAGTCCTAGGGCAAGAGTCCTAACACCGCACTGGCCTACATGTAATACAAATAACGTTGTACGTCACTCTGGATGAGAGCATCAGCTAAATGTAAGAGAGCTTAATCAGTGCTGGTTGTTTTAAAGACGGAGAAAGACTCAGATTATAGGTTCACCTAGAACTAGTTTAGTAGTGTAAATCTAGGTGTCTATGCCTCACCAAATATCAACATCTGGATTATTTCACTGTTGAGGAAAAGTGGCACGTTCCGCTTACCACTGCAGTCTGCAGAATGTTTCTAATTTCCCATGGCAGCTCCTTTGAAAAGGTCGTCCATCTAACGGCAAACCTGTGAATGACTGGAGTGTCCTTATAAGTCAACGGTTTTGGAATGGGATGTCCAACAACCCCATATAGGTATGAAGGTCAGGTGTCCACATACTTTTGGCCATACAGTGTATATGAATACACTGACCATATTGCTGGTCCACTGATGCATCAGTGTCGTATCACTTTGTGGGGATGAAGCGTGCCGTTGCGAACTACAAACATGTATAATGCTTCTCCGAACGTTTTCCATTATCTTTCAAGTGCCGCCAGATAGATGATATTGAAATCGTTCAGAAGTTTTTGTTTTTTTTTTCCCTCTGCGAAACATCCGGGCTGCAAATGGCTTTGCACTGCTTTTGTATTCTCTTGTCATGCATCTTTTAAGCTGCGTAGACTAGACAGCGCCACAAGAGGATTACACTGTCTGTTCTCACCATCAACGATGGATAAAATCTGTAAGTGTCTAATTTCTCCGCTGCACCTTTGCTCAGCACTGCTGCTGTTTCTTCTCTCTGCCAATGTGATTTATGCTTTGCAATCTCATCAGTGTTGTGTTTCAGCTCTGGGAGGGGGGAAACATATCATAGATGAAGAAGGAAATAGGAGAACTGTCAATAGATTCCTTCATGCGGAATGCCTGGCTCTGCTGTAGCATAGCGTCTGCATGCTAAATGGAAAACAACACCGCAATCTTGGTCCACCAGGGACCGGCTTGGCCTGCCTTTTAATAGTAAGCCGCTGAAAGGCTCCCCTATGCTTTTAGCCTTGACAGGATTGTGCCTGGTGGTTAGTGTGTATAACTAAGTAGGTCTGACTAAGTCTTTATCTGACCTACGACTGCACTGCCATTAATTCCCAGATGATTGTAATGCTTGGACTGATGGCAGCGTCACTCTGGCTTCACCATGCTTCCCGGGAGAAGTTGGAGGACGTTTCAAATGGATTGGGCCGTGTGTGAGGACTTAATGATTTTTTTTTTTTGGCCATAGTGTGAAGGACAGAAACACATTTGGATGCTGTTGATAAGAATTAATGAGAGCGTGCTCTTGTATGCGCTACGGACATTTGTATTGAGTGTTTGTGGTTGAAGCCTACAATAGATGGGTTTAATTAATCCCTCTCATAGGCCAGTCCTATGAGAAGACTAAAAGCCTCAGTGTAGCACTTGATCCTGCTCTCCAGATGCATCGTATATGCTTACCTGGCCATTACTTTGTGTTCCGCTACATTGCCTGGCCTAAAACTAATTGCACACACTGATTTTCGGCATGCCATAGTTTCGAAAACCTTATGCAACATCACTACATTTATTTCTGTCAAGAGTTGCATTTATTTAGGGGCAGGTTCTTGCGTTAATGATGGGAGAGTCGAACCGCTCTTCAGCACATCTTAAAGACTTGGGGTGAAGGTCAGGACTCTGATTAAGTTGCCCTCTCACACCTGCACCGTCTCATTCCTGTCTTTCAAATCACTCTAAGCCATAACTCCAAGCCAAAGCACGTCTGAGTTTTTCACCCCACCCACCTGTTGCTCCATGCTGTTTGGGACTGACTAGTTTTCCAGTGATCTCCAAATGGATGTTTGATGTTGTATGGCATATTAGCACTTGATCCTGCTCTCCAGATGCATCGTATATGCTTACCTGGCCATTAACTTGCGTTCCACTACATTACCTGGCCTAAAACAGATTTGCACACACTGATTTTTCAGGGGGCTTTTATTATGGGATGGTTTCGGCATGCCATAGTTTCGAGAACCTTATGCAACATCACTACATTCATTTCTGTCAAGACTTGCATTTATTTAGGGGCAGGTTCTTGTGTTAATGATGGGAGACTCAAACCGCTCTTCAGCACATCTTAAAGACTTGGGGTGAAGGTCAGGACTCCGTGGTGGCCTGTCCATGTGTGAAATTAATTCCTTGTGTTTTCTGAACCACTCTTTCACAGAGCCCAGCATTGTCATCCCGGGAATATAGTTGTGATATCAGGGTAATGCTGGTCATTCAGTTCATTCAGGTGGTCAGATGATGTGATTTCATTGCCACATAAGGTTGCTGAGCCCAGACCTGATCAACTGATGCAACCCTAGATCATAACACTGCCTCCAGAGGCTTGTACAGTGACCACTGTGCATGAGGGGTGCATCACTTCATGGGCTTCCCTTCTTACTATGACACTCTCATCACTCTGGACTTGGGTTAGCCAGGACCTGTCCTACTTCATTGCTTCAGAGGCATACTGAAGCCGTGGTTTATGATTAGCATCACCAACTAGTAGCTTTCTTAAGGCCACACAGCTGTTTGGTCCCAGTCCTGTGAGTTCAGGTCGTGTGGAAATGCTGTCACTTCACTATTAAACACTGAGTTCTACTGTTCTTATTACCATTCAACTACCAAGAGTTCAAGTAATCTATGATCATGCTCATTCAAGGGTTTTGTGCCAATTTAAAATAAGACTATCATTATAAAGCGCTAATGAATGGTTCAAAATGCCTTACATATTATTAAATATGCCATAAACACTTTCATTTATCATTTATTAAGCGGTTACAACACATGAACCGAAAGATCAGCACTGACCTACTGTGAACCCATTAAATCTGTCAGTGTTATCACATCCATATTCATCAGCCCCCTTTAATTAATGTTATAACTGCTTATTTATACTTTGTAAAGTGTTTATTACACAGTAATAAACTAATTTTAGTAATTCTTCCAGAATCATGGGATACATCTTCCCACATGCCTGCACTAGTTAAATTTAATGAATGCAGGAGGAGCAAGAATTGTTGCCAATTGAAAGATACACAGTTTATCACATCATGACTACTTCCTACTTTCGATGGCTGCGGCACGTAGTTCATGAAGGAAGTCAACTTGTCGTTGCATTCTCTGGGCTGTTCTCTGTGGGAGGTACTTAGCCGATTTGGGTATGAATCCAACCTTGCAGATCACATAAACACATACAGTATATGCTGACCTGGGGCGTATTGGATCTTCCAGCAAGACAATGCCACATGGCACACGACTAGAAATGTCTGACATTGGTTGAAAGGGCATGACTAAGGCTTCCAAGTCCTGCTCCCTAATTCCCCAGACTTAAACTAATTTGAGCTGGACCACCTCGATTGTCATGTTAGCTCTTTGGATCCTCCAGTACACACTGTTCAGCAGCTGTGGGATGCACTACAGCTCCAGAGACCTGTGACAACCTACCAGAACCTTATTGAGTCACTCCAAGCCTGTCTAGCTGCTGTCCTTGCTGCTCTTAAGCATTTGTTTATTATTACTATTATTATTAGTAGTAGTGGTAGTAGTAATTCTAATAACGTTATTAATTTTAATATTATTATTGCTAGTATTATTAATATTAATAATAATAATAATAATAATAATAATAATAATAATAATAATTTTAATATAATTATAATTATTGCTTAATATTATTTTTATTTTTATTTTACTACTATTATTGTTTATTATTATTATTAATTTTAATATTATTATTACTAGTATTATTATTATTATTATTATTATTAATAATAATAATAATAATAATAATAATAATAATAATAGTAATCATTTTATTATAATTATTGCTTATTATTATTATTATTATTATTATTATTTTAATACTATTGTTTTATTATTATTATTATTATTATTATTATTATTATTATTATTATTATTATTGATACTAAATGAAATGTCTGTGTTTGTGTTGTACACAGCGTGATCCCTAGTTCCCATCACCACCACTGTTAAAGCAAGCAGTCTGTACAGTTCTCTACAATGAACCATTTCACACCAAACTGCTCAGAATGACTGAATAATGTAATGCTTGGTGAATCAGTCCTCCACGTAGTTGTTTCATGTCTGCTCACAATGTTGAAATGAAGCTCTGCTGTTCGCTTGTGCTGCTGTCAGTGTTGCTGGGCCCCTGATTAGTGCTAAGTGAGAGTGAATGTTTTCTGTCTCACTATAATAACCCTGCACACTCTTGTTGAATGACCTCTGATTAAGTTGCCCTCTAACACCTGCACCGTCTCATTCCTGTCTTTCAAATCGCTCTAAGCCATAACTCCAAGCCAAAGCAAAGAGTTTTTCACCCCACCCACCTGTTGCTCCATGCTGTTTGGGACTGAAATCCAGTTTTCCAGTGATCTCCAAATGGATGTTTGATGCTGTATGGCATATTAACTTATTTTCCAATTAGCTGTAGTTATTACCCATATTACACACAAGGTTTTCCCCACAGCTTTATTATGTCACAGCATCCGTGGAATGAGAGTTTGAAGTGTTAACTCCTTTTATTGAATTCTC
>JAMWET010005374.1:0-72500 GCA_024036415.1 Prochilodus magdalenae | reverse complement strand
ATATGTTTATTGGTGGATGAACTGATGACATTGCCTCTATGATGCTTCACACAGGTGCCAGAAGGCTTTCAGAACTGCCATGTTTTGCTTTGGCGAAACCGGAGATGACGTCATTGCACAACGTACCTAGACAAGTTTATTATCTGGTCCAGTTATTTCTGAACTAATAAATAGACAACAGTAAATAAATAATAAAGGAAAGAACAAAATGAGAGACACAAGTGTAACAAAGAGCTAACAAAGCTGAGGTTAACAAAGGAAGGCAGTAGTTCTCGAACATGCCGCCTAGATTACCTTGCAATGCCAGGTGATGACCTCATAAACGCTCATCTTCAAAAAATAGTTCCACCCAGAGGGAATCAAGCAAGAGGAATGAAACTTGGTGGGTAGGACTGACGTGAGATACGCAAATGATTTAAGTTTCACGTTCAAGCCGTGCAAGTGGCATGAGCAATGATCGGCTCGTGTTAGATCAAGTGTTGTCTAAAGATGTCCTACTTTTAATGTTCACTCGCCAATAATATTGGCTCACATCCATGTTTCATTGGTTAAACAAGGTCATGTCACACCACTCGCCTACCGGCCAAGGTCAGCCCTCTGAATGCTAGTCAACCTGTACTGACCCATGATGTCCAACACGTGGGGTGAAAAGAACCATGACGTCTGCGTACTGTTACGCCCTAGTGTCATCTGAATGCACCTTCAAGCTGGCTGAGCTGGTTAACTAGCTTAGATAGACTGACTACTTAGCACTAGCTACTCAGTGTTTACTCTGTGTGAAGTAGTTTTGGACAGTAAGCTAGAGTTATAGCACTTATCTGTAGCTCGCCAGCTTAACACTAAAATGGCACTTTAGTGATGCTGAGTAGATTTAAATTTGCTTAGATCTGAATGTGCTGCCGGATTTCTACGAATGCCGTGAAGGAGCAAAGCGGCTCACCAACTATTGAGACATGTCCAGTATCTCCAGCTCATGCTGTCGTAAGGTTCCATTAAAGTAGCCCTCTATTCACCTCCTCTTTTGGTTGGTCTGTGCTGCACATCCGCTGGCAGGAAGAATGTCGCTCTGATGTCGCTCCGAAAGGTTATCTCGCTCAGGTTTGTGTCCAGTCACTCATTACAGTACAGCTGCCTTTGCTCTGACGGGGACGAGTAATACATTCAGCTGCAGCCTTTTGTTCCCTCAGTTCCAGGGCCCCTAGATAAGACATTATTCTCGGGTCACACACTGAGGTAAAAGAAGCTCTAGTTCCGTCAACACTGAACAAACGAGAGCCTGTTAACCAGCATATTCAAGCACATCCAACCTCCGGTTACTAAATACAAGAATTCTCTGCTATGAGTTATCAGCACTAACGCATTACACTTACTAAATTACTGTACACCAACACACTACTTACAGTACACTAACGCATTACACTTCCTGAGTTACTGTACACCAACACACTACTTACAGTACACTAACGCATTACATTTACTGAGTTACTGTACACCAACACGCTACTTACAGTACACTAACACATTACATTTACTGAGTTACTGTACACCAACACACTACTTACAGTACACTAACGCATTACACTTACTGAGTTACTGTACACCAACACACTACTTACAGTGCACTAACGCATTACATTTACTGAGTTACTGTACACCAACACACTACTTACAGCACACTAACACATTACACTTACTGAGTTACTGTACACCAACACACTACTTACAGTACACTAACGCATTACACTTACTGAGTTACTGTACACCAACACTACTTACAGTACACTAACACATTACACTTACTGAGTTACTGTACACCAACACACTACTTACAGTACACTAACACATTACACTTACTGAGTTACTGTACACCAACACACTACTTACAGTACACTAACACATTACACTTACTGAGTTACTGTACACCAACACACTACTTACAGCACACTAACACATTACTTACTGAGTTACTGTACACCAACACACTACTTACAGTACACTAACACATTACTTACTGAGTTACTGTACACCAACACACTACTTACAGCACACTAACGCACTACACTTACTGAGTTACTGTACACCGATACACTACTTACAATACACTAACGCATTACACTTACTGAGTTACTGTACACCAACACACTACTTACAGCACACTAACGCATTACACTTACTGAGTTACTGTACACCAACACACTACTTACAGTACACTAACGCATTACACTTACTGAGTTACTGTACACAGACACACTACTTACAGTACACTAACACATTACACTTACTGAGTTATTGTACACCCACACACTACTTACAGTACACTAACACATTACACTTACTGAGTTATTGTACACCAACACACTACTTACAGTACACTAACACATTACACTTACTGAGTTATTGTACACCCACAAACTACTTACAGTACACTAACACATTACACTTACTGAGTTACTGTACACCAACACACTACTTACAGCACACTAACACATTACACTTACTGAGTTATTGTACACCAACACACTACTTACAGCACACTAACACATTACACTTACTGAGTTACTGTACACCAACACACTACTTACAGTACACTAACGCATTACACTTACTGAGTTACTGTACACCGACACACTACTTACAGCACACTAACACATTACACTTACTGAGTTATTGTACACCCACACACTACTTACAGTACACTAACACATTACACTTACTGAGTTATTGTACACCAACACACTACTTACAGTACACTAACACATTACACTTACTGAGTTACTGTACACCAACACACTACTTACAGCACACTAACGCATTACACTCACTGAGTTACTGTACACCAACACACTACTTACAGTACACTAACGCATTACACTTACTGAGTTACTGTACACCGACACACTACTTACAGCACACTAACACATTACACTTACTGAGTTATTGTACACCCACACACTACTTACAGTACACTAACACATTACACTTACTGAGTTATTGTACACCAACACACTACTTACAGTACACTAACACATTACACTTACTGAGTTACTGTACACCAACACACTACTTACAGCACACTAACACATTACACTTACTGAGTTACTGTACACCAACACACTACTTACAGTACACTAACACATTACACTTACTGAGTTACTGTACACCCCTCTGAATTCAGCTTCTTTAAGGTGCACCCATTGCTGAACACATGTTCAACGGCACACTCACAGCTTGTATAATCCCCATAGACAGCGGTGCCTAAATTCACCATACTCAGCGCCGAACACTGGCTGCCCTCAGGCCTGGGCTGTGTAGCAGCAGAACTCCGTTCTCTGGAGTGTTGGAGCTTCATCCAGTACCTCTGGCATGAGCTTAAGTGGAGTGTGTGATCCAGAACTAATGATCTGACATCAATGCCTGAAGCACATCCTCGCAGCAATGTTCCAACAGGGTAAAGACTTTCCATAAGAATGACGGCTGTTCCTGCAGGGAAGAACTCTCTAATAATACCCTTGAACTCTGGACATATACGACCCCTGCTTGTGTTTGCCTGTGATTATTACAGCCCACTTCATGAATCTACTCCTGGTAAAGAGCCAGGGCTTTTTGGAAGGGCTTTATAGCTGATATCTTTGCAGGATAGTGACAAGACAGTGAAGACTTTAAACTTTGTTAATTGTCTTCATTACGTGTTCTGATCATTAAGGGGTTCATGGAAGAGTGGGACTAGAGCTGGCTGCGATCCACAGAGACTGAGTAATGAACATGGCTTTGCAATATGAAGAGGATCCGAGAAAACATTTCAGGGAAGGTGTGAATGTGCCGCTTTCAGCTCTCCTAAAAAGGGTTCGCTGTTGTCGTCTCATTTCTAATTAAACTTTCTTTTGACACTCATTTCACAGATTGCTGCGAGTAACGGCGTTCAGAAGTGATTCTGGGGCGCATTACTGTGACTTCTCGTATTTTAACTGACCACTTAGGCTTTGCAGCGCATACCTTCGCTAACTATCCCAGCCCTGCCGTTTCTGTCATGCCCAGTGGAGAGATGTAATGCTCCAGTGATTTTCATTTTCAGATCTTATTATCTGCAGGTTCACCATTTCACATTACGAGCACACTGTCTGGAGCACACTGTCCGCAGAGCGATTCCGTTTGTCCGTAGAAGTTTTGGAGAGTTTGCTTGCATGCATGTCTGCATACCAGCAATCGCCTTCGGTCTTGACTGCTCTGAAAATGCACAGGAACTAAAAAGTATCCAAGGCTTTATTGTAATTAGGTTCCCATCCAGTAGCCTTGTGGGGCCAGGCCTGATGTCATAACGAGGATGGTTGGGGTCAACTATGAGCAATTCTGGGCTAACAGTGAGAGAGTATAGAGTTAGCCTGTGGATGTGATCCCAGTCTGCATGGCTGAAAAGTTTCCCCAACAGACTCAACAGAAGTATGTATGTAAATATTCCCATGTGTGCCGAGCACATTAAATACACATTACTCCCACGGTTCTGGTACCAGGTACCTGTTATGCTTGCATTCTCATCTGCTTCAGAACCAGATGAATTTTGGAGTTGGGTTTCAGAGAGGGCATACCTACAGATTTCTTACTTTGACTGTCCAACACCAAAACACACGTTTCCTCCATACTCACATTAAGTGTTGACATCTGGCCCATGGAGAGTATCCACCTGCCAGAGAAGTGGTGCTCAGCTTGGTTTGAACCTGAACTTTGAATAAACATGGTCTCCTATATAAAGTCACCAATGTCTATAACATGGTTCTATGAGCTTTGTTAGTCAGTCTGGTGACCCTTCTTTACAGGGGGCGCTGTTTAGGACAAGGCAACATGTCATTCATACATCAAACCACAGCGGGCAACACATCACCAAAACAACATAATGTCCACCTTATTTATAAGTAGCAATGAAATGGACAGTCTCTTTACTTCCCTCTTTATCAGAGTAAAAGAATCATCACGTGTTCAATCTGCATTCCTGGAAAGCAGGGCCAATGTTGACCCTTGTTGACCCTTGCAACCGGTAGTAGCACCATCAGCATGGTTGACTAGAGGTTCCGATATGCCCTCAGAAAAGCAGTGCTACTTCTGCATCCTCTCATGTTGGACAGATTTGACTCTGCTACAGTAACTCACTGTGGCCTCTTGAGGTATGTGCAAGATGGGACGGGATGGGGCTATTTTGTTAGCAGGCTGACGTGAGTAGATTAGAGTCCCTAGTTATGTTTTAGGTACTGTTGTAAATTGGTCCACTCTGGACGTGATGTTAGTTTATTGAGCCCTGGTTCCAGAATACAGTGCAGTGTGCAGTCTAGAATACAGTGCAGTGTGAGGTCTTGAGCAATCCAGAGCCAGTTTCAAGCCAGTCTAACTAAACTACACTGACATACCTGACAGGTTGTAGGTATTAACTGAGTAATAACATAGTAATAACACTGTTAAAAGTGCCAAGCAGTTTTATTATGTAAAAAGATGGTACACAAGTTCTACCGCTTGGGCCCGGATAATGGGGGAGAGCCTTCGAGGTAGCCATGAGGAGATTAGCAGAACTACATGAGTTAGCAGTAGCACTTGAGCCACACAGACCCTAGTGCGGGTACTCCAGAATACTCGTTTATTCACGGTTACTAACTGAAATCAGTCTCCCGGCCACAACTGTCCCCTTATACATAAGTGTGACTGTAGTTAAGCTCTAGCGTTACAGAGAGTATAAACAAATAAAAGACGAGAATGGTAGAAAAACCGCTAAACACCAACTCTCTTCTCCACTCTGCTCTCTTCTTCTGCAGAGGCCACACTGGGATATGCAAATACAATTCCCCTTTCTTAAAGGCACAGCATTAAATTGACTGTTACAAAGTCAAATTGAAAGAGTATTACCTAAGTTATACATGGCTTGGATATAAATAACACTGAACCTGGGCTGCAAAAGAACAAAGCGATTTTATCGGAAGGCTATCTGTATTACTTGCTGTCATTTTACAAAGCCAAATGTGGCCTTCACTTACTAAATTTGGTACATAATTTCTATTTATATACTGCATTTAACTAAGTTTTGCATATGACTGTATGCCATAAT
Organism: Prochilodus magdalenae; assembly: GCA_024036415.1. Classification (NCBI taxonomy): domain Eukaryota; kingdom Metazoa; phylum Chordata; class Actinopteri; order Characiformes; family Prochilodontidae; genus Prochilodus; species Prochilodus magdalenae. Next base: position 66,415 of record JAMWET010005374.1, on the reverse strand, counting down.
CACTTTCCTCAGTGGGTGGAGCGCCTCCACCGTTTATTAGGTTCAATTTACTGCTAACGCCTCATCTCAAGCTGCTCTGGATATAGCCAGCCTTACATTTCACCATCCAGCCAAACACTCCACCCACGTCTCATCATTAGAGCCGACTGACTGACAAGATAGATGAAATGAGATTGCCCAGCCCCAGAGAAAATGAGCAGCGGGGAGGTAGTAATTAAATTAAAGTGGCTTTTGCCAACAGTTTTAACTGGACATGAACGGCATGAAACCGCTGTGCTGATTAATTTAAAAACATCCCTCATTACGTCCGAATACCTCATTTCCTCCTGAATTGCAACCATAATAGTGACAAACCTTGAAAGCTTTAATTTATTAAAGTTGAGGACTTTTTTATTCATGTATTTTTCCCGCTCAGTGCCCCCACCTCCTCTTATCACAGGGCGCTCGAGGCCCAGACAGCGTCAGCTTTTTCTTCAGCTCCACAGTGTCCGTACTGATGCACACGAACTCCCAAAAAGATTCCTGCGTCGTTAAAGTTTTCAGACTAGCTTTAGCCTCCGGCTAGGAGCCTCATTAGCCTGAGGTTAAGGAGGCGGTTAACCCTGAGATAGCCAGCTTTTCACACTTCCACATTAGAGTGTGAGGCCTACGCTCTGCTTTTTATTATAACGATTGCTCTGAGAGCAGGAACAAGACGCTGTCGCAAAAGATAGTGATGAAGCCTTAAGGGTGTGTGTGTGTATGTCTATGTATGTGTGTATATATACAGGGGTTGGACAATGAAACTGAAACACCTGGTTTTAGACCACAATCATTTATTAGTATGGTGTAGGGCCTCCTTTTGCGGCCAATACAGCGTCAGTTCGTCTTGGGAATGCCATATACAAGTCCTGCACAGTGGTCAGAGGGATTTTAAGCCATTCTTCTTGCAGGATGGTGGCCAGGTCACTACGTGATGCTGGTGGAGGTTCGTCCTTCTTGGTGGTATGCTGACATTACCCTGGATACCGTGGCTCTTGATACATCACAAAGACTTGCTGTCTTGGTCACAGATGCGCCAGCAAGACGTGCACCAACAGTTTGTCCTCTTTTGAACTCTGGTATGTCACCCATAATGTTGTGTGCATTGCAGTATTTTGAGCAGAACTGTGCTCTTACCTGCTAACTGAACCTTCACACTCTGCTCTTACTGGTGCAATGTGCAGTTAATGAAGATTGGCCACCAGGCTGGTCCAATTTAGCTATGAGACCTCCCACACTAAAATGACAGGTGTTTCAGTTTCATTGTCCAACCCCTGTGTACAATTTGAAACTATGACCGTGTGACTATGTAAATGATTTCTGTCAATATATTTGATATGCCGAGCTTTCCACTGCTCCTATACTGTATATAGTAACTGCCAGGTTAGCTGATAGGCTGACAGAGCTGCACACCAGTCAGTCCTACACACCATGCCAGCTGTCTGCTTTTGCTGCTATAATTATTTATGTTCACGTTTGTGTTTCTGCTAATTGTGGTTAGTCAGTTAGCCACCTTGCTAACCGCGCCAAAATGTTTTGGCATTGGAACAAAAATGAGTCATCTGTGACTGAAACGTACCATCGTGTAATACCCCCACAGTGTGCAATACCTCCACAAGCACCAATAACAGCTGGGATTGGATTTGGCATGGACTGGACAAGCAAATTCGGTGGATGGCTTCCCTGGTACAGTTCTGAGGAGAGTTTCCTGTAGACAGGGATTTTAGCCACTGCTGGTAGACCCGTATGACCGTACGCTTCCATACACCTGCAGATTCGGATACTTCCTTCACACTATGGTCTTTGGCCAATCATTAACATCTGCTTTGGAGCCATCACGCTCACACCACAGGTATTTATAGCCCCATTATTCTTGTGTAGTGCCATCTGCAGGAGCCTGAAGTTACTACCACCTTACTGCCACACGCAAGGTGACTCCTTTATGTCCAAGAGCTTTTATAGTGTGACTGCACCTTGAGAAAGCAACATCGCCCAAATACCATTCCGGATTACCATTCATTGTTTGCATGTGTGCTGTCAGGAGTTATTATATGGTCACCTTTGACCTCCTGGGTGACATCACTTATATATTTGTTGCTGTAGATGAATGGATTGAATATGGAACTGCTACCCAGATACAGCTGCAGAACCTAAGTGTTTAATTTGCCTTATCAGACGTGGTTAATGATACTGCAGACTAATTCATGTTAATAAACTAAAAGAGACATCATTACGCACAAATGCTGATGTGCTAATCTGAGGCATGCAGCATGGGGCGAAGCATCTAGGATTTAATTTAATTCTTGATATGACTACTGTTGAGAATATGCTTCCGTTTGGAAGAGTTTAAATTAAAAGGGAGCGCGTCAGAAGGATCAGAGCTGTGAGCGCGCACTCACTGCAAATTGTGGGATTTCAGTTAATCAGGAGCCTACAGGAATGAATTAATCAGGCTACGCTTCCGTCACACTCTCCTATTCTGAAATTCAATAGAGGGATTCGGTGGAGCCAGACTTGGGGTCTCGCTTGCAAAACCAATTTGTGAACTTGCTGCAAAACTAATGTTGTCTTTCTGTGGAAGATGGAATTGTATATAGGAGCTTTTTGGCAAATGCTTGTGGCTGGGTGGCTGGGTGAGGTGGAAGCATTAGAGGTGACATATTATAGCCCTGAGGGTAATGAAATGTCTGACATGCTTTGGTGAAAATACCACAAAGGTCAAACTCCACAGCTCTCTAAAACAGCCCTGTTCAGCCCTGTCGCCAGTACACGTCTCTCATCTCACTCTCAGATTATTCCTGTGTTCATCAGATCAAGTTCATCTTACAGTGTGGACTTTATTGTGGGTCCTGCGGTGAGAAACACCTCTCCTAATGCACTCATCATCAAAAACATTGCTGCACAAGTAGCTGCACCCAGAAGGAATCAACCAACAGGAATGAAACTTGGTGAGTAGGTTTGACTTGAGACATGCGATTGATTGATTCGACTTTCACGCTCAGCCGTGCATGTGACATAAGCAGGATGGGCCTTATCGCTGTACCTGACTGATCCAACAGCCACGATTGCGGACATTCAGTGAGCAGAGATGCCCTCCATGAGTTATCCTATTAGTGCCAGCACCATTGGCAGTCGACTGCACAACATAGGACTACATGGACACAGCCCGTTACGACGACTGCCCTAAACACCACATCAACGTCACCAGAGACTGCAATGGTGAGGTGCTAGACTGTCAAGGAGTGACCCAGAATCTTCAGTGACGAGTCCCGCTTTTGTCTACCCTGTATCCTTCTTCCGAGTAGCATTGCAATCAGACGCTTCCTACTGGGTGCAACTATTCTTTTGATGACAAGCGTGTCCAGTGTATCAGTGACCTTACCTGTTAGCATGAGTTAGTGCTAAACAGCCAAAGTAACACAGGTCTACCAGCAGCGGCTAAAATCCCAGTCTACAGGAAGTTCTCCTCATAGAATTGTGCCAGGGAAGGCATCCACCAAACCTGGCCCAACTGACCAACTCTTTGATGCAGTAGTGTCTGAACATTAAGGTGGCCTACATCCAGAAACTTGTCCAGTCCATGCCAAATCCAATCACTACAGTTATTGGTGCTCATGGAGGTATTACACACCATTAGGTTTGTTTTAGTCACAAGTGGTTGGTGTAGCTCAGCAGATAACACCACAACCCACCAGGGAGCCACCACTACATATGGAAGAGCGGTGTTCGAATCCCAGTCTGGGTGACTATGCTCTGCTACACCAATAAGAGTCCTTGGGCAAGACTCCTAACACCACATTGACCCACCTGTAATACGGTTAACCTTGTAAGGCGCTCTGGATAAGAGAGTCAGCTAAAATGCCATAAATGTAAATATGACTGACCAGTGAGCTTACTTGGACATCTAAATGCTTGTTGCTTTTAAAGAAGCTCTAGAAGGTCATTCAATCACCCGAAGGTGGTTCCTATGGTAGTATGTCCAAAAACGTTTCATCAAAAGTGATAATGGGATACCTATCAGTGACCATACAGCACCCTGTCCACTGGTAACTATTCTCTCTCTGACCAAAGCAGTATACCTTTTTATATGGTGGTAATTTAGAGTCTTGGCAAGGTGGATGGTCACGAGGGAAATCTAAGTGAAACCCAGTGGTAAGAATTTGGACAGCAAAATTTGTTGCGTTTATTAGATGTGTTGGCTTGACTCTATTGAACACGGAGGTTTCAGCTGTGAAATGCTAATGCTCTCTGCTCAAGTGTCCCACAGGGAGGGGGGAAAAAGCATCTCGGCACTTGTTGATGGAGTGTGCATCCGATTTAAAAGATGAAGAATCGTTACAAATGTAAGTAAATGAAACCTCATGGGGGCAGGAGCTGTTGGAGCAATGGCACAAATGATTTATTGTTTTAAACCCACTCTTCTCACCAAGAAGCAACCGAGTCACGCTTTAATACGGCTGTGGAATTGAGGAGCACAGCGCTGTTGCTGGAAGAAGAAGAGTGTGCTCAGAATCTAAAACATTACTAGCGAAGTCACTCCTTCTTCCATGGGAGAGGTTGGAGAAGTCTGAATGGTAATTATTACACAGGTAAAATTTCAGTATGCTCAACGAATCTTACAAACTCAGTTTCGTACAGTTAGTTTATAAGCCGATTTTAAAACCTGGTAACTTAAATACACACACAGGACAAATTAGTTGGGTTGGTCAAACGTAGTAGGAGAAAAGGCAGTCGGACTTCAAATAAGAGATTTGTGTGTTAAATTGTAAACACAGATATGACAAGTAGGTTTGTGGTGGTATGGTCGCGAGTGGTCGATGTTATGAGGCAGCCACAATTCGGAGATGGTCCAGTATATTTTCAGAAGTTAGATAACACATTTCAAATACAACAAGATGGCTAGCAGGTCCCTGTTGACCTACAGGGGTTGGACAATGAAACTGAAACACCTGTCATTTTAGTGTGGGAGGTCTCATGGCTAAATTGGACCAGCCTGGTGGCCAATCTTCATTAATTGCACATTGCACCAGTAAGAGCAGAGTGTGAAGGTTCAGTTAGCAGGTAAGAGCACAGTTCTGCTCAAAATACTGCAATGCACACAACATTATGGGTGACATACCAGAGTTCAAAAGAGGACAGATTGTTGGTGCACGTCTTGCTGGAGCATCTGTGACCAAGACAGCAAGTCTTTGTGATGTATCAAGAGCCACGGTATCCAGGGTAATGTCAGCATACCACCAAGAAGGACGAACCTCCACCAGCATCACGTAGTGACCTGGCCACTATCCTGCAAGAAGAATGGCTTAAACTCCCTCTGACCACTGTGCAGGACTTGTATATGTCATTCCCAAGACGAACTGACGCTGTATTGGCCGCAAAAGGAGGCCCTACACCATACTAATAAATGATTGTGGTCTAAAACCAGGTGTTTCAGTTTCATTGTCCAACCCTTGTATAACAGGGTACCTCATACCGAATGTGCACCTAGCTGCACTTTAGCCCGACTACCACCATTTTCCCCCATGCCCCCATACGCCCCTCCCACTACACGGAGCATACCATTGCTGGGGGTTACCTAAAAGAGCATGGGACAGCAGTACTACATAATCATACACATTACAAGACTCGACACACAGACACGACACAAAGACTCTAGACAAATGGCAATGACTACACAATACCTAAGTGTAGGAGTTTAGTGATGTGTCTGGCATCTTGATATCATCACAAGGTTACTATTTATATCTATCCAAATTTAGGAATTAAAATAAAAAATTGTATTCCTTTCAGTGAAACGCATGTTTAGTGCATGGTATGATAAACAAAAATATAATTATACAACGTATGTAAATGTCAAAGATCCAATATTTTACCCAAACTGGGGTTCTAATAGATAAACTACACTCGAAAATGATGGGAAATAGAAACATTACAACTAGTGATCACAGACTTTTGGACCCCACTGTATCCTTGTAATTAGCAGTAGTAGTAGTAGTAGTAGTAGTAGTGGTAGTGGTAGTTGTGGTGGTAGTGGTAGTGGTGGTAATAGTAGTGGTAGTTGTGGTAGTGGTAGTAGTGGTGGTGGTGGTGGTAGTAGTAGTGGTGGTGGTAGTGGTAGGAGTAGTAGTAGTTGTGGTGGTAGTGGTAGTGGTGGTAATAGTAGTGGTAGTTGTAGTGGTGGTAGTAGTAGTGGTGGTGGTAGTGGTAGGAGTAGTAGTAGTTGTGGTGGTAGTGGTAGTGGTGGTAATAGTAGTGGTAGTTGTGGTGGTGGTAGTAGTGGTGGTAGTAGTAGTGGTGGTGGTAGTGGTAGGAGTAGTAGTAGTTGTGGTAGTAGTGGTAGTAGTTGTGGTGGTGGTGGTAGTGGTAGTAGTGGTGGTGGTAGTAGTTGTGGTAGTGGTGGTAGTAGTTGTGGTAATAGTGGTAGTAGTAGTAGTGATGATTTTTAGATTAGATTAAACTTTGTCATTGCAGAGTACAGGTACAGAGCCAATGACATGCAGTTAGCATCTAACCAGAAGTGCAAGTACAGCATTATTTACATAAAGAGCCGTAATAAATATGTATATAATATAAGCATATCAATATGCATATATATGTATATATAAGAACAGCAACAAATGAATGTTTGAACGGTAAGAATAGTGCAAGTAGACAGTGCACAATAAAAACATACTGATGATGATGATGATAAATTATGCACGTGTGCATGATAATAACAATGTTTTTATTATTATTACTATCATTATTATTGTTATTATTATTATTATAGTAGTTGTATTAGTAGTAGTTGTTTGTTGTTGTTGTTGTTGTTGGGCTTTTGCTGATCCAGTCATTTAAGGGACCTGTTCTAGATCTGCACATCCATCTTTTCCATTTTAAATCATTTTTAATTTACTGTTTATTTTAATTATTGATTCTACCAACCAAGTCTACAGCATCACTTGTATTTGTCATGTATATGTTTTGTTCTGTTCCCTATTTTGTTGTTTATTCTTTGGTGTGTTTCTGTCTGTGTTTCTGTGCATGACATTTTTCTTCCAACATGTAAAGAATGTGTAAAACTGAAGATAGACAAGGACCACCTCCCTTCGCTTCCTGATGTGTTTGACAGATCTGTGAATATGGCTGAAGGAAGGTGTCTTATCCTTGCATCTTCCCCCTTGTTTCCTCAGAGGTAACTAAGAGGCTTGGGAAGGAGACAAGGAAACATACTGAGTTGATGATGCACCCAGGACCTAAAAATACATATACACGTCTTATGTAGTATCACAACAGCCAGTGTATTAATGGGGGGGGGGTTATATGTAATATCATGAACAATATCCATACATCTGAAAAGTTTTCTTTATGAATGACTGAGTCTTATAACATCCTACGTCCACCTCTCTGTTGTGAATAGACTGAAATAGAAATCCAAAAGATTCCTAGCCATCTCATGTGAGGTAGCTTTTCTCTTCAGACGCCTGGTTCCCATCACCACCACTGTGAACTGTCTTTGTTTACATCTTAATGGCTGCATTTAATAGAAATTCAGTAGAAGGTTGTTTTGAGTATTTTACTGAGTATTTTACCCAGTCCCTCCTTCAGTGTTAGCATTAACAGCTGTGTGTTTAGTCTGGAAGAAATGTTGTGGGTTCAGTATCAATGGGACAGCTGGTTGTGTCCTGAGAGGAGGTGCTGTGGTTAGAAGTGAGACAAGTTAACGCCCCTTATTTCATATTTTACTTTTTAATCCTCATTTTTTCAGACTCTAAAAAGATGTTTAATGTTAAGGTCCTAAACAATCCCACAGTCAGCCCTGTCCCTAAGAAGGCATGATGGCAGTAGTAGATAATTAACTCATATCCTCACATGACACGACCCTTTCCAAGTTCTCTGTGTGAATTCTCTATAATCAGATTCATCCACTCGGGGGAGGGGCCGAAGCACAAGCCATGCTACAACAATGTACTCCATGTTATGTGCAGTAACACATTTCCACCAGAGGGGTCTCCAAATCCCAAATCTTAGGTGGTGTAGCTTTAAATACGTCACTAAAAGTCTCATAAAAGTCTTTTACTTTTCCTTTATTGCTCTATTTATTTTACCCCTCATCTTTTAATTTCTCCATTTCACCCTTTAAAGTTTCCTTTGTATTCCATTTCTCCATTATTTTTTAATTCTAACCCCCATTAAGTTCTTCATTTCATTTTTTGTTTGTTTTACCTATCTTTTTTTCCTACATGTTAACCTTTTATTTATTTTATCGTTCCTTTTAAATTTTCTTTCGTACCACATTTACCTGAATGTAAACATAGGGCATGTATAAATCTGTCGCATAATAAAGGCTTCCCATACCGGGAGTCGAACCCGGGCCGCCTGGGTGAAAACCAGGAATCCTAACCGCTAGACCATATGGGATGGTTGTGAAAGGTGAGGCAAGAAAACTGCAAGTTGGAAACAAGTGTGATGAGTTAACGACTCTTTTACCCTTTACATTTTAATGTTAAATTTTTACTTTACATTTTTTTCACACATGACCTTTTATTCCTCTTTTTTCCTCATTTATTTCAACCATAGCCTTTTAATCTCACCTTTTTAATCCCATGTTATTAATTTTCTTTCTTTTTTTTGTATCTCTTTAATTTTAACCTCATGTTTTCACCCTTTTCTTTTTGCCTTCCTTTGAACTTTATTTTTAAGGCTATGAAGATAAAACGTGTTGGCAAATAGACGCAAAAGATTAGACCGAGCCAGCCAGGAGTCGAACCTAGAATCTTCTGATCCGTAGTCAGACGCGTTATCCATTGCGCCACTGGCCCAGGGGTAGGGTGGGGGCTGGGTGACTTGGGGGACTATTGTAGTCGGCAGGCTGGTCTGCTCCAATTACTTCCTCTTTTAATTCCCCTTTAACAGACCCTTGGTTTACCCTTCCTCTCCCTACCACATCTTGGTGAGTCACTGTAGCATCGAGCTGAATCAGTCCATCACCTCTTTAGTTACAAAGCGGTATTACGAGACAGGACAGGCCTGGGCTAGCTGGATATGCTAACTTTAGCAGTTATCGCTACAATAGCGTACATGGACGTCTTTGATAGATCGTTTCTTTACATTTACATTTATGGCATTTAGCTGACGCTCTTATCCAGAGCGACTTACAAGGTTAATGATTACAGGTAGGCCAATGTAGTGTTAGGAGTCTTGCCCAAGGACTCTTATTGGTGTAGCACAGCGTAGTCACCCAGACTGGGATTCGAACTCCAGTCTCCCACTGAGTAGTGGTGTTACCCACTGAGCTACACCAACCACCATTTACATTCTAACAATGCAGCAAGTAATAAATATGTTTTTATCATGGTTTAAAGGGCGCTAAAGTCCTTCCTGACTCCCTGATGATCCTATCAGCAGCATTCACCCCGGATATCCTGTCCGTTTCCTTCTGCTTCTGGCTTGTTCATTCGTTTTTAATGTTTTGGTTTATCTTATCACTGGCTGTCCTTACAGAGCCCGTATTATGTGGGTGGTGGATCATTCTCAGTGCTGCAGTGACACTGACGTGATGGTGGTGTGTTAGTGTGGGTGGTGCTGGTGTGAGTGGATCAGACACTGGAGTATTTAGACACTGTGTCCACTCACTGTCCACTCTATTAGACACTCCTACCTTGCTGTTCCACCTTGTAGATGTACAGTCAGAGACGATAGCTCATCTGCTGCTGCACAGTGCCGTGTTGGTCATCCTCTAGTCCTTCATCAGTAGTCACAGGACGCCGCCCACAGGACGCCGCCCACAGGACGCCGCCCACAGGACGCCGCCCACAGGACGGATAGATAGATAGATAGATAGATAGATAGATAGATAGATAGATAGATAGATTTGTTGGTGGACTATTCTCCGTCCAGCACTCGGAGGTGTCCAGCAGCATAGCTGTGTCTGATCCACTCACACCAGCACAACATCAGTGTTAGTGCAGTGCTGTAAATGATCCACCACCCAAATTAATGTTGATAAAGTATACAGGGAGTTATTTACCCTTTTGAGATTCTGGGCTGGTTCATTGTGTGTTCAGGAAACTGGGCATTTAGAAGTACAGTGAAATGCTTCCACTGCAGCCGCGTGCTCCCATATATACAATATAAATGTAAATAGAAACACACAGGGGACATTAGGGGAGGCAGGTCCTCTGCATATTCAAGTCGAAATCATGTACACATACCTAATAAGAAAATTTAGTGCGCTACTGTTGGAGCACCTAGCCAACTATTTACATATACTCAGCATACAGTGCCTTTGTGTGCTTAGCCTGCTTAATTAAACCCAATTCTCAGAGCTAAGACTGTGAATTATTCTGAGGGAAACTGGCTAAGGTGGATAAAGGCACAGAGAGAGCTCCACGGTGCTCTGCTCGGGGACCTGTATGGCTGGAGGCCCAGGTGAGGGCGGGCGAGCGACTCATAAATCATTCAGAGAAAGAGAGTCAGGGAGGCTTAATGAAAGCACGAGGACACAAGGCCCAGACACGGTGCCTGGTTAGCCAACCCTGTCGCCAAATCACCCGTCATCATGCCTTGGATTCTCACCTCTCTAATGCAAGCTGCCTCAGTCCAGACACTGGAGGAGATTATGGTTGGAGAGAAGGGAGCACTGTTATCTAGAACTTGCCAGAGTAAGAAAACTACCAGTTCTAGTACATTAAACTGTGCATGTGTTGATTTATTTTAGCATACTAACATACACTGATCAGCCATAACCTTAGAACTACCTCCTTGTAGCTACACTCCTTGTCCACTTTATCAGCTCCACTGACCATATAGGAGCACTTTGTAGCTCTACAGTTACAGACTGTAGTCCATCTGTTTCTCTGTATACTGTATTACCCTGTTCTTCAATGGTCAAGACCCCCACAGGACCACCACAGAGCAGGTATAATGTGGTTGCTGATTCATTCTGGGCACTGTTAGTGTGTGTGGTGCTGTGGTACACTGTGTCCGCTCACTGCTCACTCTATTAGAGTCTCCTAGCTTGCTGTAGATGTAAAGTCAGAGACGATAGCTCATCTGCTGCTGGACAGTTGTGTTGGTCATCCTCTCGTCCTTCATCAGTGGTCATAGGACACTCTTGGCTGGATAGTTTTGATTAGTGGACACATCACTGAGGTGTCCTGCAGCACAACTGTGTCTGCTCCACTCACACCAGCATACCACACACTAACACACCACCACCACGTCAGTTTCACTGCAGTGCTGAAAATGATCCACCACCAATGCAATACCCCTGTGGTGGTCCTGACCATTGAGGAACAAAGTGCATCTAAATGCTAATAGGAGCTGACATAGTGGAGAATGAGTCTAGAAACAAGCAGCTGGTTTTAATGTCATGGCTGGTCCGTGTATTGCCAATCACAATTCGCTTCTTCCAGTTGCCATTGACTGTAGTGTATTGTATAACTGCCTTAGTGAATGCTTCTGTCCAGTACCAGCTCTGTAGTGTATTCAGTATTACATACAGTATGCATATTAATTGTACAGTACCACGCCCAGAGGCCCTAGTGTCACTCCACCTCCACCCCTACTGCAACATCTGCAGGAACTGTGTGAGAATGTTGAAGCTGCATGGGATGGATTATCACAGGACACCATTAGGAACCCCTACAACTTCATACCAAGACGTCTTGCATGTTATATTAGCATACATGGTGGCCTGATGTCAGACTGAGAGACGCTACTTCTGTATGTGTAGCTCAGTAAATATTGTCCATATCAGTCTGAATGTATCATCAGTTATCGTTCCTGGTCACCTTTATCTTCCTTCCCCATAGCACTGCAATCCGACTCTTTCTTCTGGGTGCAGCTATTCTTTTGATGATGTGTGTATTAATGTTTTGTTTCTGCCTTGTTATCTAGTTTTGACCAGAAGATGAGGATGGGTTTCCATTTTCAGTCTTGGTTTCTCTAGGGGTTTGTTCCTGTTTCTCTTCGGGAGGTTTCCTCACCGTCGTTGCTCTCAGATTGCTCCTTATGAGCCTAGATTTGGACTTTCTGTAAGATTGCTTTGTGACAAACTTGACTTGTCGTATCGTATATGACTGGATAGGGATATTGTATATGGAAAATGTAAAGGTTTCTCAGCATTTGGAGCTTTTTTGGGAAGTGCTCCTCAATATGGAAATTTTGAAAACAGCTTTTTTAGCAACTTTAACCTCCTGAGACCCGGACTTGCTTGGTGTGCTATTTTAATTTCTCCTAGCTATCTGTAACCTAACAAGTATAAAAACGAAACGTTGTCTTTGTACAGGAAGTTGTTTTGGCAAAAAACTGTGTCTACATATGAGGCCAAAGAGTCAACGTTTTAAAAAGTATCATGGTGCAGAGAAGCAGAAATGTAATGTCCTTATATGAGGATGCTGGGGTCTCAGGAGGTTAAACAAATTTTGAACAATATGGAAATCACAGTATGTGGTTGTGCGTAATTGTTGTTTTGGTATATTAGCCGTGCGTGAAGACATTGCTGATGACTGGGTTGTTTTTGTGTGGTGGGTAATATCCCATGGGGTCTTTAAGGCCTTCACTGACAAAATACAGTTTTAGCATTATGGGTCAAGCCTTAACACTGAGCTATTGGCTAGAGCACTAAGCTATCACAGGAAAGGAAATAAAAACAAATGAATATGTGTTCTCCATTTCACTGGGGAGGCCTGTGATCAGTCTCGGCAGGCCTGGCCAATCAAATCTGATACATATATTAATTTGGGTTCTCTGTATCTCTTCTCTGTTTATGCTCTCTGGTATCTTATGTATATACCCACAGTACATAGGGGTATTTGTGCTGCTGCTGTAGCTGATCTTACAAGCATTTAGAGCTGCTGGTAGACACTTTTCTGGGTTACTGCCTCGGATGCTGTCTGAAACGAGCTGTTGTGTAACATGCATTGTACTGAACAAAGATTGTGAAATCAAAGAGAACTAACAAGAAAACATAGTTTGGATGTTTTTCTGGCTTGCCAGTTAGTTAAATAAGTGCTAGTGGTGTCCTGCTTTAGCTCATTCCTCTGATATAAAACAATAAAATTACTCTCAGTAAAGTAGAGCTGTTATGTATATCTCACTTTGGCTAGTGAAGTTCTGAGATTCATAAATTGCTTAGATTGCTGCTGAAGTATTTCTGATGGGCTAATGTCTGTGATACAACAGACTGCAAACCATTTTCAGTTAAATTACTGTTTAATAGAAGAGTATACAGGGGAATATCAGCTGTTTAGCACTTTTCCCACTGTATTAATATTATTATTATTAGTAGTAGTAGTAGTAGTGGTAGTAGCAGTTTTGGTAATGTAATAACCACAGAATCTGATTTGTACAGGATAAACAGAAAGCCTTTTGACTGGTCACATACATATGCCCATCTTGTGTCCCATATGAATTATGTACACTCGCTGACCACTCCAGGCTCACCTTCTTGTATCTACACTTGTCTGTAATTGTGGTTGGTGTAGCTCAGTGGAAACTGGGGATGTCGAATCCCGGTCTGGGTGCCTATGCTGTGCTACACCAATAAGAGTCCTTGGGCAAGACTCCTAACACTACATTGGCCTACCTGTAGTATGATTAACCTTGTAAGTCGCTCTGGATAAGAGCATCAGCTAAATGCTGTAAATGTAAATCTAAATGTTATGTCCGCTACACTTTCCATATAAGAGCACGTTGTAGTTCCACAGTTACAGACTGTAGTGCATCTGATTCTCTGTATAATTTCTTACCCGTTTTTCAGTGGTGAGGACCCCCATAGGACCCCCACAGAACATGTATTATGTGACTGGTGGATCATTCTCAGCACTGCAGTGACTCTAACGTGGTGGTGGTGTGTTAGTGTGTGTTGTGCTGATCTGAGTGGATCAGACATAGCAGTGCTGCTGGACTGAGAAGAGTCCACCCAAGCTATACAGCTCAACAGCGTCCTGTGGGCAGTGGTCCTGTGACAACTGATGAAGTACTAGAGGATGAGCAACACAAACTGTGACAGATGACCTATCGTTTCTAACAAGGTGGACCAGCAGGCTAGGAGTGTCTAGTGGACACAGTGTTTAAACAATCCAGTAGGGGGTGGGTGGGCTCTGATAACAGCTCAGAGCTGGGCACGGCTATAGTGTGTTTTTGAATACAGCATTCCATCATCTCTCCATCATAGTGAAGGTCACTGGGGTCCATGAAACTCAGGTGGTTAACCTTCAGAGCTGTTAGTAGCTAAAGTAGTGAAGGAGCTAGGCAGAATTGGAGTGAAAGAGTTCAGGCCTACTGGCTGGCCTTGCAGAAACACTTCCTCCGCAGGCATCTTTTATGGGAGCCGGTGTTGAAAGGTAATGTTTTTGTTCCCCTCAGCAGAGCTCGAGGTGTGAAGAACACGGATCTCCCAGGGGGATTGGTTTTGACAGCTGCCCTAGTCAATATTTTGTGGTAATACGTTCCAGTATGAGGCTGCTTCCCTGAAGGGAGGGAGAGAATGCGCATGCTGACTATCAGTACGACTGCTTACTTTTCATCGCTCGTGTGATGGCAAAGTGAGAATCAGCAAGAAGCTTCAGCATGTCCTCCGAGATTGCTAAACTGCAGGCCTGTCAGATGATGGATGTGCTGCGCTGCAAGAAAACTCCGGCAAGAAACTGTGAAGCAATCACTCGTTCGCTAAAGAAATAGGCAGTCATGTGGAAAAATGTATTAGGTTAAGTAATCCCGTCTGTAATTAGAAGTGCCTCCAGCCACAGATAAATATAGAGCTCGATTCAGAGCGATGCACCGATGATGCCATGGCTCTCTGGTGCTGCAAGGCTTTGTTAGCACATGGAAGTACTTGGAAAACAAGGTTCTTATCAGAGATCCCTTGGGAATGCCATCATCTCTCCAATCCCTCGTACTTCTCTTCATTCGTTCATCCCTTTTGGACATCCACAGAGCTTCTTCTAGAAGCGATTAGGCTGATGATTTCATTGGAGGCAGAAAAGCTTGTCTCGCTCAGCCAGGAGCTGCTAGTAAGCAGATCTCAACACAGCAGCCAGCGGGGCATCCTGGGAGCACGCACACCATGTGCACAGCATGAGGGGTCATAAATATGCCCCCTTGATGTGGATAAAAAAAAGTCTCATATGAATTATATATACTCGCTGGCCTCTTCAGGCTGACCCCCTTGTATCTACACTTGTCTGTTATATCAGCTCCACTTACCATATGAGAGCACTTAGTAGGTCTACAGTAACAGGCTGTAGTCCATCTGCTCTCTGTATACTCTATTACCCTGTTCTTCAGTGGTCAGGACCCCCACAGGACCACCACAGAGCAGGTATGATGGGGGTGGTGGATCATTCTCAGCACTGCAGAGACACTGACATGGTGGTGGTAGTGTTAGTGTGGGTTGTGCTGGTGTCAGTCGATCAGTGTGGCTAGATGTCTCAGTGTCACTGCTGTACTGAGAATAGTCCACCAACCAAAAGTATTCAGCCAGCCAACAGCGTCCTGTGGGCAGCGTCCTGTGGGCAGCGTCCTGTGGGCAGCGTCCTGTGACTATTAATGAGGGACTAGCGGATGACCAACACTGCACTGTGCACCAGTAGATGAGACATTGTCCATTAGGGTAGGAGTGTCTAATCTAGTGGACAGTGAGTGAAATCCAGCAGGTAAAAGCACAGGGTACTTGGTAGAACGTTAATGTGGATGCATGTGTAGGCTTTTCTTCTCCACACCGTTCTTGTTATTGGGCTTCAGCAAGTTGAGCCCATGGAGCAGCTCGCCCTTCACGGCCTGCACTATTGATGAAGGTTCTGGGCCAAACCGACTGAAGTCTAAGGGGGCTTGGAGACAGAAGTCAAACTCTAAAGGCTCCTCGCTGCTCTGCTCTCTGCGTGGTTTTGTTGGGTCATTAATGTAAGTACAGCTACAGTGCGCCGGAGTCACGCTCCAGCAGTCAGAGTGCTAAATGAGCTCACAGGGGCTTACACTCTCTCTCTTATCTCTATCGCTATCTCCTTCTTTCTTTTTCCTCTCTGTCTGTCTTTCTTTCTCTTGTTGTCTCTTTAGTCTGTCTGTTTTTGTCTCTGTGTGTCTGTCTGTCTGTCTGTCTGTCTCTCTCTCTCTCTCTCTCTCTCTCTCTCTCTCTCTCTCTCTCTCTCTCTCTCTCTCTCTGCATGACTTTTTTTTACTCTCTCTCTCTCTGTCTTTCTCTCTCTCTCTCTCTCTCTCTCTCTCTCTCTGTCTGCCTCTCTCTCTCTCTCTCTCTCTCTGTGTCTGTCTGCCTTTTTCTCTCTCTCTCTCCTCTCTGTCTCTCTCTATTTCTCTCTCTGTCTGTCTTCCTTTCTTTCTCTCTCGCTCTCTCTCTCTCTCTCTCTCTCTCTCTCTCTCTCTCTCACTCTCTCTGTCTGTCTTCCTTTCTTTCTGTCTGCCTTTCTCTCTGTCTGCCTTTTTTTCTCTCTCTCCTCTGTCTCTGTCCTCTCTCTCTCTGTCTTCCTTTCTCTCTTTCTGTCTGCCTCTCTCTCTCTCTCTTTCTTTCTCTCTCTCTCTCTCTCTCTCTCTCTCTCTCTCTCTCTCTCTCTCTCTCTCTCTCTGTGCCTTTCTCTCCTCTGTCTCTCTCTCTCTGTGCCCCCCCACCCCTCGCACCCCAATGCCATTCTTCTCAAATTGCTGGACAAAGATAAAACAGCCTTGTCCACATGAAGAGGAAGCTACTTTGAAGTCGAGCTGGGAGCCCATTTCCCATTGTGCATCAGCAGACTTCAGAATGCAAAGGGCGTTAGGCTGCTGAGGAGTGGCCATCTTTGTATGTTCATTAGCAGAAGACTGCTTCTAACTCCCTGTTGGTTTATTATTTCCATCCTTTCAACTATTTCAATACATGGTGGAGAATGCTGTTAACAACCTGCCTGTGTACTGCAGTCCTTCCTCCTTTGATTGGTAGAGGTTACCAGAGTTCGTTTCTAGCGAACACTGCTGTGAAATGTGATGGCACAGTAGCTCTCCAGCTGCACGGTGTGTATGTGATGTGTTTAATTGCGAAGGTGGGTTTTTGTGGTTCGCCTGGAATCTCTTCCAGCTCTTTCCATTGACCAAATTTCCCATGCACGCCGGTTACTGGGGAATGGAATCATTTCCGGGCCTGGTGGGAGATCGATTTTTGTTTTGCATCAGTGCTGCTTTGATTCTCCCTGTTTACTGAAATGAGAGGCTCCATTAATCGTCATCTGCATAGTTAACGGTGTAAAAATATTTTGGCTCAGGAAAAACATTCTCAGGCTTTGATTTATTTCATGTCCAGTCCAAACAGCTATCAATTGCCATGTCCGACAGTCATGTACATGAATGAACATGTGACATAGGCCATAATGTCAGTTACTGTCATGGTAATGGTAATACTACATGGAAACAGTCATGACATTGGACGTCAGCCATGATACCTTTATGGCATGATTGTCACGCGGTAGGAGTCATGTAAAATGCCACAGATGTGCCGTGGCAAGCCACAATTCAAGTTAGTGAAAACCAGTACTACACTGATACCAATTCTTAAATGGTCACTACCCAAATATTAACGAGCTCCTGGACAAACAGTGCTGCCATCATCGTATTCACTCATCGTTAAAAGAATAGCTGCACCCAGATAGAAGTGTCAGATTGCAGTGCCGTTGAGAAGAAAGATAAAGGTTACCAGGAACAATACATGATACATCTAGACTCATATGGGTAATATTTATTGAGCTACACATACAGAAGTAGTGTGTCTCAGCATGTCTCTAAAGGCCTGTGATAATCCATCCCATGCCCCTTGAGCAGTTCCTGCAGATTTTGCAGCAGGGGTGGAGGCGCGTGCAGTTATGCTGAAATGTTTTAATAATCTATAGAATTCCTTTATTTGAATTGAGTTAATGCAAAATGGTGCATTGTACAGACTCATATTTCTTTACAGTGGTAGTGTTTGGAACCAATAGTTCTACAACAAAGAAATGACCATTTTGTCTATTGTCCTTAATGGCCAATAATCTGCACAAGTGTTTTATGTAGTTGCTTTCCAATGAAAAACGTGTATTTCCACTTTTGTGGGTTTTTGGACCAACCAGAACCGTTTGGAAAAAAGGTCTGGTCCCATTGACTTACACCAAAGTCCAATTTCATTTTTCCTCTATGCTGTAAAGTTGCCATTTTGAAGCTACTTGATTTTCTTTGGACAGCGCCGATACGTAATATTAATATTAATAAAACTGTAAAGAGTAAATTTAGAAAGATGCTTCCTTTGGGGACTGTTTTTTCCACCGCATGTTCTCCAAGTTTTAGAAACAAGACCAAATTCATATCTAGAAACCATTGCACCACAATGTCTTGGACATCTGGCAAACTTTTTTATATAATAACCATCTGTGAAGCATTTAACACTGGACGTCTGGTTCCCAACCACCACTATGAACAATTCAGACTCGTTGTTTACATCTTATCAACTATACAGTAAATGTGGTGCTTGTTTTCTCTTTGCAGCAATGCCTCAAGGACATGTTTGCTAGATTTGCTTGTCTTCTAGCTATGCCATGCTGGCAATGCCGCTATTCCTGCTGTGCCACTGTTTCAAATGAATAGTCCTGCAGCGTCTTTTTGAGCTGAGGTGGGTTTGTTGGGTGGTTGCGGCTGATTCTTTCAAGGCAATGTTCACTGTTCCCACCGTGACATTCTCAGAGTGCATGTGCGTATTAGGAATGAATGCCATCGTCGGTTCAGATTACTGGCCCCATTCCCAGGCTAAACGAAGGAAGTTAATCAAATTTGAGCTGTAAATCCCTTCTCTGTCCTGTGCCTGAGCCATCATTGGCTCTGAGCTTTATTACATACAGCGAAGCTCAAGCAGCCTGATGAATGTTTCATAAAGTCCATTTTCCATCCTCACCTTTGACCAAAGCCCTTTCCAGTTTGACGACCATATGATTCAGCATACCTCCTATTGGCCTGTTTATCAGTAAATACAGACAGGGGAAGTTGGTTTATAGGATGCCTCATCAGGTTGATGGATCCTGCCAAAGGGAACTTTGCACTCGTTACATAATCGCCCAGGTCTCTCAATGAGCTGTGATAATCTAATACCGTCTACAGCAATTATCTCATCAAAGGCGTGAATGTGGCCTGGCTCTCCAGAGCTTTTTTGGACAGCTTAGTAAATCATGGAGAATGAAGGTTTGCCATGACAGCTTAATCGCTCTCAGGTAGCTCTCCAGTAGCAGCTTTTCCAGCTCAGTCGGCTACTAGAGAGACGAAAATGGTCACCCTTCTTCTGCAGCTTCTGAAGAGGTCATGAGGGCTCAGAGTGCCTGGCTCAGACTGACTTTGACTTGCCTTGGGGCCCGCCACCGCCAGGAACTTAGTGTAACCTCAGTTTCAGTGTAAATGACTTGCAGACATAGCAGCATTAGCTTTCACGGCTAATGCTGCTATATGGGAATATGGGAAGTCCACTTCCTAAGTTGCGAAGTTTTGCCAAGACCTGGTTTGGCGTTTCTGAGCGTTCCTTCTCTTTGAGATTACTCTCTGGTTTAGATCTCTTTCATCCCTGACTACCTTGTTTGGCTTCCTCCCCTTCTGGCTTTGTTCACTGTATTTCTCTGGCTCTGATCATCTTTTCGTTACCTCCGCTCTGTCTCTCGCCTGGCTCTTCTAACTTGTTTACCTCGCTGACTCCTGTTCCCGGTTACTGACCTCTGCCTGCCTCTGACTTTGTTAATCGCTTCTCCCTTTCATGTTGTTTCATGTATTGCTGCTGGGCTCGACTGTCTAATTGTTGAATAAAGCCAACTTGCTGTTTAGCTCTGCTCACGTCGGTCCGAGTTCTTTATTCCTGACAGGCTAAGAATAATATTTAATATGGGATAAACTGATTTTTTTAAATTCCATAAGAGATTATATGGATGTGGGTTTTACTGGATTTTACACTTCTTGGTTTTATTTGGTTTTGCACTTCTCTGAAATCTATGTATGTTAAATTTGCATGCAGGTCTTGAAGCCACACCATGAGCACAAAATGTACAGAATATTAAAATGTAAAAATTGTTTCTTAGATTAGATTAGATTAGGTTAGATTAGATTCAACTTTATTGTGACTTTGATTTGCCTTGGGGACCGCCACCGTCAGGAACTCAGTGTAACCTCGGTTTCAGTATAAATGATTTGTAGACATGATTTGTAGCTTTCAAGGGTAATGCTGCTATATGGGAAAACCTTTCTACATTACATCAGTGTATTCATGCCATAAACATGTTATGGCAGATGCCATATGCTGTCATGAGTTATCATGACCCATGATATTCTGGAATATAGCTTGGCATGATGTTTAATATTATGATGGCTGCCTAGAGTACAAAGCAGAAACTAGTATGTAACCGAACTTTGTCACCTTGTATGATGGGTACCGAACGTTTCAGGGTTGATTCTGGTTTACAGCCACAAACAGTATCTACTCAGGCCACCAGACACAGCAAAGCAGTAGCATGGCGCCAAGGACCACCATGTAGCACAGAATGGAGCTGAAGTTTAGGTATCCACCATTGTGCACCCCCTCCTGCTCCCCAGGTGTTGTGGATAGGGCTGGCCACTGCTCTGGAAATGTGTGCTCACTGCCCTCTAGTGTGTGGGTGTCCCTTTGCATGGATGGGCTAAATGCGAAGGTTAAATTCCTCTATGTGAAAACACAATTGGCAAAAGTGGTTGTAATTCTAAAGCTGGCACAGAACACTGTGAGAAGTTGGTTTTAAGTTCATTTTTAAACTCGTATATTTTGTCCAGAAATTCAATTCAGCTTCACATAACAGTAAGTTATGTACAGCTTTGGCGAGTGTAGCGTGTGTAGCCACGGGATTATAATGACCTGGAACATTGCCTAATGTGTCGGGTAATGCTCGTAACACTGATGAGTGGACATTATGAACGGTTTCTCAACTATTATGACTGAGCCTAAAGTGTTTTTGTCCTCTTTGTCTTAAAATCCCATAGTAAACATTCATAACTGAGCTATGGTATAACTGCAATAACACCCTCGAGGTGTGGGCTGTAACTTAAGACACTGGCGCTGGTCATTTTCAGTACTGCACCAAAACACATTTTAACAATACCCCTCCCAACCCCGAGGATGTTAAAGTTGAGCTTTCTAAAGCAAGGCAAACTGCACAACCAAATGACCCCCACTATGACCAGTGTTAGGACTTGTTTGTGTTTGTGGACACCGATCAAATCGAAATCAGAAGTCGCTTGTTGACATAAGAGATGCATCTCAGATCTTGAGCAGATTTTGCATTCCAAGGCCGTTCGAGAACCACTCCACAACCACCTAATAGCTCGGACGACGTGAACGGATATCTCACCAATCTGAGAAGCTGCCATCACTCAGCTCCCGCCTGTCAGCAGCTACAAGCCGAGAGATGCTTTATCTGCAGAGCACACACACATAAAGTGGAGACATCCTATTAGAGCTGAACAAATGTCCCCATTGTTTGAGTTTAATTAGGCTGCACAAAGAGCCTGAGCGAGCACGAGGAGAGGGGAGGGGAGGGAGACGGAGACTGTAGCTTGACGCTGAACTCAACAATGCAAATCTCATTTTAATTAAATTCTTTCCGTTAAGAAAACACACTTACTTAGTGTCAAGTTTAATATGGCCAAATCTTGGTGCTCCTCAGACTGTCATTACCTGCGTTACGAATTCATCAGAAAGATATTTCAAAGGAGCCTCAGCAGAAATAGGTCAATTGTTTTCCGAAGGTCTGAAGCCAATTTCCACAATTCAAAGTGCCATTCATTAAAAACAGAACTAGAAACATAATTATCATATTTAACGAATTCCTCCTGCAGTCGGGAATCCATCAAACTGCTGATGGGGTGGCAGAACTCTTCAGCACGTTTGACAGCTTATTGTATGACATCAGCTGCGTGTTCTGGGCATCACTCAGGGATTGAAATATTATAAATGAATAAATATACCACTGTTCTAAAATTTTAATATTTTGCTATTTGAACATGTTTTCATCACTTCATACACAATAACATGTATACAGTGAGCGCTAGCTAGAATATTAATCAAAGGACATTTTTGAGATGTTTAATTCAGTATTTCAAGAATTCAAGAAAACTTAATAAATTATACATATAATTCTGTAATTATGTTTTTCGCGTTTTTTTTTTTATTCTTAATTTTTAATTGCAGCTTCCGAGTACTATCCATGTGTTTGAAAGCCAGAAGTGTGGGTCTAACATATTAAACTAGAAAAATGCATTTCCTGAAGGAAACGCGGGATAGTTGTGCAACTTGCTCAGTGAGGAACGAGGGCTGAGTAAACGAGTGCGGGTCGGTATGACTGTGGATTAACGTCGGGGGGCCTGCCCTTAGTGAGTATGTGAAGTTTGGTGGCTCTCGAGCAAACAAACGCATTATTGCTTGGATTGGGTCGAAAATGACTGGGACTCAATGGGAGGAACGAGGGATGAAAAAACGTCAGATAGAGGAGTGCGGGTCAGTATGGCTGTGGGTTAGTGCTTGAGGACCTCCCCTTAGTGAGCATGTCAAGTCTGGTGGCTCTCGGGCGAAGGAAACAGCCGGCTTTATGTGGGTCCAAAAATGACTGGGACTCTATGGGAGGAACAAGGGATAACAAAAAAAACGACAGATAGAGGAGTGCGGGTCAGCATGGCTGTGGGTTAGTGCTTGAGGACCTCCCCTTAGTGAGCATGTCAAGTCTGGTGGCTCTCGGGCGAAGGAAACAGCCGGCTTTGGATGGGTCCAAAACTGACTGGGACTCTATGGGAGGAACAAGGGATAAAAAAAAACGACAGATAGAGGAGTGCGGGTCAGTATGGCTGTGGGTTAGTGCTTAAGGACCTCCCCTTAGTGAGCATGTCAAGTCTGGTGGCTCTCGGGCAAAGGAAACAGCCGGCTTTGGATGGGTCCAAAACTGACTGGGACTCTATGGGAGGAACAAGGGATAAAAAAAAACGACAGATAGAGGAGTGCGGGTCAGTATGGCTGTGGGTTAGTGCTTGAGGACCTCCCCTTAGTGAGCATGTCAAGTCTGGTGGCTCTCGGGCGAAGGAAACAGCCGGCTTTAGGTGGGTCCAAAACTGACTGGGACTCTATGGGAGGAACAAGGGATAAAAAAAAAAACGACAGATAGAGGAGTGCGGGTCAGCATGGCTGTGGGTTAGTGCTTGAGGACCTCCCCTTAGTGAGCATGTCAAGTCTGGTGGCTCTCGGGCGAAGGAAACAGCCGGCTTTAGGTGGGTCCAAAACTGACTGGGACTCTATGGGAGGAACAAGGGATAAAAAAAAAAAAAAAACGACAGATAGAGGAGTGCGGGTCAGTATGGCTGTGGGTTAGTGCTTGAGGACCTCCCCTTAGTGAGCATGTCAAGTCTGGTGGCTCTCGGGCGAAGGAAACAGCCGGCTTTAGGTGGGTCCAAAACTGACTGGGACTCTATGGGAGGAACAAGGGATAAAAAAAAAAAAACGACAGATAGAGGAGTGCGGGTCAGCATGGCTGTGGGTTAGTGCTTGAGGACCTCCCCTTAGTGAGCATGTCAAGTCTGGTGGCTCTCGGGCGAAGGAAACAGCCGGCTTTAGGTGGGTCCAAAAATGACTGGGACTCAATGGGAGGAACAAGGGATAAAAAAAAAAAAACGACAGATAGAGGAGTGCGGGTCAGCATGGCTGTGGGTTAGTGCTTGAGGACCTCCCCTTAGTGAGCATGTCAAGTCTGGTGGCTCTCGGGCGAAGAAAACAGCCGGCTTTAGGTGGGTTCAAAAATGACTGGGACTCTATGGGAGGAACAAGGGATGCGAAAAAAAGCGAACGAGTGCGAGTCAGTCAAACACTGAATGCCATTGTATCCGATTTGGAGTCTCTAGGTCGAGCGGGAGTAGGATAGATAGGCACGTGTTCTATCCTATTCATTCTCTATGAGAAAAAAATTCCGGAACAATTCCTTCCTACTCGGGAATCGGTGCATCCAATCAAAAAGCTGTATACAAGCCCACATTAGATGTGCAATGTGCAACCATAACCCTAGAAATTTTTAAGATATTACATTATTAAAAACACTGATTCCAGTTTTTTAAATAAATGAGAACATGACTTTAACTTATCGTAGCAGTTCTGTCCTTCTGTTGATCTGAAGGTATGTCTCCATCTCCAAAGGCTGCCAGATCATTCCATTATAAACTACAGCCAGTTCAGTCCAGTCCTGGACTTGCATTAAAGCACTATTAAACTTTGCTGTTGCTTTTAACTTTAGTATGGAGTTTAACGGCCTACAGAGTGACCGAACTGGAGCACTTGCGGGTCTTCCCGGCTCCTTCATTATCCCAGACTCAACTTCCCAGATAACGTCTCACACACACACATGCCCCCTGCCGTCCAACCAGAACCGCTCTAGGTCACCTGAGTTTTAGCTCCAGCGGTCACTGATTTGAGCTCATAAGCCCCACAGTCCACTTCCTAAGTTGCGAAGTTTTGCCAAGACCTGGTTTGGCGTTTCTGAGCGTTCCTTTTCTTTGAGATTACTCTCTGGTTTAGATCTCTTTCATCCCTGACTACCTTGTTTGGCTTCCTCCCCTTCTGGCTTTGTTCGCCGTGTTTCTCTGGCTCTGATCATCTTTTCGTTACCTCCGGCCTGTCTCTCACCTGGCCCTTCTAACTCGTTTACCTCGCTGACTCCTGTTCCCGGTTCCTGACCTCTGCCTGCCTCTGACTTTGTTTATCACTTCTTCCTTTCATGTTGTTTCATGTATTGCTGCTGGGCTCGACTGTCTAATTGTTGAATTAAATACAGTATTATTTAAATAAAGTGTCATAGTAATAAATATATACACAAAATATAAGCATGTATATATACAGGGGTTGGACAATGAAACTGAAACACCTGTCATTTTAGTGTGGGAGGTCTCATGGCTAAATTGGACCAGCCTGGTGGCCAATCTTCATTAATTGCACATTGCACCAGTAAGAGCAGAGTGTGAAGGTTCAGTTAGCAGGTAAGAGCACAGTTCTGCTCAAAATACTGCAATGCACACAACATTATGGGTGACATACCAGAGTTCAAAAGAGGACAAACTGTTGGTGCACGTCTTGCTGGCGCATCTGTGACCAAGACAGCAAGTCTTTGTGATGTATCAAGAGCCACGGTATCCAGGGTAATGTCAGCATACCACCAAGAAGGACGAACCTCCACCAGCATCATGTAGTGACCTGGCCACTATCCTGCAAGAAGAATGGCTTAAACTCCCTCTGACCACTGTGCAGGACTCGTATATGTCGTTCCCAAGACGAACTGACGCTGTATTGGCCAGAAAAGGAGGCCCTACACCATACTAATAAATGATTGTGGTCTAAAGCCAGGTGTTTCAGTTTCATTGTCCAACACCTGTATATGTATGTACACATTTTAATTAGCAGGGAACAATGGCAAGGTCTTTGTTGGCTGGAATTGAACAGATGATGCTAGAAATATTTTTTTATAAGTGGTTTTAGATCTGTAATACATACAGAAATACAAAAACATTAGAAATAAAAGTTCAACTTCTATTCCTCAGGGCTTCTGTAAAATGGCTTCACAGCATATGTTTATATATAAACTAAGTCTAAGTATCTAAACCTGGATTAATAGCAGCCGGAGTATCAGGTTTACAGATCTGCAAATCACCACTAACGCTTAATTTAAGCTAGAAGCTGGATAAATCGGAAGCTGACCTTGTCCCAACCACAGACCAAAGCCCAAAGCTTGCAGTAGCTGTTTATGCTTTTTTTTTTTTTTTCCCCCAGTGAACAACAGCTTTTGGAATTCAGCAAGAGTTTCATTTTAAGAGCATGTCAATGCTCCCTAGGTAGAATCACTTCCTGCCCTCCATCTGCAGTTGACACCCCAGCAGCAGCGTGATGTGAAATCATTTGCAATCCAAATATTGGGCGACCCTTAAAAATCCAGAACTGAAAATATCTTGGAATGGAACGACTCAGTTAGACCAACCATTAGTTTATTGTTTGCTGATGTTCTGGTTCTGGTGCTGTTATTTCAGTAAGTGGGGAGTATAGCCATCAGAACTTTTACTTGTCTACCTTTCCTTCAGTCTTCTGTTCACTAGCTAAAGTTTCATCAGCCAGGATCGAGGTTAGCACCACCAGCAATATATCCAGGATGATGTTACTGTCTAAGCAGAGCTCAATGGCTTAAAAGCAACTCAGTAAGATCTCCCTCAGTGCTCTGCAAATCCACAATACAGAACCTACAGATGGGCCAGTGACCTCTGTTGTCCTGTTCCTCACTGCTGTTGTTTCTTCTGTTGATTTTCTAATTATCTGCATTTTCTAGCATTGGTTTATTTGTGTTAAGGCCTATTAGATGGCTAATGTAGTGCAGTTTTCACACACAATAATTAAATAAGTTAGCATAAACAAAAGCCAGAACCCATAATTCAAACCACAGTACAGATATATATCTTAATCAAAATGTATTTAACAGCTCATCAACTGTTGTTTCCATTGCTTTTAATTTTTGTTCACATCATTTCCTATATGCCCTCAGGAGCTGTACACCAAACCGAGTGTAATACAGACTAAGTTCAGCTTGAGAAGAAAGCTGCTGCTTGTTTTAGTCAACAATCTTTCTGATCATTCGCTTTGAAAACTGTCGTATAGAACTGAGACTGTGATTGTGTTTGAAAGGTGCTGTGAATGAAGTGGTGTCCAGTACCAGTTGGCCAGGTGCCTGCTTGCTCAGATAGCTCAAGGCTGAAAGCGTATATGAACTGATGATGTGTGTAAACATTGTTAAAGTTTCACAACATGCTGTTCTCTCCCCAGTTCATGGAGTCCGCATTTTAGAGCAGGAAGTGAGACTGTCCTTCTTGGCTCATGTTTTGAGTTCGGCTTAAAACCACTACTGAGGTTTGGTAAAGTTTCGGTCCCATTTCTGCACCTGCAATGTAAATTTCTGGCCACAATAACTGACGTCCATTCTCTATATACTTTGTTAGACCCATTTACCCTGCTCTATAATATACAGGACCCCCACAGGACCACCACAGAGCAGGTATTATGGGGGTGGTGGATCATTCTCAGCACTGCAGTGACACTGACATGGTGTGTTAATGTGTGTTGGGCTGGTGTGAGTGGATCAGACACAGCAGTGCTGCTGGAGTGTTTAAACACTGTGTCCACTCACTGTCCACTCTATTAGACACTCCTACCGTGCTGCTCCACCTTGTAGATGTGCAGTCAGAGACGATAGCTCATCTGCTTCTGCGCAGTGTAGTGCTGGTCATCCTCTAGTCCTTCATCGGTAGTCGCTGGACGCCACTCACAGGACACAGCCCAAAGGACGCTGCTGGTTGGGTAGTTCTGGATGGTGGACTATTCTCAGCCCAGCATTACCACTGAGGTTTCCACCAACACTGCTGTGTCTAATCCACTCACACTAGCACTGCACACACTAACACACCACCACCACGTCAGTGTCACTGCAGTGCTGAGAATGATCCACCACCCACGTAATACCTGCTCTGTGGTGGTCCTGTGGGGGTCCTGACCATAGAAGAACAGGGTAATACAGTATACAGAGAAACAGATGGACTGCAGTCTGTAACTGTAGAGCTATAAAGATCACCTATCTGGTCAGTAGATTCGATAAAATAGATAACGAGTATAGATTCATTGAGATGGTTTTCAGGTTATAGCTGGTGTATATCGTCGCTGTCCAATGAAAAACATGTATCTCCACTTTTGTCCATTTTTACTTTTATGCATCATTTGAACACGCCAGCTGCCGTTTACATTGCGTGAGAATCTCATGATTAATGGACCAACAGAAATGGCTCAAAACTGTGTGGAAAGATGTCTGGTTCCATTGACTTCCATTAAAGGTTAATGAGGTTTTTGGTCTCTCCTGTAAAGTTGCCATTTTGGAGATACTTGTTTTTCTTTGGACAGCGACGATATGTTGTCTTGCTCCTGCCCACACTGGATTGGTTAACTGTCTGCTTCCACACATGGACCCAGCTAGTCCCGTGGGGTCATGCAGGAACTCAGACTTCTAGCACAGGGTCACTAAAAGCAAAAGGAGTTTGGTCAAAGTCATTTAAAAGTCTGAAATGGGTTTTCAAACTCTGACTTTGAACCATTTCAGTAGAACGATCCATATCAGCCTGGAAGGCACAGCAAGAAAAACAGCCTGTTTAATTCCAAAGCATAAAGAGATTGAAAAATATTAATGTGAAAATGGATTATGCTTTTGGAGCATAAACCTACAGACGGTCACCCTCCTGCCATGTCCTGTTCATGTCTGTCTGTTTTATCTGGCTTCCTGTTTCTGTCTTGTCATGTCTATGTGCTGTCTGTCACTCTGTCCCATGTGCTTCTGTTTGTTTTGGTCTTGTGCTCCTCCTCTCTCTGCCCTCTTGTCAGGCCCCTCACCTGTTTCTGGCTCCGCCCCTTCCCAGGTGTTCCTCGTTAGCCCTTGTTTTATACTCCATGTCGTGCCCTTTGCTCTTGCATGGCGTTTGTCCTCCCACCAGTCTTTGTCTCCATGTCAGTTGTTTCAGTTTCCCGTTCGCTCAGTGCTGTGTTGTTTCTTAGTTGTCCTAGTGTTTTTGGTTTTGATCCGTTATCATTAAATACTTGCACTTGCATCCGGTCTCCTCGTCCTGTCTCCATGTAACAACACCAAGCCTTTACAATGGATGCAGCAAGTTGTTCCCATGTTGGTGTCTTGTTCCCATGCCCGTCGTTTAGTCTCCTTGTCTGTAGGTTTTTGTATTCCTTCTGCTCTATGTTCTCCCTCCTGGTCGTTGGTCCCCATGTTAGTTAGTTTGTAAGCCGGTTTTATGTTTCTTAGTTTTTTGCTTCTTTTGTTTCGTCAGTGGTTGTGTGGTTTAGTTTCTGTTGTTTGTGTTATCATTAAAACTTGCATTTGTATCCCGTCCCCACGTCCTGTCTTTGTGTAACCCAGACATGCTGTAGTAATGTAGGATATGAGCCCTTTGAAAAAGCACAATACCGCAGTCGTAAAATAAAGTACACCTTAATAAACTAAGTTACACTTTTTAATAATAACAGTAATTACTTAGCCTGGAATCCAATCAAAGCTAATGTAGGCTGTAAGGTAATTGATTTGAACTGCTTTGTAAAAGCTACATTGTAATTGCGATGTCGGTGTGGAACTGGTGTGTAATTATGTCATTTCCCCTCTTTCCACACAATCGATCACCACAGAGGAAGTTAAAGCCCTGTAGGGGGTATCTGCGGGCTTCGGCGGTGTAATATGGATTGGTGGCTTTGACTGCTTACCAATTAGCTGCTTGTGTGATGATGAATCTTAGGCCTGTTGAAGGAAAATGAATCCCAGACTTGTGGTCGGTACAGATGCTCACCAA
Organism: Prochilodus magdalenae; assembly: GCA_024036415.1. Taxonomy (NCBI): domain Eukaryota; kingdom Metazoa; phylum Chordata; class Actinopteri; order Characiformes; family Prochilodontidae; genus Prochilodus; species Prochilodus magdalenae. Next base: position 36,997 of record JAMWET010005374.1, on the reverse strand, counting down.
ACAGGTTACTAAAGTGGCCTTGCTTGGAGATGAACCTTGACCCATTGAAGCCCCAGGCATGGTAACCGTCTGAAGCCAACTGCAGCATCCAAGGAACCAAAGATGCACTGAAGGTTTGCTGAACATTGGGAACCTTGTTTTGCCAGTAAACAGTGGCTGTGGTATATTTCCTGAGAAAACTGAGCTAACTGGTTATTGTGCTGTACACTTATTTACTGACACGGTGGGCATATTTACCCCCAGTGTGTTACGGGCAGGCTTTGTCTCAGTAATGATCTCACTCTTTTCTTTCGCAAGCTATTGTGAGCAGCTCGGCGATCAATGCTCTACTAGCTACCCTTTACTTCGCTGCTTGATCGTGCTCTGGCTTCTGTTACTGAAATGTCCGTCATGGTTTAAGGCACTGCAGAGAGCTAAGAGGACATGCTCGCCACAAGTTCACTCAGGGAAATGAAGCAGATGTTTAATGATGCCACTCACATTCTAAATGCTCTTGGCCCAGTAGTTCAGCTCAAGCCACCAAAGAACAAGCTTCAGAAAGTCTAAATTCTTTTCTATTATTTAAAAATATTTCTCTCCGTCTTTCTCTGAAAGATGAATAGCTTGGGATGAAAACATTACATTGACCTATTAAATCAGAACTTCAAATCAAACTCATTATCGAGTTCCAAGTAAACTACCTTCATAAGCTACATTACTAACAGGCTTCCATACATGTCAATCATGTGGCCATATTGCTTCTCATATGTTAATCAAGGAGTTGCACCTGGGTTCATTTACATGAATTCTTCAATAATCTCCAAAATTAGCCCCCCTCGACAGGCGCACAGCGTTGGTAGACTGTCAGTAATCAGCACTTCTGTTGGTAAATCTGGCCCTTCATCTGTTCTTCCCCCTTCAGGAATGGGATCTCTCAGCACCATTGCGTTTGGTGGAAATATCTGAAATCTGAATCTTAATTGTTTACTCCAAAGTTGTTTAATCACAGTAGCAATAACACTATGCCTATTTAAAATAGTAGTTCACAACAATTTAAATACAAATCTTGTCAGATTAAACATCACAAATGAGCACTTTGTAAATCGGACTTAACGACCACTGGTTTAGGATCAGGTAATGGAAAGTTGGGAAAGATAAATCGATAAGAGGCTAAACTACCCTGTATCTGTAATTTGTTTATTGTAATTACTAGTTACTTATGGTAGATATTTAGATAGATATGTTGTGATCTTGAGAAAACAGCTTTTGTTATCTTGAGGTCACAAGATAAATAAGTTGTGTTCTTTTATCTTAACATTGCAAGACAAATGAGTTGTGCTATTAAGAAAACCTCATTAGTTACCTTGAGGTTTCAGGACAGTGAATTCATGATGTCAAGATGATCATCTAGAAAAATACAAGTACCCTATGGCCCCACTAGATGCCCATAAGGAAACTATCCAGAGAAAAACTAGTATCTCCTAAATGGCAGCTTTACAGGAGAGGGCAAAAAACTCACTGAATTATAATGTAAATCAATGTGGGCTTTTACTAAGTGATTCTGAACCATTTCTGTTGGTCCGTTCATCATTTACATTTATGGCATTTAGCTGACGTTCTTATCCAGACTGACTTGCCCAGTTAACCATTTACTGGTAGGCCAATGTAGTGTTAGGCGTCTTGCCCAAGGACTCTTATTGGTGTAGCACAGTATAGTCACCCCGACCGGGAATCAAACCCCCGTCTCCCACATGCAACGGTAGCTTCCTGGTGGGTTGTGGTGTTATCCAATGCACCACACCAGTTACCAGGAAATGGCCATTATCCTGAAATCTTTACGCAGTGTAAACAGCAGCTACTGTGTTCAAATGATGCAGAGTAAGGTAAGAAACGATAATAATGGAGAGGACAGTGACGATTTTGGCTTTTAATTCCTTGGTGCCTTAATACAGAATCCAGGTAATGTGGACTATCCCATGTTTGAGTGCAGTACTTTACATCAGCACCAAACAATCAGCCATTAAAAGCTTAATCTATTTTCTAATGCAAAGTTTGCAGTTAGTCATTTTGAGGGTTATTAAACATAGACGGAACCGTAGCACGACACGACGCAAACAACAAACCAGACAAATGTGTTATTAATAACCCAGCAGACATCCACTATTTATGAACACACCCGCAAAATAAGGCCAGTCTTAAGAAGATTACCCATCACGTCAGCAATCTACAAGATCACAGTCAGATATTCACTGAGCGCCGCTTTATCGAGGGCAGCAACGCATCAACAGGAAATTATTGCCGACCGTTCCGTCGTGTGCTCGTTTGGGAACATGAGCCATGTCACTGATCCGTGAGTACTGACAGTCTCTTATTTTACTGCTCCGGATTCAAACAGGCGTCTAATCCCACGTAACAGCATTAGACTCCTAGCTGAGGACTCCTGATTGGAGATTAGAGGATAAAACCTTCACTTTCCTGTTCCTGTGCAGGCCTCCAGATGTTCCGACACGATGACTCACCTATCACAACGGGATTGGGAACCACTTATTTAGTATACACTTATTATACATCTATTATAGACATATACCTTTATTATAGGCTTATTATACATTTATTATAAACTTACTCTACATTTATAGTTATACATTTATTATACACTTAGTATACACTTATTATACATCTATTATATACATATACCTTTATAGGCTTATTATACATTTATTATAAACTTACTCTACATTTATAGAGTTATACATTTATTATACACTTTGTATAATAACTGTATAGTAACCGTATACTAAGTGTTTAAAAAATGTATAACTCTGTACATGTATAATAACTGTATATTAACCGTATACTTTTATTATAGACTGATTATACATCTATTATAGACTTACATATTTATTGCAGGCTTATTATACATTTATTATAAACTTATTATAGATTCATAGTTATACATTATATACTTAGTATACAGTTATTACACATTTATAGTTATGCATTTATTAAACACTTAGTACACGCTTAGTATACAGTTATTATACATTTATTATAGACTGATTAGACATCTATTATAGGCTTATTATGCATTCATAGTTATACCTTTATTATGCACTTAGTATGCAGTTATTATACATTTATTATAGACTGGTTATACATCTATAGACTTATACATTTATTATAGGCTTATTATACATGTATTATAGACTTGATATACATTTATGGCGTTATACATTTATTATATTCTTATTACACATTTATTATAGACTTATTATACATTCATAGTTATACCTTTATTATACACTTAGTATGCCGTTATTATACATTTATTATAGACTGGTTATACATCTATAGACATACATTTATTTTAGGCTTATTACACATTTATTATAGACTTATTATACATTCGTAGTTATATATTTATTATAGACTTATTATATATATATATAGTTATACATTTTATACACTTAGTATACAGTTATTATACATTTATTATAAACTGGTTATACATCTATAGACTTATATGTTTATTATATGCTTATTATACATTTAATATAAACTTATTATATATTCATAGAGTTATACATTTATTATAGGCTTATTATACATTTATCATAGACTTATTATACACTTGTGTAAGTGAATGGTTGTGCGCACAGACCAAGCTTTTGTATATTGGCATAAACACATCACTGGTTTATTTGACCTTCCACTAATTCAGTTTAGCTCTAAATGTGTTGGTTTATTCCAGACTGGCAGATGAGGCTTATAAATATGTCTTACCAAAGGCCTAATATGATTCTCAGAAAACCATGGTGCCAAAATTACGTCCCTTCCAGCTGCTCCAGTCTGCCTCCAATGGGTAGCTGTTGCCAAATGTCAAATAAATTCCGTAATTATTTCCATTAATGAGAATCAGGCTGAGCTTGGAAATCCTCTTAAGGATTCACCGAAAGGAGGGACCACACAGAAAAACCATTTCCCTACATTTTCGCAAGCTATTCCAGGGCTAATCTGTGGGAAAACAATAACGTCAGTCAAAGATATATTATTTTGTTTATCATCCGAGCATCCAGTGCTGTTCAGGGAATACTAAGAATGCAGTTTCTACGGCAGAGGAGGCTATTCTTTCCATCCTCTAGCTAGGGGAAGACGGCCATTATATATACCAGGCGGAATTATTTCAGCAGTTGGGTGGAAATATTGGACTTAAATAGTGTGTTAAGTGCTCAGTCAATATTCTCTGCTCCACTCTGTGAATCTTAAGTCTCTTATACCTCAGCACTTCTTGTTGTGTCGTTCCCTAGCCAGCCAAAGTCAACTGACCCATGGCTCCTCTAGAAATGTGCCAACAACACTTGGGAGAAAAGCTCTTTGCACGCCTCTTCGTGCGCCCCCACACCCGCCACCCCCCACTGTCTACGTGTTGCCTCTGTCTACGTGAAGTCATTTGCAGCACAGCATGGGCTTCAAAAATAAACCAGGGTCCTAAATCGCAACTGTTTGGAGCCAAATCAGCTTATCTGCACCCAGTCCATGGACTCCGGCTGCACATTCAGGCCCCCTGCTCAAAGAAGTAACAGGCTGAAAGGAGTGTTTGAGAGAAGCCAGGTTCCAGACGGTCATTAAGCCCTGCCGAAGGGCCTTCGGGCCTCCAGTCTGGGCTACTCATTATGCTAACCTAACTGCAGGACAAGAGGTTGGAGTCTGTGATGGCACAGCTGTATTGATTCTCACTCAGGACGGAAGGGTAGGCGGGCTGCCGTTACCGTTCTCCACTGCTGAATTATTCCCACAGCCGAGGGGCTGGATCCATTCAGACTGATCTACAGTCGCTTTCCTCTTCCATCGTCTGGCTGAGGGTTAATGGGGACAGATATGTCTACAGTTCTCTGTATTTCAGTGTGGAAGATGGCCGTTGAGAGTTGTATAATGTGAAATGCTCCAGTCGTACGTGCCGAGTAAGAATTCACAGTGGTGGTGATGGGAACCGGACGTGTGAAAGTTAATATATGAAAGTTTTGAGAGGAGCATTAGACTGTTTTATGGATGAAGGCAGGGCAAGGCACGACGGAAGTTAACCTCAGTCTACCAAAATTTCAGATGTACCACGATTTAACCATCAGCAAAATAGCACACAACAACCTCAGAAGACATGCAGGTTCACTTACGATGTTCTGTTTGAGATATCTTAATTCTCATTTTGAGAGTATTTGTTTTCTTTCCTGATGTTCTTTCCCTGGTTTTAGTAGGAAACTATTTCTCTCAGTACATTGACAGATAATTTATCTATCCACTTAAAACATGTAAATTAGTGTCTGGAAATGAGATACTTCGGGCTGCTTCAGGCTAATTTAAGCAAAATACTTGACAATATAGTAAAATAGTAGAAAAAAATAAAAATAAGAATCTCAAAATGAAACTATTGGGAATATATATCTTACTTGCCAAGATATTTTTGGGATAACAACACCAACATTTTGGACTCAGATTCATTAATAAAAATAATATAAAATTTTTAGATTAATAATAAAAAAAGAGCCCACATGTTTTGGATCATGTAATAGCTTTTATATATATATATATATATTGTATATTTGCACTCCTGGACACTCTGCACACTCTAGTGTTTACACTGTACATCTAAACCCCTGGACACTCCACTTTACTTAAATACCAGTATATGCATGTGATGTTAATTCAGTCGTTATCTGCTGATAACTGCGCCCCTTGCACATTCATGCACATTTATCTTTTCTACAGTCTATTTATATTTGTCTGTTATATATTTCTTATATATAATTCTCGCCTCCTTGCAAAGTGAGATATATTTATATATTATTGATAGTGACCTGTACTATGTATAGTTTATAGGTTATAGCTAACAGTTAATAATACTGCTGCCGGCACCTACCCATTTAGGTTTTTCATACTGCAAAACCCTGTTTTTAATTTGTATTTGTTGTATTTGTTTTACTGTGCTGTATTTTGTGAAACCGCTACTGGTTGCTAAATTTCCTTTGGGATCAATAAAGTATCTATCTATCTATCTATCTATCTATCTATCTATCTATCTATTAAGAAAGATTTTGCTATACACTACTAAAAATATCTCAAATTTTTAAAAGTTCAAAATCTTAAAATATAAACCGTTGTCATTATTGTGAAGTCACAAGACAAATAAGTTGTGATTTCTGAAAACAACTATTATCTTAGCATTGCAAGATTGCTAGTGAGTTGTACTTTTGTTTGTTTGAAGATGACGTCATAACTACCTTATGGTCTCTCTAGATGCCTAGTACAAAACAGCATATCGTGACCCTTAACATAGGTGTCTCCAACTTCATAGGAGAGGGCAAAACCAACTTAAATGTTGAGTCAATGGAACCAAACAACTTTGCAACATTGAGCAGCTGCTGTGTTCAAATGATGCATAATAGTAAGAATCAACAAAAATAGAGATACATGTTTCTCAATGGAGAGAATATTGACCTTTAATTATTGGGGGCATTAATTAAGAATTCAGGTGGGTATGGTGGGTGGTCATATGTTTGACACTGAACATTTTAGGGACTGTTAAACAATTTCTTTAAAAAACTGAAAGTCTTATACCAACTCTTATTACACTCTGTTTCTTAATTAAACTAATTTGACACAAGCAGTTACCTTAAAATAAGGGCAGAACAAAACGCTGTCTGTGAATCTTTTTTAATATGATTGTTTGCTTTATTTAGGCGCATCTACTGAATTCACAAGCTGGGTTCTCTAAATATTCACCAGGTGGCTTCCACCTTGACACAGATGCTCCTGCAGTCAGTGGAAGTAATAGTGTAAAGCTGTTTTAAAGCAGGACACCTTTTAACACATTCACAGTCATGGTAAGAAGACGGACGCGCTATTAAAACACCATGCAGCATCGGCTCATCCGTCGTTGTGGGCGTCTGCTCATGCATTATGCAAATACAGCTTTCCATAAATATCTCATCATCCTCAAGCTCACCTGCAGCCCCGCACTTAGCTATTTCTACCATCCCAATTTTGTGTGTTAGGCCGAAACCACACGCCAAGCTTGATCTGTTTAAGGCTGTGCTGAGCCAGCTGACATTTCAGGAGGAGCAATAAAAGGGAATGTTCTGGAGAGATAGGAGAGGCCATGGAGTGCTTTCTGGAACACAATAGAAGTGCTTTGCCCCCTGAATCTCAAACACGTTGTAGTCCATATTTTAAGATTGGCATATATTTTGGGTCCTGATATTTGCTAGATTATCGTCGACAGCTGGGAGAGTAGGAAATTCAGCGCTGTGCTTTTCTTTTTCCTGGTCTATTCATGGAAAAAATTATTTTGTGATGTCACAAAAAACCCATCAATTTTCCATTAAACCCCGATTAGGCCTACAACGGTTTAGTGCCGCTCATTTATAGGGAGTTATAAGGAGTGTTTCAGCCTCAGTGGTTTATGGAACAAGGTAGAATGCAAACAGCCAATCACAAGAGAGCTCATTTACATATCACAAAACATCTGAGAGATGTATATTGAATTATAACTCTTAAACGTCTATCATTACTCAGATACACGCATGGTCAACTGAATAATTGCAGAAGGAACTAACCGACGGGAATGAAACTTGGTGGGAAGGTTTGACATCCTGAGACATGCCAATGATTCAAGTTTCACGCTCGGCTGTGCATGTGATGTAAGCAAGAAGGGGACTTATCGCTTTACCTGGCTGACTCTACAGACGCTAATGCAGGCACACTATGAGTCATCCAGTTAATGGCAGCACTATTGGTAGACGGCTGCACAACGCAGGAGTACATCCACGTGGACTGTTACAACCTGATGATGGTGTATTGACATTGTGAAGGAACGACGAGTCAAACCAGATGTTACATGAGGACGACAAATAACCCTGGCTGCCACAGTTTTCTTATTCCTAGGCATTTTGCTCTTGTATTAAGTGATTTACGGTAACCCAAGGTTTCCCACTAGAATGGCCATTTAAAGGTCATATAAAGATCATTTTGCTTAAGTCAAGGAATTTTAAACAGGCCAGAATATCTCATAATAAAATTCCAAAAAAATGTTGTAAATTTCCAACAAAAAAGTAAAATAGTCCTGAAATGCACTTACAACAGTCTCAAATGTATTTATGTATACACTAGATAATTTCACTTATGTTGAAACACACAAAATTGCTACTTATTGTATTAAAGATATTATTATTATTATTATTATTATTATTATATTAATTTAGGTTTTTTTTTTATATTTTTATTGAGAACATTAGATGTGATTTTTCAAATTTTGTTGTTACCCAGAAACCCTCCCTTCTCCTCTACCCAATGCCCTGCTCAAACTGCCTATAGGTTAAAACAACTTGTACAATAAACAAATACAAACAGAATAAGAGAAAAATAAGTAAATAAAATAAAAAGAATAAAAAAATAAAGGGGGGGGGCAAAACACAACACATGCTAAGGGGGACAATATTAATGATTTTAAATTATTTATTTTGCTTCTGTTTTGTTTTTATTTCTTGTATTTTCTCCCCTTTATGTAAAGCACATTGAATTGCCCTTGTGTATGAAAGGTGCTATACAAATAAACTCCCCTTGCCTTGCTCTACAGGGAACTTTAAGTAAGCCATTGTCCTGCTATTTGTACTGAACGTGCTCCGTGTATGTGTTGAGTTTAATATAAATAAAAATAATTTGCCTGACTATAGCACATACTATAATTTGTGAATAGTTAAAGTAAATATATTGTAGCAAAAAAATGAGAACTCTACACCTCTGAGGATTAACATGAACATGCAGTGAATCAATCAAACTGTGTTTGTATAGCAGCTTTACAGGACAGCAGGTTAGGGACAGATTAAAAGAATAAAAAGAGAAGAGAAAAGGAGTCCATCTATAGACATAGTAACGGGAATCCAGGCCCAAACCCACCATGAGCAAGCTTGAGCAAGATGGTGGCAACGAAATACCACGTAGAAGGAGCCTACCTCAATCCCAAATACCAGTACAGAATTTTTTTTTTTTTAATTTTTTTTTACTGATAAGAATTTAACTCATAAGAACCCAGACCCTGTTCTGAAAATTAATTTTAAAATATCTAAATTGATTCAGTTAAATTAAATGAGCAGCTCATTCTTGTTTTTTTCTTATTGTGGTAAAGAGGTCACATGTTTAAATATTTTAAGGTTAAATTCCTGATGTAACAAAAATGACACTATTTCATTACTAATAATTTTCCTAACTATTTAAACATCGTGTCAAACCTAGTTAAACAGAATGTACAACATCCCATTAAAGCATCTGAAGTGTTAAACTGGTTGGAAGGAGCAAGTTAATCTCCAGCACTAACCCAGCATATCGTCACTGTCCAATGAAAAACATGTATCTCCGCTTCTGTCCATTTCTACTTTTGTGCATCATTTAAATCCATCAGCTGCTGTTTACACTGAGCGAGAATCTCATGATGAATGGACCAACTTAAATGGCCCAAACTGTTGGAATGACGTCTGGTTCCATTGACTTGCATTAAAGATCAATAAGGCTTTTGGCCTCTCCTGTAAAGTTGCCATTTTGGAGATACTGTTTTTCTTTGGACAGTGATGATATCCACATCCTGTGAATGAGGTCACGTGATCACACATTCACACACTGCCCTGAACATCTCAGGGTGTTTGGTATATGTCACTCTGGGACAAAGTTCTGGAACTTGACGCATCTTTTAGGGGGCCTGTCACACATGCACCACTATGAGCTCTTTCGGGTTCAATCTACTCCTAATAAAGGTAGTCTGCCGTTTGGCCGGATGTCTGAGAGTCTGTGTGTCTCAGTGAGCTTCAGAGGAAGGCGGGGCTATAAGCTTTCTCCTGCTGTTTCCTCCTCAGCCAGGTTGCACATGCTGTGGTAGGGCAACAGGATCCTCCACAGCGTTGAAGCCCATAAGCTCCTCATTCCATTCCTGAACATGTACACCCTGCTCACAGCAGGCAGCCGGCTCTACTCGCCATTAAAGAGGACTGTTTACTGTAGGGGTTTAGTGCACTCTATGAATCTCTGTAGCATGCTCTACATCGAGCCCTGCATTATGTATGCTGTGTAGGACGTGTGCATCACTTGTAGTACACGTTCTGTTTTGTCACTCGAGCCCTGAATTCATGATGATATGGCAAGCAGGCCGGATCGTGGAAGGCTTTCTATGTTGCCACTTTCCGTGGTGATATTGTGGTCAGGGTGGCCAGACGGTAATACCCATACACCCTTACTGAATCCCATTATACACCTTTTCAGACATTTCGTCCTGTACTGCTGCCTGGAATGTCCAAGCCGCTTGCATTTGAGCTAGTTTGACTTGGTCACCAGAGGTGGTAGGGTGATGCCTGTACTACGTTACTGTACTTAAGTAGTGGGTATCTGTATTTTGCTGTCACCCAATACTTTTTACTCACTGAATTCTCAAAACAGCCTCATTACTTTAGATTTAACAGTCTGTTTATTTTAATATCTCTATGTATTAATGCATTTTTAATCAGAGGGTTCTACTCAAGCACCTAATGCAGCACAAATTGGAATTCCACTGGATGTAAACGGGGGAAGGGGCTAGGAAACCTGTGATTGGCTCCTTTCATGGTTTTCAGGGCCCTAGCAGTTACCTGCGGAAAATAAACAGATGAGAAAGATGAATCCAAAGAAGCTGATAACGTCAAGTCTACACTTTATATGGATTATCTGGAATAACTGAATTTGTGGCCTTACTCTGTGCTGGAGTGGGTGATCAGGAGCGGAAAGAGAATTCCTGATGGGCTGCTTACTATAGACTAATGTAGAAACCCACGTGCATAAACACAGGACACAAGTGTTACATATTACACCCAAGGGTTTATCTGTAATCAGGGGTTAAAGCAAGGACCCCCGTCTTTACTGGTACAGCACCTCTACTGATACAGCTACCTGTAATGGAGACGATTGGGTGAAAATGGGATTTTATTCTCAATTGTTATCTTTAATTAATGTAGCAGTCACGTTCAGAGATTCAGTGGCTTTTTAAGGTGGAACAGAAAGTCAGATAAGAAGCCGCCACATTCCGGCTCGTGAGATCAGCGAAACAAATTCGCTTTGCCTGGCTGTTATGTAATGAGAGTCAAAGATTACAGGGTGTTATGTTCCTTCTCCAACAACACATAACTCCTGATGGTAGACTTCTGGAAACCCGGAGATAACAAACCCGACCTTTGAAGCTCTGAAATGTTAGAATGAAGCCAAACTCTGCAGGTCAATGGAGCACGATGTGCCCTTTCCCTGGATTGCATTGCTGACCTTCAGGAAACCAGCGAATCAGACCCCGAAATCACCAAGCTCCTCACCTGTATCCTCTAAGGAGTCCAGGTTGTTGGTGTCATAATTACATGATCAGCTTCTACTCAACGTTAAGCTCTAAGTGTCGCTGTTAAGCTGTATGGTCATCTCTGCAATCCCTAGAGTCTGCTATCTGAGTATTAGCTCTGGAATTTTGCTAACTAGCTGATGGGCAGTATTTGAAAGATCTCTTGGTCATGCAGTTTCAGACCATAAACAAAACCTTTGGCTTAGGCTATCACAAGATCCACAGGTTGCTATTAGAGATGTATGGAAGATGTCTACCAAGTGAGGAAATGTTCTGAGAGGTGATTTGTTTTATAAAGATGAATAATGAATAAATGATCATTTATAATATACAAATGGATAGATGGTTGTAATGGTAGTCAGTGAATGGACCCTTGGAGTCCAGTAGTGATACCTTTGCTGTCCAAAGGAGAAATAAAAAGGGGGATCTCCAAAAAATTACAGGAGGGGAACACAAGTCAGTGTAACACAAGTTCATCTTTCTTTCTTTCTTTCTTTCTTTCTTTCTCTTCTTTCTTTCTTTTTCTTTTCTTTTCTTTTCTTTTCTTTCTTTCTTTCTCTTCTTTCTTTCTTTTTCTTTGCTTTTCTTCTTTCTTTCTTTCTTTCTTTCTTTCTTTCTTTTTCTTTTCTTTTTTCTTTCTTTCTTTCTTTCTTTCTTTCTTTTTCTTTTCTTTCTTTCTTTCTTTCTTTTTCTTTTCTTTTCTTTTCTTTTCTTTTCTTTTCTTTCTTTCTTTCTTTCTTTCTTTTTCTTTTCTTTTCTTTCTTTCTTTCTTTCTTTTTCTTTTCTTTTCTTTTCTTTCTTTCTTTCTTTCTTTTCTTTTGTTTTCTTTCTTTCTTTCTTTCTTTCTTTTCTTTCTCTCTTTCTTTCTTTCTTTCTTTCTTTCTTTCTTTCTTTCTTTCTCTCTTTCTTCCTTTCCTTTCTTTCTTTCTTTTTTCTTTCTTTCTTTTTTCCTTTCTTTCTTTCTTTCTTTCTTTCTTTCTTTCTTTCTTTCTTTCTTTCTTTTCTTTTCTTTTCTTTCTTTCTTTTCTTTTCTTTCTTTCTTTCTTTTTTTCTTTCCTTTCCTTTCTTCCAATTGGTCTATTCATCATGACACAATGTAAAGGAAATGCTTCTGTGTTCTCACTATACAGCTAACTAAACACACCAGATGAATAGACACTCTGGATTTTTTTGTTGTTGGTGGACAGTGAAAATAAAAACAGGTCTTGGAAACTGACTTGGTCATAACCATGCTCGATTAACCCATTGAATGTAAAATAATAAAATGTTTTTATGGACAGTTCTAGCATTGTGAACCAAACTTCCATAGAAAACATAACTGTTTTAACCACCTTTATAAACCCCTGGGCTAGCGATCCAGTTTTTTATGACCAATAAAAAGAGCAATGACTTTCATGAGGCTCACAAACAAGATTATTAAAATCCATATCAAAGATGGAATATCAGGGAGTTATATTATTTTACTGGTAATGAACAGGAGGGAGTAACATGAACAGTTATTCCTTATTGTGTCAGTTGGACCCCCTTTATGCTTTCTAAGGCTGATAGAATCGTCATGCTAGTTGTATTTAAAGTGTGCAAGTTTTGTAGGAAATATCATGCCCTTGTTTCTGGTTCTGTTTGGTAACAAAAGACTTAGGATATTGAAACATCCATCAGATAATTATTCAGTCAGGATTTGTCTCCTCTGTTGCATTGGTAACACCTTCAGGTGCTGGTCTGAAAGTCTTACGCATCAACTTAACTATCAGCATAATAAGGATGTGATTGTGGAACCAACCCATCATTTCCTGAGTGCTGAAATGCTATTAGAAATCCCATAGGGGTAGCAGTTATTAGCTTTATCCTAAAGGCAGATCTTTGTGGAACTTTGTTTTTGATGTTAATGGATATAAACTGATGTCACAGTTCACTACTGGTAATTATGTCTATCCATCATCTATTCTGCACTGTAATGTATGCCGTGCATATTCTGGACAGCGATAGAGAAAAAGCATTAGCAAATGCAGAACACATACACGGAAGCTGTCCTGGGAAATACTGGACTTCAGGTCACCCTGACTAGTCTCATTATGTCCTCAACAGCATTGGCAACTAGACTCATTCAGCAGAAGAGACCGTCTGATTGGTTAGCAAAGGAAAAGGCAGGTAAGTCCCAGTCTGCCACATGTCTGAGGTCGTTTGATTCTCTAGAAGAAGTCGTCTAGAATTTAAAGCATCTTCCCTTTCCTTGAACGAGGGGTCTGATGACCTTGACGTGTCGGTTTCTTCAATAGTGTCGTCAGGGAATCAGATCTAAGCCTTCGCTGGTGTCAGTGAAAATGTCACAGCCTGAATAATGTTAATAATTTATTGCTGGTTAAATATGCTAGTCTGTGGTCAAACCACAACATCCCTCAAGCTCCCACGCCTTACAGAGACGTACAGCTGTACAACCATGCTGAGGTGTTGCTCCTGCTTTTGCATAGCCACGGTTTGATTCGGGAAAGGGGAAGCTTGTGTACATGTTCCACAACCCCCTAACCCCACAACGTGCGAAGTGTGGTGGGTACCACAGTCACCGTACAGCATGGGTCTGGGTTAGGGTTGCCACTCGTCCCGTAAAATACGGAATCCTCCTTTATTTGGCAATTAGAAGTTGCGTCCTGTGTTGAACCAATCTTCTAACCACAGAACTAATTTCCCTTTAGCCTCAGTTTGTCTTTGGCCCACAGAGGATGGTGACGTTTCTGGGTCGTATTGACACATGGCTTCCTCTTCACATGATGCGGCTCTAACTTGTATTTGTGGATTGCACGGCAAACTGTGTTCACAAACGATGATTTCTGGAAGTGTTCCTGATCCCATGCAGTAATTTCCAGAGTGATGCCTGTTTTTAATGCACTTTTAATGCACTGCTGCCTGATAGCCCAAACTTTACAAGCATCTAATGATGACTGTCGGCCTTGAGCACACGGGTTTCCCACGAGAAGCTCTGAATAGTTTAATGATATGTACTGTAGACGGTGAGATATCCAAAGTCAGTTTTATGGTGAGGATTTTTTTTTTTTTTTTTTTGCAGATTGGTGAACCTCTGCCCATGTTTGCTTCTGAGAGACTCTCCCTCTCTAAGATGCTCTTTTACCTAGTCATGTGATTTAGTTGCAAATTTCATATCCAGCTGTTTTGATTAAAACTTAGTTTTCCAGCCTTTTGTTTCCCCTGTGCCAACTTTTTAGAGATGTGTTGCTACCATCATGTTCAAATTGAGTAAATCATGTTCATGAAATGGTAAACTATCCCACTTTCAACATTTGATATGTGTCCTATGTTCTACTGTGAATAAAAAATGCGTCTGAGATTTGCAAATTATTGAATTCAATTTTTTTTTTTTTTTTATTTTACACAAAATCCCAACTTTTTTTGGAATTGCCATTCACTGAACTGCACTTTGTGTCAAAGACTTGATCAGTGGGGCCAGATTTGGTGGATGCCTTCCCTGCACAATTCTGAGGTCTGTAGACTGGGATTTTGGCCACTGCTGGTAGACCTGTATGACCGTACGCTTCCATACACCTGCAGATTCAGCTACTACCTTCATTCTATGGTCTTCGGTCATGCCCAAATGCAGTCACTCCTTTGTAGTTATCATATTTGACAAAGACGAAGCCACAGCCGTGCGCATTCTCATTAATTAATAAATATCATAACTATTATAGCTCAGCTCATATGTAAATACACTTCAAAGCTGCCACAGGTGGGCTCTTGCAGTAGTGTGCCCAATTCTCTCAAGAAGCTTTCACTAAAGTGGCTGAAAATGGGCAAATACAGAGGAGAAAGGACTTTGGCTGTATTCATATTTGGAGTGATGGAGTGTGTCAACATTTGTATTTGCCAGCGCCCGAGCCAGGAGAAAGTTTTTCCGGGAGTTCCGCAGCAGCTGAGAATGATTCTGCAAGTGTGTGAATATTCAGAGAAGGAGTGCTGTGTGTTTGCAGAGACAGTGCTGCATACCAAGAGCTATCCCGCTTTTCACCGCGGTGCTGGTTAATTCTCCTTTACGGTGTAAACGAACAATCATTCCTTTTGAAATGTCTAATTTGTCAAGTCGTAGAAGTGGAGGTGGAGGTGTTAAATGGTGCGTGTTTACATGGAGGGTAATTAGAGGGTTTAGCGAGCTCTAAACACCTGCTGGGATCTGAGACCCAAGGAGAACCTTGTTGCTGGAAGTGCCGGCGAGAGAAGTGTCGGCGAGCGTCCGTGCGGTGTGATAACAAGACCGCTAAAACAGAACACTTGAAGGGGGAAGCAGAGAGAAGGCCTTTGTTAATGTGGAGGGCTCTGATGGAACATGAATAGAAGCTGTACAAACACTGGTCAACCTGATGATGAAGTAAGAGATCAGAATCATATTTCATTGTTATTTAGGAAAACATCTGAGCTACCATCAGGAAAATCACAGCCCTCCATCGGCAGACAGTGTGGTGTATCCGGAGCATGATAAAAGCACTGGTTCTTGTTTTATGTTTGTTGTTTGTTATCTTTGATGGTGCATAAAATGGGGGAATGATGAAATGATGAAAATTTAATCAGAGCGTAAATATTTAGTACAGGGCTTGATGTTGCAAATGTGAATCTGAGAGGTTTTCAGAGAAGTGTGAGTACACACAGTCTCGCTTTCCTAGCCCTAAAAGAGACCAGTTAAGGCCACACGGCTGTACCTCTCGTCCTGTAGTCGCTCAGTAGGATTTTATTATGAACTGTTACTTACAGTATAACCTGCTGGATGTAAAAAGTTGTTGATGGAACTGATGCACACATGGCACGTCAGAAATATACAGGGGTTGGACAATGAAACTGAAACACCTGTCATTTTAGTGTGGGAGGTCTCATGGCTAAATTGGACCAGCCTGGTGGCCAATCTTCATTAACTGCACATTGCACCAGTAAGAGCAGAGTGTGAAGGTTCAGTTAGCAGGTAAGAGCACAGTTCTGCTCAAAATACTGCAATGCACACAGCATTATGGGTGACATACCAGAGTTCAAAAGAGGACAAACTGTTGGTGCACGTCTTGCTGGCGCATCTGTGACCAAGACAGCAAGTCTTTGTGATGTATCAAGAGCCACGGTATCCAGGGTAATGTCAGCATACCACCAAGAAGGACGAACCTCCACCAGCATCACGTAGTGACCTGGCCACTATCCTGCAAGAAGAATGGCTTAAACTCCCTCTGACCACTGTGCAGGACTTGTATATGTCATTCCCAAGACGAACTGACGCTGTATTGGCCGCAAAAGGAGGCCCTACACCATACTAATAAATGATTGTGGTCTAAAACCAGGTGTTTCAGTTTCATTGTCCAACCCCTGTATACCTCTATCTTTAATGGATTAATCCAAACACTAGACATGCCTTCCAAACACACATCTCTAAACCTGTAACAAGTACAGGTTGTAAATATTCATATTGATGACAGATGAGGACTGAATCTCACGTTAATTCAGAGATTTATTCATTTGCACTATTTTACCTTACTGTATATCCTGTATACCTAGACTCCTGGAGACTCTAGACTCTCCACTCCACTTAAATATACCAATATATGCACTGGTTTATTATAATTCTTAGTTTTGTCATTATCTGCATATTTCTGGACCACTGGCATATTAATTATTACTGCACTGTTGTTTTATCTCCACATGTATATACAGTTATATTTGTACTTTTGTAGAGTAGCTTCTTGTACACATTTCTTCCCTCATTGTAGTAAGTGAGATGTACAGGGTTTGGACAATGAAACTGAAACACCTGGTTTTAGACCACAATCATTTATTAGTATGGTGTAGGGCCTCCTTTTGCGGCCAATACAGCGTCAGTTGGTCTTGGGAATGACATATACAAGTCCTGCACAGTGGTCAGAGGGAGTTTAAGCCATTCTTCTTGCAGGATAGTGGCCAGGTCACTACGTGATGCTGGTGGACAACAAAAAGAGAATTTGGTGGTATGCTGACATATACCCATGGATACCGTGGCTAAATAAGAATCACAAAGACTTGCTGTCTTGGTCACAGATGCGCCAGCAAGACGTACACCAACGTTTGTCCTCTTTTGAACTCTGGTATGTCACCCATAATGTTGTGTGCATTGCAGTATGTTGAGCAGAACTGTGCTCTTACCTGCTAACTGAACCTTCACACTCTGCTCTTACTGGTGCAATGTGCAATTAATGAAGATTGGCCACCAGGCTGGTCCAATTTAGCTATGAGACCTCCCACACTAAAATGACAGGTGTTTCAGTTTCACTGTCCAACCCCAGTATATTTATCTATAGTGTACTGGACTATTTATAGTTTATCTTTTAATAGTTAATCATTTTTGGCTGAGCTGGTTCCTACCTCTTTGGAATTTAAACTGTACATCCCTCTTTGTTTTTGTTTTACGGTGCTGTATTGTGAGACTGCTACTAGCTGCTAAACTTCCATCAGGATCAATAAAGCATCCATCTTTCCATCCATCCAATGCTGACTTCTGCATGGATGTATACATACATAATACTGTGTAACACCTCCACAAGCACAAATAACAGCTCTGATTGGATTTGACATGGACTGGACCAGTTTCTGGATGTAGGCCACATCACTCTTACATCAAAGAATTGATCAGTGGGGCCAGATTTGGTGGATGCCTTCCCTGGCACAATTCTGAGGCTTGTAGACTGGGATTTTAGCCACTGCTGGTTGACCCTTATGACCGTACGCTTCCGTACACCTGCAGATTCAGCTACTTCCTCATTTACCACACATGGAACGAGACATTCCCTGTACTGTACCACCTCTATGAATTCCATCACTCACACCCCTCAGGTATTTATACCTTAAACACACAAGGTGACTCATTTTTTGTCCAGTGAGCTAGTTTGTCCATTTTTGTGTATATAGAGTATATATACTATTTTAAAATATTAACATAAGATTATAAATTACATGAATATAATTTGAACTTGGGTCTTTTTTACAATCTAGATTGTATTGATAATATTTACTTTTAACTATAAACTATAACTACACACTAACTTCTAACTATCCTAAGAACAGTGCACAAAACCACATAAACACTGAAGTTTGACTAGCCAATGAGGGTAAATGAAATCTGTCAAAATTCAGACAGTCTGTGCAACTCTGTAGGCAGACACTAAGACCAAGGACCAGTTAACCAGGACCAGGAGGAAAGTGTGTCTGGCAGAAACTCACAGCAGTCTACTGCACAAACCTCTCACCACTAACCAATTATCCAACACCTCCTGGTGGAAACAGTGGGGGCTGGAATCAAAGGACAGAGTGAAACGGGGTCAAACCTGACAAGACAAGACCTAGAAAAGAAACTTACTCCTGTGGCCCTGCCAGTTCTGGCCGAGGTTCTGATTCAGACTCTCCATTTAGATGATTGCTTGTATGTGGTTAGCCTCGTGTTAGCCTTGCTCTCACCTTCACACTCCCATAACTTGGAGAAGAAGTGGGATACAGGTTGACCTGAACTGAACAAGGTCCTTGCAGCAGGCAGAAAGGGATGAAGATGTGTTGAGAACTGCCTAAGCATGGTCTAGCACCAGGCAGGCGTGAGTCACTACCACCAAGATAGCAGTGTTGGAGAGGTCAGTCCTTAGATGTGTCTCTAGAGGAACTCTGGGTTAGGAGAGGTTCACACTGCATTCTACTGAGGGTATTTTTAAAGGCTGTGCTCTGCTGCACTTCTTCCTGATAACTCAACTCAACACGGCAAAGACAAGGGACGCAATACCATACATGCATATACAGTAAGACATGCAGAATGTGCAAGAGCGGTAACTGTCCGTCAGTGTGTTAGAGTACTAGAGCTGATGTGCAAACAGCAGTCAGCATATGCAGTAGAGGGAAATACAGCTTAGTGTAAGTGTACATGTAGGAGAGTACAGTATGGTGAGGAAGCCACGTGTGCAGTAGGTATGTGATGGTAAACAGTAGATGTGATAGTGTTCAGTGCAGGTAGTGAGAATAGCAGCTCAGTGTTCAGGTAAACAGCTAAAACAGCTTACAGCAGAGATGTTCAGTATATAGAATATACAGCTTAGAAGTAAAGGGGTCTAGTTCAAGTGTATACTGTCCTATAGGAGAGCAGAGCCCAGTATGAATGGGCTGGGGTGACCAGGGCTAGATCAGTAACAGTCTATAGCATTACTGGTGTGACCAGTTTGTTGGCTCTTGGGGAAAAAGCTGTTCCTGACCCTGGAGATTCTGGCTCTGATGGTCCAGTACCTCTTTCAGGTTAGAACAGGGGATGGCTGGGCTGTGTGGGGTCCGGGGATATGTTGACTGCGTTCCTCAGACATCTATTGGTGTATAGGTATTGAATGGGAGGCAGGCCAGCTGTGTTAATGTGCTGTGTAGGTTTCACCACCCTCTGCAGGGCCTCGGGTTCAACAGCAGTGGCGCTGTCATACCAGACCGCGATGTGGCACGTCAGGATGCCCTCCATGGTTGATCTGTAGAAGCTGCAGAGGACCTAATGTGACAGGCTGGCTCTCCTCAGCCTTCAGAGGAGGTACAGGCGTTGTTGGGTCTTCCTGACCATGTGTGATGTATTCAGTGAGCATGCAAGATCCTCAGCTAAGTGGACACTGAAAAACTTGAAGCTGCAAACCCCTTCCACAATCTTGCCTCTGATGCTCAGTGGTTTGTGCATGCCCTTGTTGGCTGCCCTGTACTGGTGAGCTCAGGAGCTGGTCTTTCTGGCTCTTGCTATGTTACGCAGATCCACTCCTTCAGGTGCATTCATGAGTGTCAGAGACAAAACAAGGATGCAGCCACATAAAGGACTTTACTGGGTGTGCAGAACATGATGGTAAATGACTCGAAACGAGGCCAGTCATTAGAGCGATTTGAAACTAACACCAACTATACAGTCAAGAAAGATTAATGGGAAACATGAGGTGTTAGCATTCTGGTGAGGTGGAACGGAGTGGAGTAGCTTGGGGCGTGATGTGACAGGCGTGACACCTTCTGTGTTTGTTTCACCGCATTAGATTTTCTCCTTAGAACGTTAGAATCCTTCTTATATGCAAAAAAGAAAGAGAGCTAAACAGCAAACTCTTTGTCTGTAATGCGTATAGAAGTCAATTACCTGCAAGGAACGAAGACAAGCTACCTGGAGGAAGATGAGTACAACCAAGGAAACAATATTTTAATGACCCAGTGAGCCTCAGGCCTAATGAAACAAGATCTAGTGTAGTCACTACAGGATAAAGGCTTTACCCTCCCTACTCCCTGAAACTGGAGTCAGTATATATGGTCTATGGGCGTGTCCTAATTGTGTTTTTGCCTACTGTTGTTTACAGTTACATATATACTGCATATCCTCGCTGTAGAAAAACTAGGTATCTACAAAATGGCAACTTTACAGGAGAGGCCAAAGGTCTAATTTAATTTGAATGGAAGTCAATGGAACCAGACGTCTTTCCAAACTGTTTTGAGCCATTTCTGTTGGTCTATTCTTTATGAAATTCACCCACAGTGTAAAAAGCAGCTCATGTGATCAAATAAGTCATACAAAGAAAAATCAACAAAAATGGAGATACGTTTTCCTTTGGGCAGCGACGATATGTATGTAAAGGCCAATAGCGCAACAGGTCAAGCTGACAGCATCCCATGGGCAGCGTCCTGTGACCACTGATAAAGGACTAGAGGATGATCAACACAAACTCTGCAGCATCAGGTAGATTGTGGTCTCTGACTGTCCATCTACAAGGTAGACCAACAAGGTAGGGGTGTCTAATAGAGTGGACAGTGAGTGGACAGTTTTTAACAACTCCAGCAGCTCTGCTGTGTCTGGTCCACTCACACCAGCACAACACACACTCACACACCACCACCATGTCAATGTCACTGCAGTGCTGAGTATGATCCACCACCCACATAATACCTGCTCTGTAGGGGTCCTGATCATTGAATTACAGGGTGAATGGAGATGTATACAGAGAACCAGATGGACTACAGTCTGTAATTGTAGACCTACATAATACTCCAATATGGTTATTGAAGCTGATGAAATGGACAATGAGTGTATATTCAAAGAGATGTACATAATGAAGTGGCTGGTGTATATATGTGTATATCGTCGCTGGCCAAAGAAAAACAAGTCTCCAAATCTCCAAAATGGCAACTTTACAGGAGAGGCCAAAAACCTCATTCGATTTTAATGTAAGTCAATGGAGCCAGACGTCCTTCCGAGAACTTTTGATGATGATTCATCATGCAAATCTCACAGTGTGTAAATGGCAGCGGCTGTTTTCAAATGATGCATAAAAGTTAAAATGGACAAAAATGGAGATACATGTTTTTCATTGGACAGCGACGATATACTGTATATGGATCTAGCAATGGATCAAAATTAGACTGAGTATAATGTAGTCAATACCAAGAATATAAATTAGACCGTTCCTTTATGTCACTGGCTCCGATCTCAAGATCCGTAATTGGTATGTTGCACATATGTGCATATTTCTATGTGCAGGCCTTGTTATACCGATGTGAATATTATCTGGGTGCTTTTTAACAGTAGCCTGAGGATGGTATGTAGCTGACATGAAAGCACTGTGTCCAGTTATACAATACTCACACAGCTTCTGGCTGCCTGAGGTCCGGCTTTCTGTGTAATGACTCAATGACTCTCCTGCCTCAGCGGGCAAGAACCATTGCAATACCGAGGTCTGAGACTTCAGGGGCTTTTATAAATAGCCATACTGTATCTGACCGGACACTCAGTTTTCACTGTCAGGATGATAATTCATCCGGATCTTTAATATCCAATAACATCATAGCTTTATTGCATCATGGCAGTTTATTCTAATACGGACCCCTTGTTTTGCATTCTGATCGGATATGACCATCAGATTGTTATTCTATTTGATGCAGTCTTCTGATATTTAATTATTTCATTTTTTAAAACATGATTCAGTTATTGAGATATCAACATTTTGAGTAGTTTGGTATGAAATCATTCACTGTAGAGGAATTATGTACCTAGATTACTTTGCAGTGGTAGTGATGGTAACTAGAAGTCACAATGTCTATGTTTAATAAAATCTTTCTATATATATTGAAGAGCCACTTAGGGATACCTCATTGTCCAGTTTATCAGCTCTGCTTATCATATAGGAGCCTTTTGTAGTTCTACAGTTACAGACTGTAGTCCATCTGTTTCTCTCTATGCTCTATCCCCTGTTCTTAAATGGTCAGGACCCCAACAAGACCCCCACAGAGCAGGTATGATGTAGGCGGTGGATCAGTCTCAGCACTGCAGTGACACTGACATGGTGGTGGTGTGTTAGAGTGTGTTGTGCTGGTGTGAGTGGATAAGACACAGCAGTCCCTTCACTGTCCACTCTATTAGACACTCCTACCTTGCTGGTCCATCTAGTAGATGTACAGTCAGAGACGATAGCTCATCTGCTGGTGCACAGTGCAGTGTTGGTCGTCCTCTAGTCCTTCATCAGTGCTCACAGGATGCTGTTGGCTGGATAGATTTGGTTGGAGGACTATATGTCCTTAGAATGACCTACCCTACCAAACAGTCATCTCCGAACTATCATCGAGCGTAGTCCTAAACATCAAGTAATATGTAATATGATACAGCTATTAGAAGCACTAAACTCCTCAGATGTTTGGTTCCCATCACCACCACTGTGAACACTGTCTCTAGAATGATAAAGCATTCCCCATAAAAGCAATCTGAATTCAGTTGTTTACCCTGAGTCCATGGAATTCCCCTTGAATGCCCTCCTCCCCAGCAGATTAGCAGCAGCCTGCCGGCGAAATGCAGGGCAACACTATTGTATGAATTGTCAAAAGAGGTCACACCAAAATAGCTACCTAAAAGCAGTTCTGAAATCTGCCATTTGGTCTGACTTCCCCTCAATGGCAGATGTGCTTTTATGTGTCCATATCATAAATCGTGAAAGCTCGAAAATGTCTCTACAGTGTTTACTGCACATCAGAGAGCAGTCGAGGACTGCGCACTTACCCATCAGCACTCGCATTCACTTCAAAGAGCAGCCAGCCATGTGTTATCAACATTCGAAATATAGCGAAGCTGGCAAATGAGAAGCCTCTTGACCTCATTTTTTAATAGTCATATACTTGTGCGCCTCCGAACGTTCTTAGTTTGCATATCAGAGTCGGCCGATGGCTTCAGTTATGAGAATAACTTAGGGGCCAAATGATGAGAATTGTGGGCCTAATGTGTATAGATTGCTGATAAAGATGAAGGAGCTGAATCTGGCTTTGCACACTAATGAACATCTCAAGTACCTTCAGCCTAGGGACTGCCATCAGGCCTGACGGTCGCATGAAGGGAATTTGTAGCAAAAGACAAAAGGTCAAGGACTTTACAAAGGTCAGATAAAGAGTTCTGTCAGTTCCAGAGCTAAGAGAAGAGCTTTAACTTGAATACAGCTTATATAAGCTCATCTGTCAAATACAACCATGCATTTTTAATATGTGCAAATTAATTCTAACAAGAAATAGGACTTCCAGAAAATTGCTGTTCACCTCTTTGGTGTTAATTATCATTTCACCAAACCAAAAATGAGAATGAGAAACTTGTTACTTTGGAAACCATTTCCACATCCCAGGATTCAAGAGTCTGTTTATTATAAGAACAGAAGGTCTGAAGTCGGCTTCCCTTAACATTCACTTTCCATCTTTAATGGTGTGTAGGTGCCAGAATGCAACTGTAGCACCCTAAAAGGTAGAACAGTATTTAAAGAAGTAGCTGACTTCATGAGAAGTTCTGAGCCTAGCAGCTTACTGATACTGCGGAAGCAGCCTGACCTAACAAAGCACTGCAGCTGCAGATTCAAACTCATTTGTTCATCTAGTAGCTGACATCTGTGATTAGCCAACTCAGTACTGCAATGCTGCAACAGCAGTTCTCTCTGTCCCTGGCTTTAATGGTCAGAACTGTACTTTGCAAGGTTCATCATTTGTATGTTTTGTCTGTACATTCGTCTGTAAGATCTAGTTCTCACCATCACCTCCTCATTTACAACACTTACAACAATCTGTGCATTAAAAAAGTGCTACATCACTGCCTGAGACATGATGAAGCTGTGCATCACTGCCTGAGACATGATGAAGCTCTGCATCACTGCCTGAGACATGATGAAGCTCTGCATCACTGCCTGTGAAATATGGAAGCTCTGCATCACTGCCTGAGAGCTGAGGAAGCTCTGCATCACTGCCTGAGAAACATGGAAGCTCTGCATCACTGCCTGAGAGCTGAGGAAGCTCTGCATCACTGCCTGAGAAATATGAAAGCTCTGCATCACTGCCTGAGAGCTGAGGAAGCTCTGCATCACTGCCTGAGAGTTGAGGAAGCTCTGCATCACTGCCTGAGAGTTGAGGAAGCTCTGCATCACTGCCTGAGAGATGAGGAAGCTCTGCATCACTGCCTGAGAGCTGAGGAAGCTCTGCATCACTGCCTGAGAGCTGAGGAAGCTCTGCATCACTGCCTGAGAGATGAGGAAGCTCTGCATCACTGCCTGAGAGATGAGGAAGCTCTGCATCACTGCCTGAGAGCTGAGGAAGCTCTGCATCACTGCCTGAGAAACATGGAAGCTCTGCATCACTGCCTGAGAGCTAAGGAAGCTCTGCATCACTGCCTGAGAGCTGAGGAAGCTCTGCATCACTGCCTGAGAGATGAGGAATGTCCACACCATTGTCTGAGACATGAGGAAGCTCTGCATCACTGCCTGAGAGATGAGGAAGCTCTGCATCACTGCCTGAGAGCTAAGGAAGCTCTGCATCACTGCCTGAGAGCTGAGGAAGCTCTGCATCACTGCCTGAGAAATATGAAAGCTCTGCATCACTGCCTGAGAGATGAGGAAGCTCTGCATCACTGCCTGAGAGCTGAGGAAGCTCTGCATCACTCCCTGAGAGCTGAGGAAGATCTGCATCACTGCCTGAGAGATGAGGAAGCTCTGCATCACTGCCTGAGAGCTGATGAAGCTCTGCATCACTGCCTGAGAGCTGAGGAAGCTCTGCATCACTGCCTGAGAGTTGAGGAAGCTCTGCATCACTGCCTGAGAGATGAGGAAGCTCTGCATCACTGCCTGAGAGATGAGGAAGCTCTGCATCACTGCCTGAGAGATGAGGAAGCTCTGCATCACTGCCTGAGAGCTGATGAAGCTCTGCATCACTGCCTGAGAGATGAGGAAGCTCTGCATCACTGCCTGAGAGATGAGGAAGCTCTGCATCACTGCCTGAGAGATGAGAAAGCTCTACATCACTGCCTGAGAGATGAGGAAGCTCTGCATCACTGCCTGTTATGAAATGAAAAAACAATAGTAACATGTTGGGCCTAGCTAAGTTTTACCTGGGTAATTAATAGTTCTTTATATAAGTGGGAATTGGCAGTTACGTAATAGAAACACAATGGTAATTATAAGATAGTGATGAGATATTTTATATGTAGTCAAAAAAGGTATTTACCTAAAATGACCTGCCTATTTTATAGTTCCTAATGAACAATAAGAGAGAATAATAATTGAGTACATGTATATAGTAAATGATGTTAGAGTTATTAAACCAAAGTGAATGAAGTAGTTCTGCTGTGATTACCTGGTTATCAGGGCTGCAAGGTTACAGTGAAACTAAAAGGTATTAGAGCTGTAAAATACAAACTCTGTTATTTCCATCTAGTTTCTATTCTTCTATTACACTACTGCCTCATTAACACTACAACTGCTCCCTTATGATACATAATGAACTATAAAATAAGCAGGTAATATTTTACCATCTCATACTGGCCTTGTTAAAACACACTCAATTTCTACAACTAGGAAACTGGCATTCAATGAATGATAAGATACGATTTGTTACTGTATAATTACCATATAATAACCTACTTATTACCGACCTGCAAAGTAAAGTGCTCCCCACATTACACCTACCGACTTACTGTACACCACTGGCGTCGGACTTCTATGTTTTAAAAGAACCGGATGTGTTCTCACCTGCTTTGTTGCTCTTTCCTCTTAACGGCCTCGGGTTGTGAAAAGGATATTGGATAGTGAAAAGCAGAAAAAGCTCTGGGGTGTGGAGAAATATCTCTGCAGATGTTTCTGAAAAATGAAAGCGAATCTCCAGACTGAGACTAAATGAGTACTGAAGGAATATTATATGTAGTTGTAGAGATTCTGTGTAATTCTGTTAAATATGTTTCTCTTTTTCCTCTGCAGAGAAATATGTATCCTGTACTTTGTAGTTCTTTGACTAGGAATTAAATAAATGATGAGAGACTTCAGACTTATCACAGTAATGCATGCATGCATGTTTTTTGAATATAGATATAATCAGAAAAAATACCATTTTGCACATCAAGCCTTCACAACAAGTTTCATACAAGAATAAAAAAAACTTTATGTAAACATCTTTAAAAAACAAAGGACCGTATGGAAACATGATGCAGTAAAAGTCCTGTTCCTGTGATGTATTTGTAATGTAAATGATGGAATATATTAAGATATGGTAATAATGATGTTAAGGAAATCTGCATGGATCTAAAAGGTTATGATCGCACCAGCCCTATTTTAGTGTTCATTTGAAATACACTCATCAGCTAAAGAATAGCTGCCCCAGAAGGAAGTGTGGGACTGCGGTGATGTTGGGATGGAAGATAAAGGTTACCATGACAATGGTGATGAATTTAGACTGATATGGGTAATATTTATTGAGCTACACATACAGAAGTAGTGTCTCTCAGTCTGGCCTTAGCTCACCATCTTTGCCAATGCAACATGCTAGACGTCTCAGAATTGAGCTGTAGAGGTTCCTAATGGTGTCCTGGGATAATCCATCCCATGCAGCTGGAATATTCTCACACAGCTCCTGCAGATGGTGCGGTGGGGTGGCGGTGGAGTGACACCAGGTCTTCTGGATGTGTGCTGCCGTTCTGAGTCACTCCATGACAGTCTGGCACGACTCCAGTGGTGGAGTTGACGTGGTGTTGGTGGCGTTTACTCCATTGGTGGCGTTGACTCCATTGGTGGCGTTGACGTGGTGTTAAGGGCAGTTCATTAGTTCTGCGTCGTGCAGCCGTCTGCCATTGGTGCTAGCACTAATGACTCATGGAGGGCATCACTGCTCATGGCTGTTGAATAAGACTGGTGCTGTGGTCAGTATATTGTCAAAGGAATTCAGTCAAGATTTCATCTGTGAGGTCTCTCACTTCATTAGTCAGCATTACACTGCTTCCTTATATTTCCCCTAGCGCCCTCAAATGCTGGATCCAAGTGGATGACTCTACTGAGTCCTCTAGTAGTTGAAGTTGTGCGGCGTCTTACTCTGGCTGATGTCCTATGGAGGGTTGTAACATTGATTTTATAATTTGGTAAGCACTGTTTGGATGTAGGGTCCATAAAGTGAGGCTAGTGGTCATGATACAGAGATGGTCAGCTTGTTGGTCAGTTTAGACTACTTTTAAACAAGGGCTGTGTCTGAAACTAAAGGCAGCTGACTCAGTGCCTTGCTGCCGGTGCTGTTGCCTTAGAAGGCAGCATTGTCCACTGCTCAGTAGTCATATCTTCTGCTCTTTTGTCCTAACCAAACCAGTGAAGGACACATCTAAGCTGCCTTCAAACTGGCCGGTCGGAAAACCTTCAGCGGGTGGCGTTTTATACAGACATTGGATTCGGACCTGACCGGCTACCATGCTGTATAAGTGGGCAGCATATATGATGATTCAGACACAGGCAGGGTCTCGGATCCTCTTCCACCTCTTTCCCACCTCAGTGCTCCACAGTGCATAGTCTTGTTTACGAGTGGTAAAAAAACAGGAGCAGTCGGGCTGAATTATTTAGAGTGTGTACATCATTTTCTTTTCCGTGGTAAATAAATCTGCGCTAAGAGAGCTGCCAAACCCGACCAAGGGCAACTGAAAAAAACAGCCCGTGAAAATTAGAAGCACAAAAAGGGGAAAGAACATAGCTAGAAATGTTTTGGCAGACCAATTTGATCTCTTTGCGCATCCTACGAGTCAAATTATATACTCCCCTTCAAAAACAAATCACCTAAGCTTCACAAAGCTATCATTTTGGTGCTTCCTCAGCCTGAAGCAGCCGCAATGCAGGAATAGCACACAGTTTGATAGAGTATTGACTGACAGCAGTCGGGTTTGATACATTTATAGCTAATTTCTGTCTGGAGTTGAAGAAGAGGAAGCCCCGTGGGCCGGGTTTGTGTATTGATGTGTATGTTCTGTTAAGTGAGCAGGAACATTAGATTGGCTTGGTTATATAAACAAAGAATCGAAATGGGTTTAATATGAAGCCATGCCTCGCCTCCAGCAGACTGTAGTCACCCATCCATCGAGACTCCATACAGACAGGCATCTAACTGGAATTTGGAGGAAGAGTTTTACGCGTTGGGGAGATTTAACCCTTTAGCGTCACTTTATTATACTAGTTAAAAAAATATGTATATCCAATAACCATTCGTTGCAGTTTCCCTTTAGTTTATATCAGGCATGGAAAGATGAACGTCTGTGATTCTGACTTTGTTTGTTTTGATATTAATAAATGGGTAAAATGTGTCTTTTTTTTTCTTTCTGCTAAACCACAGGCACAGAACTAGCATACCTGGCAACCACTGGCAAGTAGTAGCATTTTTTCAAGTACATGTACTTCAGTAAAATATTGATGGATTTGTACTCTGCAGAATGTTTCCTAGTGGTAATACTTCTACACAAGAAAAGAGTCCTACTTTTACCAGATGCTATATTCCACATATTTTTGTGATTAATTTTTATGATTTGTTCCCGATAAAATAATACAAATTCCTAAATATAATATATATATATATATATATATATGTCACATCTGTCTCCCTGTCTGTCTCCCTGGTCTTGTTCATATGTCAAACAACGCCCCCTCTGGTTGTTTCATAGCTTTTCTTGCTCCACCCTGCCTCCACCCACGCCCACACCTGATGCCAATTAGAACTTGTATTAAGACCCCTTTGTTTGCCCTGTCTGTTTGTGAGGTCTCTGTTTGTTCCCCTGTGTTAGTGCTGAGCTGTTGTCCCTTTGTTAGTTCTTAGCCGTGTTTTCCTTTCAGTTCTTGTTTTCATTGTTTTGTAGTGTTGGTGTTCATCTAGAGTTCTTTACCCTCGTTTTGTTTCTTCTGTAGTATCTCTATTACGGACATGTCGTTAGTAATACCCACTTGTGTTTTGACCCCTGTTACCTGGACTGAATCGAATAAAACCACTATGTGCTTGTATCCCACCTCAACCAACACATTACTATATATATATATATATATATTAAACCTAAAGTACTTTTTTTGGCCTGATACACCAAGTTTCTTTTCATGAAGGTGCTTTTACTTTTACTTGTCAATATTTTACCCAAGTATCAAGTAGGATGACCTCTTCTTCGTCTAAGGTCTTGTCTTGATTTCACAGTTTTACGTTTAGTGTAAGCAAATTCTGTCCTGGTCTCTGGGTAAGACTGAAATGGTCTGGTCTTGGATACGGAGTAAGCTGGTGTCGGTCTATGGGTAAACTGGTCTCAGCTGTGTCTTGGTCTCAGAGTATGGAGGTTTAGTCTAGGGATAAGGTGGTGTTGGGCTAATATGGACATGCCGAGTCAAGTTTATATATAGCAAGCCAAGGGGGGCAATGGCAAGGGAAAAAACTCCCTCTGTGTCGAGCATCTGGTATTTTATGCCTGTATAATCTATCATATATCTGTCTATTTTATACATGCTAGCAGCTAACGTTGTGCTACAGCTAATCCAGCTAACCATTACTATATTCAGGTACATCAAGTAACCTCTATATGATATTTCATATTACAAACTGAAATTAACCAGAAACAACAGACTGCAATTCACCTAATTAGATGCACTGAGAAATCCATTATAGACTAGACCGGCTGAAACAAAACAGCATCCTAGTTAGCCTGGCACGCACTGAAAAAGCTAAACCTGATACTCTTACAGTGTTGGGCTCTACACATTGTATTTTGCCTGTGGAAAAGTGGATTTGAGGGCTTTTTTGTTTTTATTTTTTTTCTTTATTTTGGAGTATTGATGCAAGACAGCAGTAGAACACTCAAGGTCATGAGTTATTGGGAATAACTTTATGACTGACAGCTCTGCTAACTGTTCCAGTGCCCCACTAGTTTAACTGAAAAATGAAAACTGGAAATTCTGGATACAGAAGCTACATTTGAAACTCGTTAGTGTAAATGTGTGAGGATTTGTTAATGATGCAATCGCCACAAGCACATCACAGTGATCAGATGTTGGCGTTAAGTGTAATCAGGGCTGGCTGTGGTCAAATGGACCATTCTGACAGATTGCAATGCACTGCAGGAAACACAGGGGGTCACATGGCTTTAAAAACACAAGCAGGGCATTTAACTGGCTGTATTTACATCACCTCTCTTTGGCGGGACTGTTATGTGAAAAGGTCAGTGTGCCCAGTGGGGCGAGTAAGACTGAGGTGGGGGGGGCTGTGTTCGTGTTGTGGAGGCACAGAAGAGGAACCCTGCAGAATCCGGCTGTGCCTGTTTGTTTCTGCTGCTGATCAATGGGATTAGATTCTGTTCTCCACGCCAGGATCATCGCTCATGCTGGTCTGAGTGTGTTGTGTTGCTGCACAAAGCCAGAAGGGTTGCACAACAGCAGCACCCTCTACCAGTCCATGCAACTACTGCATTATCAGGAAGGGACTCCACAAATCTTGTAATGCTCCCAGTTAAACATACCAGCCAGGTGTTCAAAAACAAGGAAACCAAGAAAAACGTTCAAATAAATATATTGTGATTTCATTCCAAGTCATTTGGGCTATTTCTGTCCATTCAGTCATCATGAAGTGCTCAAATGGTGTCAAAAACTGAAAATCCACTGAAATGGAGGCCATGTTTTTGGACAGGGACGATATACTGGAGCAGTTACACCATAGAAACTGAAGTGGAAGTGATTGTGATGGACCTATGTAAGCAAAACCTCCAAGGTCTGTCAAGTGCACAGTGTTTTTGAGTTCTCCCCTCATACATCAGTAGTGCAATGGAACTTGGTCATGTTCACTTAAACACTGAACTGTAAAGGCTGATCCTGAAAGTGAAGGCTAGTCTTCTAATCCTCTGGTCTGGGAATAGTATAAATCAAAACCCGAATACTTTCCTTTGCCTTTGGCTGAATTGAATCATCTGTAGCTGAATAAAGGAGCATGTTTATGTCCATATTAGTGGGTTTAGGAAATCGTATCATCGGAGCTCATCTCAGTAAACTTTGACAACCAAGAGGCAATGCTTTTCAAAACTTTCAGTCAGTAGTATACAGTATATACATATGGAGTCATGCTATTTAGGTTTTGCTCCAGGGAAATGAGGAGACATGCCCATGCAGCACATTAACAATGTGTAAACTGTCTCTGTAAAATAGGCTGTAAAGAGACTGACCTGTCCCATACAGAGACTGTCCTGTCTTCATGCTGCATGTGGGGGTCACTCTTGTCTAGCGGATACCTGCCGAGCTCAAATCAGTCCAGGTGACATTATACATCTGACCTGCTCTCACACAGGAGTGACTAATTCTACTCTCTACACTCTTTATGGTGATTCTATATGTTGTGTCTGAAAGCTGAGTATTAAAATAACACTTTAGGTGCTGAATGATGCGTGTAGATTAGTTCGGATGAGGTGTTAAGATGCCCAGCGAGTGTTTCCCTAAGCTGGGCTTGAACCCTGGTCGCCTGCATGGAAGGGAACTTATAATACTTAATAGTTAAACATGAAAATCAATCGTATGTGATTATTCACTTACCCCAGATCAGTCCTTAAACCCATCTCCATAAAAATCATGCCTCAGAAGCATCTCCACTCACAGCCTGTTGGTTCTGAATGCTTTTAGTGGGTCTGCCACGTGCACTGTCAAGTGTTTAAAGATATCACTCAACACAGCAGCCTAGTTACATTTACGGCATTTAGCTGACGCTCTTATCCAGAGCGACTTACAAGGTTAATCGTATTACAAGGAGGCCAATGTGGGGTTAGGAGTCTTGCCCAAGGACTCTTATTGGTGTAGCACAGCATAGTCACCCAGACCCGGATTCGAACCCCAGTCTCCCACATGAGACCTCCCTCCGTGGCAGGTAGTGGTGTTATCCGCTAAGCTACATCAACCCCCAGTAATTTAACATGTGTCCAAAACCACATGGATTTTATTTAGCTCTATCAGTAAAGGGCTACCTAAGCAAATGTAGCAACTAGCTATGCTATATTATGCTAACTAATATTAGTATCAAGGTGCAGAATAATTGACCCATGGACATTCAAATGAGACTGGCAGTCAGAGATTTTAGGGGAGATGGAGAAATTGTGGAGTCTGAAGTAAGGACTGTGTAAGGGAGTGGATAGCAGTGGTTCATCACAGGACACCAAAGTTTACCTAGCAGTCTCTCCTCTAGTGTACTGTGGTTTCAGCCAAAAAAAAATCCTGTTTGAATTGTCGCTTAGCAACGTCTAGATTGGTCAGACACTAGAGGGCGATCCTGGGAGAGTCCCAATGCCATTCTGATTCCATAAACTGTTTAAACACTGTTGTTATTTGTGGACACTTTTCAGTTGCCCATATTTGGAACTCTAAGTCTAATCTTGATTTCCTTATGGTCGAAATTAATGGGATTGTCGGAATAGAAAGGTCACCTCTCATTAATGGATACGACAGTGGAAATTTCCCAAAACTAACTCCATACATCTATCTCATAGATAGGCAATGCAGAAATGAGAAAGACTCATCTGAAATATTCTTTATCCCACATGCTGTTCTCACTTGGTAGGGTGATATAAGGGCTCTGTGTAGAATAGAATACAACTTCAATCAACTTCCTACCTAACGTAACATCCAGCTTTAGCTTTAAGACATTTAAATACCCCCTTTAAAGGTCTGGGGTACTCGATTATTAAGTCCCATAATTAGTTTTATCTGTTATAATAAGTGAAATATAAAAATACATGTATTACGTGTATTATTGGGATCACTTGAATACATTAGGCCTTTTTGCAGGCACCAAACGGGCACCACTGGATGACAATAAGAAGCCATGTGACCACTTTAAGATAAACAGCTCTGCAGCATCATAGTGCAAGGACTGGCCAGCTGCCTTTATGCCATACCAATTATGATAAACAGAAATGATCGTGCAGTGGCTTCTGTTCCTTCCTGGTGGGACACTGTCGTGTCCAACTCCAAACCAACCAGGAGAAAACTGAGTTGATGCCAATGCATAATAAACACTAAGACAAAGCTAGCAGTGTTATGCGAATTTGCATTCCCGTTGACAGAAATTGTATTACGGCAAGGGCAGGGACTAGAGGAGTCATACCTCATTACCTCAGCTGGCTGTCAGCCACGTTCTGCTCATGTGTGAATATCCTGACTATTACATTATGGAGGCCTTACAATCAATATTACAGCTTTCAGGGTCATGAAAGCAGCGCAGTTCATATTCTGTATGTTTTTGTATGTGTGTGTGTGTGTGTGTGTGTGTGTGTGTGTAGTTTCTGTTCCACGGCTAATGCTATAATAAATCTTTAATCTTTTAGCAATGGTTAATAATTGAGATTCAGAAGGTCTGTTTTAATCTTT
This sequence comes from Prochilodus magdalenae, assembly GCA_024036415.1. Lineage (NCBI taxonomy): Eukaryota > Metazoa > Chordata > Actinopteri > Characiformes > Prochilodontidae > Prochilodus > Prochilodus magdalenae. The sequence goes on along the minus strand of JAMWET010005374.1, from coordinate 2,956 downwards.
CGGTTACTGTCTACCCAAAGTAGGCTCAACAGAGTTTGTACACTGAATATTGCTGCTTCTTTTTGAAGCACCAAAAGTAACATATCAATTATTAAAATTGAGCTCTAATATTCTTCAGTCAGCTTCTGCTGCGCGGAAACCGAACTTGGGCACACTTCGCTCTTATTTACATATCATTTGCAGATTGCACTCATACGCGTGTAATTTATATGAAGTACGTCTTAGTTCATGCAGACTTGAGCAGTTAAAAGGACAACGCTCAGGGCTACTGGGTGTTCATGAAGAAATGGGCCCAATTATGGAAGAATACAAGCAGAGTATTGATCTTATCTAGGACTGCTGTATTTGGTTTTCAAGCATTTGTGTATACATACAAAGTATGGCCAAAGGTATGTGGAGGCCTGGCCATCAGATCTATACTGGACAGCCCCATTTCAAATACACGGGCGGTAATAAGCCTCAGACAAACCAATGACTGAATCTTAGTGGTGCCATATATGTAATTTGGACATGTTTAGAAGTGGAGAGGTTCAGAGAGTGCGCACGCGCATATGTGTGTGTGTGTGTGTGTGTGCGCATATGTGTGCGTGTGTGTCTGTGTGTCTGCGTGTGTGTGCGCATATGTGTGTGTGTGTGTGTGCGCATATGTGTGTGTGTGTGTGTGCGCATATGTGTGCGCATATGTGTGTGTGTGTGTGCGCATATGTGTGCGCATATGTGTGTGCGTGTGTGTCTGTGTGTGTGTGCACGTGTGTTCGTGTGCACGTGTCTGTGTCTGTGCGTGTGCATATGTGTGTGTGTGTCTGTCTGTGTCTGTGTGTGCGTGTGTGTGTGCGCATATATGTGCGTGTGTGTGTGTGTGTGTGTGTGTGTGTGTGTGTGTGTGTGTGCGTGTGTGTTCGTGTGTGTGTGTGTGTTCGTGTGCCCGTTTCTGTGTGTGTGTGTGTGTGTGCGTGTGTGTGTGTGTGTGTGTGCGCATATATGTGCGTGTGTGTGTGTGTGTGTGTGCGCGTGTGTGTGTGCGCATATGTGTGTGTGTCTGTGTGTAGCCAAACAGTATATTTTAATGAACTTTGATATATATACAATAAACAAAAATACAAATGTTGTGTATACATAATTAAAACAAATATGTATATATATATATATATATGTGTGTGTGTGTGTGTGTGTGTGTGTGTGTGTTGATGTTCTATACCATATATATCAAAGTTATAAAAATATTTTCAGTTTGGCTTGCCTTATATATAAGAGAGAGAGAGATTTGGTTATACATACATCTAATGAATAAGGGCCATTGTATTCAAGGGGCTCCTTTATAGCTTTCCCCTCCAACACAGACATCAGTGCATCAGTACGGCCTTTCATGTGCCTTTTTAGTCATGCTTAATCTCACAGGTATGTGTGTGTAGGTCTGCGCTCAGCATGCCTTCCACTCAGCAGAAGCACCTGCAGCAGAGCCCCACCTGCCGCGCTGTCAGCTCCCAGCTCCCGGCTCCGCTCCGGCTGATTTATCATCGCCAATTAAACCCCATCATTCCCCATTTACACTTCACATGCCATTATCAACTACTGGGGAGAAGCTTCTTTTCACACATCCGTATATGACATTCAGAGAACTTCTGCAGAACCTTTTAACTGTCTTTATGTAAAGCATGCATGCAAGATTGGCTGGGTCAGGAAGCCTCCTGTGGGGATGACGACACATTTCACATTTTCATATGATTACTGTAGTATATGGCTTTGTATGCAAGGAGACCTATTTTGAAAAGACTGTGTAAAGCTCAGATTCTATGCTAAGAGGCTACTAGCCAAGGAGCGGCTGCTCATTCAGGCTCTTCCCTCAGGTACATCCTGCAGTGAAAGGCAGAGGTGATGAAGAGGAAGCGGCTGAGCGCCTGCACAGTGGCCTACGAGATAACCACAATGCTTGCTTGCTTTAAATGAGGAATGAAAAAGTGTCAAGGCTATTCCAAATGAGCCAAATGAGCCAGAACCCATGACTAAAAGTCACCTTGAGTGATTACTTTAAAGTATATTAGAGTATGAAAGATGTACTCTTTATTATTCATTCTATATCATTATTTTTGTCCTGATTTTGAATTTTGACTTCATGTTACCGTATGCATGCCAAATACACTACATCTGCATCTTGTCCTCACCTGACAGTATCTGGTTCTCAACACATAGTATTTGGTGCTCCCCAGATTAGAAATTTGGCTCTCATCACATGGTATTTGGTGCTCACCTGCAAGTATCTGATCTTCACCACATAGTATCTGGTGCTCACCTGACATTTGAAGGTGGTAATGTAGTATTTTGTGTTCACCTGATAGTATCTCGTTATCACCACATAGCATCTGGTTATCACCACATAGCATCTGGTTATCACCACATAGAGTCTGGTTATCACCACATAGCGTTTGGTTATCACCATATAGCGTCTGGTGCTCACCACATAGAGTCTGGTGCTCACCATATAGCATATGGTGCTCACCACATAATGTCTGGTTATCACCACGTAGCATCTGGTTATCACCACATAGCATTTGGTGCTCACCACATAGCGTTTGGTTATCACCACATAGCGTTTGGTTATCACCACATAGCGTCTGGTGCTCACCACATAGCTTCTGGTGCTCACCACATAGCGTCTGGTGCTCACCAGATAATGTCTGGTTATCACCACGTAGCATCTGGTTATCACCACATAGCATTTGGTGCTCACCACATAGAGTCTGGTTATCACCACATAGCGTCTGGTGCTCCCCACATAGCGTCTGGTGCCCACCACATAGCGTCTGGTGCTCACCATATAGCATATGGTGCTCACCACATAATGTCTGGTTATCACCACATAGCGTCTGGTTATCACTACATAGCGTTTGGTTATCACCACATAGCGTCTGGTTATCACCACGTAACATCTGGTTATCACCACAAATACGTCTGTGCT
>JAMWET010005373.1:22500-78711 GCA_024036415.1 Prochilodus magdalenae | reverse complement strand
AGAAAAGAAGGATATGGGGAGTATGCAGAGATGGTGAGACAGATGGAGGGGGTGACAGGTATGGGGTAAGATATGAAGAAAGAGGAGGTAAAGATGGAGATAAGAGATAGAGATGGCAATAGATATGAAGAAAGTGGATGGAAGGAGGTGATAGAGGGATGGTAGAGACGAGAGAAAGATTGAAGGGAATAAGATGGATGGCGTAAGAGACGGAGACAGGGAATGGAGGGGGACGAGGGATGGTAAGGACGAAGAGAAAGACGGAAGGGGTAGAGCAGTATGGCGTAGAGACGGAGAAAAGGATGGAGGGGGAAAGAGGATGGTAGAGATGAAGAGAAAGCTGGAAGGGGATAGATGGATTGCGTAAGAGGCCGGAGAAAGGGGATGGAGGGGGATAGAGGGATGTTAGTAGACGGAGAGAAAGATGGAAGGGGATAGACGATGGCGTATAGCCTAGAAAGGGATTGAGGGGGATGAGTGGAGTTGTAGAGACGGAGAGAAAGATGGAAGGTGATAGAGGGGTGGCGTAGAGACGGAGAAGGGCTGGAGGGGTGATATGAGGGATGGTAGAGACTGAGAGAAGATGGAAGTTGATAGCAGGGGTGGCGTAGAGACGGGAGAAAGGGTGAGGGGGATAGATGAATGGTAGAGACAGAGAAAAAGATGGAAGGGAATATAGATGGCGTAGAGACGGAGGAAAGGGATGGAAGGGGATAGAGGGGTGGCGTAGAGACGTAGAAAGGGATGAGGGCGATAGAGGGACAGGGTAGAGATGGAGAGAGGCAAGTTTTAAAGTGGTGCCTGTTATGTAACCCCGCATTTCTGATGAAGTGTCCTTGATAGCTTCAGTCCTGCATTAATCTCGCGCTGTTGTTCATATCATGGAGCGTCTTGGGAATGCTCAGCGGGAGCCGACCAGAATACTGCGCTTTATGTAACCCATCTTTTAGCACTGACAGGTCCCTACACATCATACCCACAGAGGAGCTCTGGGGCCACACTCAAACACACACACAGCACTAAGATAGCCAAACAGCAGCAGCGCCGACTGCGGTTTCATGGGCCCTAACCCTGAACTCCCAGTGGAGCTGTCAGAATGAGATGGACGCGTGACATGAGGACAACAAAACCACACACACAGATTCGTTGGTCAGCTCCACCAAGTCAAAAGTGGGACTGGTCCCTGAAGATGACCTGCTGCTAGCACAACCAAAACCCCTACCAGTACAACCAAAACCCCTACCAGTACAGCCAAAACCCTTACCAGTACAGCCAAAACTCCTACCAGTACAACCAAAACCCCTACCAGTACAGCCAAAACCCCTACCAGTACAGCCAAAACCCCTACCAGTACAGCCAAAACCCTTACCAGTACTGCCAAAACTCCTACCAGTACTGCCAAAACTCCTACCAGTACAGCCAAAACCCCTACCAGTACAGCCAAAACCCCTACCAGTACAGCCAAAACCCCTACCAGTACAACCAAAACCCCTACCAGTACAGCCAAAACCCTTACCAGTACTGCCAAAACCCCTACCAGTACAGCCAAAACTCCTACCAGTACAGCCAATACCCCTACCAGTACTGCCAAAACCCCTACCAGTACAGCCAAAACCCCTACCAGTACAACCAAAACCCCTACCAGTACAGCCAAAACCCTTACCAGTACTGCCAAAACTCCTACCAGTACTGCCAAAACTCCTACCAGTACAGCCAAAACCCCTACCAGTAACGCCCAAACCCCTACCAGTACAGCCAAAACCCCTGCCAGTAACAAACCAAAAACCCCTACCAGTACAGCCAAAACCCCTACCAGTACAACCAAAACCCCTACCAGTACAGCCAAAACCCCTACCAGTACAACCAAAACCCCTACCAGTACAGCCAAAACCCCTACCAGTACAGCCAAAACCCCTACCAGTACAACCAAAACCCCTACCAGTACAGCCAAAACCCCTACCAGTACAACCAAAACCCCTACCAGTACAGCCAAAACCCCTACCAGTACATCCAAAACCCCTACCAGTACAGACAAAACCCCCTACCAGTACACCACACCCCCCCCCCCCCAAAACCCCTACCAGTACAGCCAAAACCCCTACCAGTACAGCCAAGACCTCCTCCTATTACAACCAAACCTCTCCCAGTGCAGTCAAAACCTCCTCTTATTACAACCAAACCTCTCCCAGTACAGTCAAAACCTCCTCCTATTACAACCAAACCTCTCCCAGTACAGCCAAAACCTCCTCCTATTACAACCAAACCTCTCCCAGTACAGTCAAAACCCCTACCAGTACAGCCAAGACCTCCTCCTATTACAACCAAACCTCTCCCAGTACAGTCAAAACCTCCTCCTATTACAACCAAACCTCTCCCAGTACAGTCAAAACCCCTACCAGTACAGCCAAGACCTCCTCCTATTACAACCAAACCTCTCCCAGTACAGTCAAAACCTCCTCCTATTACAACCAAACCTCTCCCAGTACAGTCAAGACCTCCTCCTTTTACAACCAAACCTCTCCCAGTACAGTCAAGACCTCCTCCTATTACAACCAAACCTCTCCCAGTACAGTCAAGACCTCCTCCTATTACAACCAAACCTCTCCCAGTACAGTCAAAACCCCTACCAGTACAGCCAAGACCTCCTCCTATTACAACCAAACCTCTCCCAGTACAGTCAAAACCTCCTCCTATTACAACCAAACCTCTCCCAGTACAGTCAAAACCCCTACCAGTACAGCCAAGACCTCCTCCTATTACAACCAAACCTCTCCCAGTACAGTCAAAACCTCCTCCTATTACAACCAAACCTCTCCCAGTACAGTCAAAACCTCCTCCTATTACAACCAAACCTCTCCCAGTACAGTCAAGACCTCCTCCTTTTACAACCAAACCTCTCCCAGTACAGTCAAGACCTCCTCCTATTACAACCAAACCTCTCCCAGTACAGTCAAAACCTCCTCATATTACAACCAAACCTCTCCCAGTACAGTCAAGACCTCCTCCTATTACAACCAAACCTCTCCCAGTACAGTCAAGACCTCCTCCTTTTACAACCAAACCTCTCCCAGTACAGCCTAGACCTCCTCCTATTACAACCAAACCTCTCCCAGTACAGCCAAGACCTCCTCCTATTACAACCAAACCTCTCCCAGTACAGCCAAGACCTCCTCCTATTACAACCAAACCTCTCCCAGTACAGTCAAGACCTCCTCCTTTTACAACCAAACCTCTCCCAGTACAGCCTAGACCTCCTCCTATTACAACCAAACCTCTCCCAGTACAGTCAAGACCTCCTCCTTTTACAACCAAACCTCTCCCAGTACAGCCTAGACCTCCTCCTATTACAACCAAACCTCTCCCAGTACAGCCAAGACCTCCTCCTATTACAACCAAACCTCTCCCAGTACAGTCAAGACCTCCTCCTATTACAACCAAACCTCTCCCAGTACAACCAAACCTTTCCCAGTACAACCAATACCGCTACCAGTACAAACCAGCAATTGGTTTCCATGTAACATATGGATTTTTTTATATTTAGTCCTGTGCAGCTCTCGGATTTTTCGGATGTATTTCAAAATGATCAGGATTCAGTCCAGATGTTAGTCAGAGGAAGTGACCAGGTGCAAACAGGGTCAGTAAGGCTGGAGCTGTAACAGAGCTGAAACTGAGGCGAGTCAGTTAAAACAGAGATGCCAGCTCCTCTGCTGCGGTCGTGTGTGGCTGTTTAGTCCTCTGCTGACAAAGAGCAGACATGCCCAGACCCAGACATGCTTATAATATCCCCACTGAGGTTCAGCCTGCTCTAATAATGGATCAGACCGAAGGCAGCAGCTCTGACGGCTCTGTTCTCCGTACTGTCACTGCACAGTCATACCCTAAACCTGATTTGCTGCTTTAATGTTATGGAGTTGGTAGCTCGGGCTGTCTCACGGACTTTACTTCATTAAAGCACAAACAGTAAGTGACATGAACTCTGTGAACAGCATTCTGGAATCTAGGCTGTACCTGACAAAACAGAAAAGCTGAGGTGATGAAGGGTTTAAACCCTGAATCACCTTTCTACTGTTTTAGCCGGTTTTGCCTGATTCGTCTCTACAGTGTGTCAAAATGAAGAACCAACAAATAGAACCGGTCCAAACTGACTGCTTATAAACAGCGTCTCAGACATCAGGCAGCGTATTCATAACCATCTCATGTAGTAACTTTCTGTGAGGGAGCTTTTAGAGGTGGACGTCTGGTTCCATTCACCCCCACTGTAAACAGTTCTGATTGTTTCACTTCTCCTTTAAGGTCATCATGTTGGGTTAATGAAAGTAACTGTTATATGATAGATGGTTATATCAAGAGGAGCATTTCACACTCTGCAGAAACCTCTGAGACTAATACAACATGTTTGTGTATTGAGAGGGATACATACCCTGGATGGATCCTTTAAGGAACCTGCAGAAACAGAGAGAGAGAGAGAGAGAGAGAGAGATTGATTAAAGGCAATGGATCTATAACAATGAGTCAACTGATTTTAAAGACATATATGGCCACAGATAGACATTTCTGGATCACAGTTGTAATGCTGACTAAGACAGTTCACAGGACGACAGCACATCTGCAGTTCACATATCATGCACGCAAGTGCGCTAAAACGTGTTAAAGCTTCATTAACAGACTCCCACACAGTCTAATCGAGTATCAGACAGCATAACCAAAAGGCCATTTCTGTCCACACAGCTTTCTGAACATGCAGAGGATCCAGGATCTGTATAAGCAGCTCAGTCCTAAGCAGCTATGCACCCACAGGTCTGCCAACCACAGCAGCGCACCTCGCCCCGCCCCGAGTGCATTCAACCAGTGCGGCTCAACAACTGCATCATAATGTGGTATTAATGCAGGACCCCACCCATCATATTTCACAGCAGGAGATAACAGACTCATGCTGTGGTTTACCTCAGGTCCAGAATCCTTCCTCAGGAGGAACTAACAGTGGCTAGCAGCAGTGCACGCTGTGTGTGTGAATGAAGAGAGTGTCCATTACCAGTCGTCATTAAGGTCTGTATGGCCTGGGTATGGTGGGAAGGAGGTAGGTAAGTAGGGTGGGTAGGTTAGGAGGGAGGTAGGTAGATAGGTAGTAGGTGGCCAGGCTGGGTAGTATGGGAGGGAGGTTGGTAGGTAGGCTGGGTAGGTAGGTAGGTATGTGTGTATAGGTAGGCTGGGTAGGTAGGTAGGTAGGTTGGTACGTGTGGAGGTAGGTAGGCTGGGTAGGTAGGTAGGTAAGTAGGTGTGTAGGTAGGCTGGGTAGGTAGGTAGGTGTGTGTGTAGGTAGGCTGGGTAGGTTAGGAGAGAGGTAGGTTAGTAGGTAGGCGGTTAGGTAGGTTGGTTGGTGGGTAGGTGTGGAGGTAGGTAGGCTGGGTAGGTAGGTGTGTGTGTAGGTAGGCTGGGTAGGTAGGTAGTCTGAGTAGGTTAGGAGGGAGGTAGGTTGGTAGGTAGGCGTGTAGGTAGGTAGGTTGGTGGGTTGGTGTGGAGGTAGGTAGGCTGGGTAGGTAGGTAGCCTGAGTAGGTAGGCTGGGTAGGTAGGTGTGTGTGTAGGTAGGCTGGGTAGGTAGGTAGGCTGAGTAGGTTAGGAGGGAGGTAGGTTGGTAGGTAGGCGTGTAGGTAGGTAGCCGTGTAGATAGGTAGGTTAGTGTGGAGGTAGGTAGGCTGGGTAGGTAGGTAGCCTGAGTAGGTAGGCTGGGTAGGTAGGTGTGTGTGTAGGTAGGCTGGGTAGGTAGGTAGGCTGAGTAGGTTAGGAGGGAGGTAGGTTGGTAGGTAGGCGTGTAGGTAGGTAGGTTGGTGGGTTGGTGTGAAGGTAGGTAGGCTGGGTAGGTAGGTAGGCTGAGTAGGTTAGGAGGGAGGTGGGTTGGTAGGTAGGCGTGTAGGTAGGTAGGTTGGTGGGTTGGTGTGGAGGTAGGTAGGCTGGGTAGGTAGGTAGGCTGAGTAGGTTAGGAGGGAGGTGGGTTGGTAGGTAGGCGTGTAGGTAGGTAGGTTGGTGGGTTGGTGTGGAGGTAGGTATGCTGGGTAGGTAGGTAGGCTGAGTAGGTTAGGAGGGAGGTAGGTTGGTAGGTAGGCGTGTAGGTAGGTAGATTGGTGGGCAGGTGTGGAGGTAGGTAGGCTGGGTAGGTAGGTGTGTGTGTAGGTAGGCTGGGTAGGTAGGTAGGCTGAGTAGGTTAGGAGGGAGGTAGGTTGGTAGGTAGGCGTGTAGGTAGGTAGGTTGGTGGGTTGGTGTGGAGGTAGGTAGGCTGAGTAGGTTAGGAGGGAGGTAGGTTGGTAGGTAGGCGTGTAGGTAGGTAGATTGGTGGGTAGGTGTGGAGGTAGGTAGGCTGGGTAGGTAGGTGTGTGTGTAGGTAGGCTGGGTAGGTTAGGAGGGAGGTAGGTTGGTAGGTAGGCGTGTAGTTAGGTAGGTTGGTGGGTTGGTGTGGAGTTAGGTAGGCTGGGTAGGTAGGTAGGCTGAGTAGGTTAGGAGGGAGGTAGGTTGGTAGGTAGCCGTGTAGATAGGTAGGTTGGTGTGGAGGTAGGTAGGCTAGGTAGGTAGGTAGCCTGAGTAGGTTAGGAGGGAGGTAGGTTGGTAGGTAGGTAGGCGTGTAGGTTGGTAGGTTGGTGTGGAGGTAGGTAGGCTAGGTAGGTTGGTAGGCTGAGTAGGTTAGGAGGGAGGTAGGTTGGTAGGTAGGTGTGTAGGTAGGTAGGTTGGTGGGTTGGTGTGGAGGTAGGTAGGTTGGTGGGATGGTGTGGACAAAGGTAGGCGTGTAGGTAGGTAGGTTGGTGTGTAAGTAGGTAGGTAGGTTGAGTAGGTTAGGAGGGAGGTAGGTTGGTAGGTAGGCGTGTAGGTAGGTAGGTTGGTGGGTTGGTGTGGAGGTAGGTAGGTTGGTGGGTAGGTGTGGAGGTAGGTAGGTAGGCTGAGTAGGTTAGGAGGGAGGTAGATTGGTAGGTAGCCATGTAGGTAGGTAGGTTGGTAGGTTGGTGTGGAGGTAGGTAGGCTAGGTAGGTAGGTAGGCTGAGTAGGTTAGGAGGGAGGTAGATTGGTAGGTAGCCATGTAGGTAGGTAGGTTGGTAGGTTGGTGTGGAGGTAGGTAGGCTAGGTAGGTAGGTAGGCTGAGTAGGTTAGGAGGGAGGTAGGTTAGTAGGTAGGCGTGTAGGTAGGTAGGTTGGTGGGTTGGTGTGGAGGTAGGTAGGCTGTATCGTGAGACGCTGGCACTCGTGTACTGATGTTCCGTGACTGCAGGAACACAGTGTCAATATCACACGTTAGCTCGACTCTCCAGTGCGTTACTGCTCAGTCATGCACGTGAGTAGATCTCTGTCTTAATGAGGTAACCTACTTTCCTGTGGCTGTTGTGATTCACGGTTCACTATCAGCAACTTGTTTAAGTGTTCTGAGTGCTGGTAAATGCTGAACACATGATCTTCTTGTCACATATGTGACCTGTGGCTCGGCTTAGTGAACATTTACTGATTCCCTGTTTATTTTAAAGCTGCAGGCTTTCCCGCACACATGCACACACATACCATCCATCATACTGACACTCCATGATTACAAATAAAGAACGTTCAGTGACCCACACCCAGAACACAGCAGCACAGAAACATCCATAATATTCACAATTTATTACATATTATTCATTTTAGGGTGAACATAAATCACCCCAGAACACTTCACTGAAGAAGATAGCCTGATAAATGTATAACGTATGCATCTATCAAGTTTCCTTCTGTATCTGCATGTATTCCACTCATTCTTCACACTTTCTGCATAATTAAAGGAGCGATCTGTAAAATACCACAGCTTTATAATAACCTGCAGATTGTTTACTAAGCTTGTTGGCTTAAACTGATTATATATTCAGGTAAACAAACAATGCAGTGATCACACGCACACACACACACACACACACACAGCATGCATATTAACTGCACTCATCACTCCATGACAGTGAAATGTTTTGAGGTAAAGCACTACAGCAGTAAAGGATCTCAAAACACCAGTGCCAAAACCAGTGCCAAGTTCCTTTGATGTAAACTATGATAGTATAGAGCATCCACACGGTAAGACAGTACGATACCTGCATCTCCGTTTTCTGTCACTGCCTCTACTGCCACGGCGTGAGATGGTGGTGAAGATGAAACACAAAATGAGGACAAAGCACAAACAAACAAACAAACAAACATTTAAGCAGAACTGAGGAGCGGTCACTATCAACCATGCGAATAATCCAGTCCACATACTATACAGAGTCTCTAAAAACTCCCAGAATACCTCAGTGAAGAAGATATCAAGGAAGCTTACTAGTATAAATAAGCATGATGGATGCATAAAGCATGCATCTACCAGGCTTTCGTACAGTATCTGCAGGTATTCCACTCATTCTTCAAACTTTCCGCATAAATAAAGGAGCAATATGAAATCCTTGTGTTTACTGTTTCTTTAATGCGTTCAGTGATCTAACAGGGAGCAGCACCTCGGCGTATTCTAACTTCTCATCAGTCATGTTGAATTTTGGAATGTTTTACACTGAAAAATCTTACATATTGCTCCTTTAAAAGGCCAAGATGTAAACAAAGTCACTTAGGCCAACCACAGATTTACAATAACCTGTAGACTTGCAGACTATTTACTAGGCCAGTTAGCTTTAACTGATTATATATATTATATATAGATGATATATTAATTCTAACTGACAGTCCTACAAAAAAGCAAACAAACCATACAGGGATCACACGCACACACACAGACACACACACACACACACACACACACACACACACACACACACACACACACACAAAGCATGCACATTAACTGCACTCTTCAGTCTATGACAGTGAAACATGTTCTAAATCACCACAGCAGAAACAGACACGTAACCACTAACACAGGAGCTCCTAAACAACACCTCTACCATGCTGCCATCTACAAGCCCTGGTGAACACTAGGGTGGCACTGATATTGATACCGCACTGGTAGCAGTGCCTGCAGTATCAGGTATGTGTACCAGAAGGGAGGTAATTGTATCAGTGCATTCCTAGTGAACACTGAACACGTCATTAGTGTTCAGTAATATGGCAGTGAGGAAGCGGTGGGGTTTATTCCACACTACTGTCATGAATGGGAGACGACCGGTGGGAAGCAATCTATCTGCGTGTTTCATTCACTTGTGCCACTCAGCTTATCTTTCTCGCTAATCACGTTACACATATCCGGTCATTTAGTGTGACCCTGTCCAGTCCAGTGGTACAACTCTGGGCCTGAGCACACACATCCAGTCATTCAGTGTGACTCTGTCCCGTCCAGTGGTACGACTCTGGGCCTGAGCACATACATCCAGCCGTTCAGCGTGACTCTGTCCAGTCCAGTGGTACAACTCCGGGCCTGAGCACATACATCCAGCCGTTTAGCGTGACTCTGTCCAGTCCAGTGGTACAACTCTGGGCCTGAACACATACATCTGGTCATTTAGCGTTACTATGTCCAGTCCAGTGGTGCGACTCTGGACCTGAGAATACATATTTACACCTACAGTTGGACCTTCAGATTTGAGAACTCACCCGGTCTATGGTTACTACTGTTGCCTCAGTAAGATGGTCAGTGATTTTCAGTGACTGGTGCTACACATATCTGGTAGCAACACTCCAAAGCCATTTAGATGCTGCAACATTGCAAACTGACAATACAGCAAACTTAGGAAGTATGTCAGGGCCAAGGACCCAGCCTAATTCGGGTCTGACATATTTATCCCCAGATAACTGATGGAGATGTTAGTTTTCGCTTGAGTTGCCACAGCAACAGGAAAGAAGAATCGACAGCTCATAACTGTATTCAGGTTTCAGCTAGACAGAGTAGCAGAACCACACAGCATTGAGATCTGGAGCTAATAATAACCGAGCTCTGCACAGGGCCGCAAATCCTGAAGCTGTTCTCTGTCTGAGGGTTTGTTTGTGATGTTCGAGGACGCTCACGAAAGCAGGAGTGCCTGTGAGACCTAACAGATAACCGTGGATTAAACCATGCGGGTGTTTTATTGTGGTTCTGACTCTAGTGTTTATTTCACAGCTCAGAACAAAATGTGACCGATGGAGAGCTTTCTCCGACAGAGCTTTCTCCAACCTCAACTTCCATCTTAGCAATGAGTGTGTGTTCTTTCTACACAGTCGAGTCACATTATTATGAACACCAGCTAATATAGAGCAACGCGACGATGGAGATGATCCCACAGATGCTTCATTGGGTTCAAGTCTTAGGGAATTAGGGGGCCAGGGTAGTACTTGGAAGTCTTGCCTGTCCTAATCTGGGGTTATGCTTATGTAAGCATTCCCCTGACCAATCACAAGGCTAACATCTTTGGCCCTGCCACAGAACAGTTTCAGAGTCAGAGAGACTTAGCGAGCAAAGGCTAACCTCCATAACCAAAAGCTAGCAAGCTAGAGCATCCCTTCATTCCTTAATCCATCACCAACCTTGTTCCTTCATTTACATTTATGCCATTTAGCTGACGCTCTTATCCAGAGCGACTTACAAGGTTAATGATTACAGGTAGGCCAGTGTAGTGTTAGGAGTCTTGCCCAAGGACTCTTATTGGTGTAGCACAGCATAGTCACCAAGACTGGGATTCATCCATCGGCATACCCTTGCCATTTAATAATTTAATTTGTCCATCTGTTTATTCGTTTATCTTTCCGTCTGCCTGTTTGTTCGTCCAAATGTCAGTTCATTTGTCTTTTGGTCCGGTTATCCAGTGGAGAGGTCTGGAAACCAGAGAGTGGAGGTTAAAGGTATGGGGGTCCTAACAATGTGAATATGTGAACACTGATATACTATGACTCCAGTGCACATACTGCAGTCTGTGGACTGTTCCAGCATGTTCTGTGTTTGAGGAGCAAGTCAGGTAGAAGAGCTTGGAGGTCTAGCAGGTCTGAAACCACAGTGATGTAGAGCAGGAGGAGGAGTGAAGCACAGCACTACACAGCACTAAAGAAACTCAGAGCACTTCTTAAAGGCAAACTGGACACAGACTACAAAGCACTAGGGCTCCAAGCTTGGGCTCTGAGCCCCCTACTGCACGTCGTACCCGAGCCTTTCTTCTGCTGGTCCTCCCACGTCACCTCTGGTGTTACAACACAAAAAGAAACAGCGGGAGGTTAACAGGTCTGAGCTGGAAACTGCATCATGAGGCTGGCAGTAGTACATGCAGGCTCAGGACACACTACAGCATCACTGCTCAAACTGAGCTGCTGTAGGTGTTAATGCTCGCCCCCCCAGCAGTTTCCTATGGTTCCTTACACTTGAAATCTCCTAAAACAATTTATATAGTTCTAGAAATAAGCTACATATGCTTATAATATAGCTTAGAAAAAAGACTTTTGCGATATGTCAACAAAATATGGTGTATTTTATTATCTATATTTTATTTATCTATATACTGTACATCTGTGCTGTAAGCTGTTTTAGCTGTTCACCTGAACACTGAGCTGCTATTCTCACTACCTGCACTGTAAACCATCACATATACTGTATATCTACTGTTTACAACCACATACTGCACACCTGCCTACCTCAACACACTGGACTGTCCTACATGTACACTACATTAACACTAGGCTGTATTTAACTCTGTCTAGGCTGTATAGCTACTGCTCTTGCACAATCTTGACTCGTCTACTGTCTATGCACATACTGTACGTCTTTGCACTGTACTACTGTTTCTATATACCATTTATTCACGGCGCTGGAGAAGTAGCCTGACTGAGTTTCGTTATACTGTACAGCCCTGTTTTGGTATAACGCCACTAACGTTGAACTGAACTGAATATGAGATCATTTTATTTGCAAATACGTCTTTTTTTGCAGTGCAAGCGAACTCAGCTGCTGCGTGTGTGCAGAGGAATTCATACACCATTGAAAAGCAATCACTACAGTGAAACACCAAACATGACATAACTTCTCTATAGAGAGAAGAAGAATAGGTGTACACAGCTCTATCACACTTTCACACTGCTTGACCTCTCTACTTGACCTCTCTACTGAAAAACTGTACACGAGGATTTACATTATAATAAACTGCTGAATTTGTGTTACATATTTAAAACCATCCTTAAAAGTAATAAGTAGAGTATGACTATACTGCTGTCCATTATGTTGGACCTTCCCGGGCGGCCTGAACCACGGGGCACTGGACCCACCACCAACTACTGGTGTGACGACACACCACTTCCTGACTGTGTTCAGGCCATTTAATAACCCTCACATTTTCTCTAAACAGCTGACTAACATGAACTGACCAATGAGAATCTCTGTTTCAGATGGTAGTGCGAACATTAGCCCAACAGTGGAGCCTTGGGGGGGCGGGGTCAGTTTGAATAGTTCTTACTGCAGCTCAGTACTTGAAGTGGAAATAAAGAAGTGCTGACATTACCCTTTTTCAGATGCTGCCGTGTGTATCAGCAAATCAGCAATTAATATTTTTTTACATTCAGAATTTCTACAGGGGATTAAAGATACACTGTACAAAATCTCTCGGCAAGATCTTATTTGTAGTCTATATTGCTTACATTTCACATTTTAAGATTGTGGTGAGCTGATTTTAAGGTTATTAACCCAGTGAAATATTGAGATTACTGAAATTTGCTGACTATATTGGCAAATAATATGACTTAATTTAAGGAATGTGCTTCAGTCGAGCCGGATCATCTGCCAACATAGTGAGAAAACCGGCTTGCTAAATCCATAAATTAGCTAAAACAATTTAAGATCGAACCCCTAGAAATAACTGTATGGCCAAGACCACATTGTTTACATTGTACTAGAAGATACCCCAGAGCTGTTCCTGCTTGGCGTTGGTTCAGTGAGTGCACCCGGGCACCTGGACCTCGGTTCAAGGGCATGCAAATCCTCATGCTTTGTTTTTTAGTAAGGAGGTCAAGGTCTTGAAAGCAGTGTAGCAGAGGTTCTGATTTGTTTTCTGCAGGTGACTATGGAGAAGTAATATCCTCTTTGTAGCTGCTCCTGTTGCACCCCCTAGTGCCAAAACTGGTCAGAGCGTTGCACTAATGTAGCTCTCCCCACTGAACAGGGTTAGGTTCAGGGTAGTGTGTACGTAGTCCATACTGTTAATAGCATATAGCATAATAGCAATGTTATCACTGCACAAGATAAATCATTCACAGCTAATTTTATTAAGACCATTAAAGGGCCAATATCACAAAAATACATACAGAGTTTTTACTATCCGTCATCACGCACTTTAACTAATTTCGGTACACCACAAAGTTACAAGTTGTATTTTAAGCCCAGAGTGCTTTGAGAGCAAGGCACAATACAGAACAGCCAATCAGAATAGAGCTCCTTTACATATATCAGTCTAACAGATAAAATGTAGGATATGGGCCCTTTAAACACTAACACTGTTTCCACAGACGACTGGTTGTGTTATGCTATGGTTTCAGTCTCCCCACCCAACACACTCACACACACCCAGGGTACACTTGCCTTTCCTCCCATTGACAGGTGTGGGCGCCACAGGCTTCTCCTCAGTGTCTTACAGTGTTAAAGGTGCACAGACAGACACGAGTGTTACAGACAGAGCCAGTGTAGGATAGAGACACACACTACAAACAGCTCTCATCACAGGTTAGCGAGCACAAACACACACACACACACACACACACACACACACACTCACAGACACACCTACTCACATACACACCAACTCACAGACACCGACACACACACGCACTCACAGACACCAACACACAGATCAGCTCTCATCACAGGTTAGCGAGCACAAACACACACACACACTCACACACACTTACAGACACACCTACTCACAGACACACCCACTCACAGACACCGACACACAGATCAGCTCTCATCACAGGTTAGCGAGCACAAACACACACACACACACTCACAGACACCAACACACACACGCACTCACAAACACCAACACACAGATCAGCTCTCATCACAGGTTAGCGAGCACAAACACACACACACACACACACACACACTCACAGACACACCTACTCACAGACACACCCACTCACAGACACCGACACACAGATCAGCTCTCATCACAGGTTAGCGAGCACAAACACACACACACACTTACAGACAGCAACACACACACACACTCACAGACACACCCACTCACAGACACACCCACTCACAGACACCGACACACAGATCAGCTCTCATCACAGGTTAGCGAGCACAAACACACACACACTCACAGACACACCCACTCACAGACACCGACACACAGATCAGCTCTCATCACAGGTTAGCGAGCACAAACACACACACACACACAGACACACCCACTCACAGACACACCCACTCACACACACACACACACACAGACACACCCACTCACACGCACTCACAGACACCGACACACAGATCAGCTCTCATCACAGGTTAGCGAGCACAAACACACACACACACACAGACACACCCACTCACAGACACACCCACTCACACACACACACACAGACACACCCACTCACACGCACTCACAGACACCGACACACAGATCAGCTCTCATCACAGGTTAGCGAGCACAAACACACACAAACACTTACAGACAGCAACACACACACACACTCACAGACACACCCACTCACAGACACACCCACTCACCGACACCGACACACAGATCAGCTCTCATCACAGGTTAGCGAGCACAAACACACACACACTCACAGACACACCCACTCACAAACACACCCACTCACAGACACCGACACACAGATCAGCTCTCATCACAGGTTAGCGAGCACAAACACACACACAGACACACCCACTCACACGCACTCACAGACACACCCACTCACACACACACTCACAGACACACCCACTCACACGCACTCACAGACACCGACACACAGATCAGCTCTCATCACAGGTTAGCGAGCACAAACACACACACACACTCACAGACACACCTACACACACGCACTCACAGACACCGACACACAGATCAGCTCTCATCACAGGTAAGCGAGCACAAACACACACACACACACACACAGACACACCCACTCACAGACACACACACTCACCGACACACCCACTCACCGACACCGTCACACAGATCAGCTCTCATCACAGGTTAGCGAGCACAAGCACGCACACACACTCACAGACACCAACACGCACACACACTCACAGACACCAACACACACACACACTCACAGACACCAACACACAGATCAGCTCTCATCACAGGTTAGCGAGCACAAACACACACACATACACACAGACACACACACTCACAGACACACCCACTCACAGACACACCCATTCACAGACACCGACACACAGATCAGCTCTCATCACAGGTTAGCGAGCACAAACACACACACACACACACACACTCACAGACACACCCACTCACAGACACACACACTCACCGACACACCCACTCACCGACACACCCACTCACAGACACCGACACACAGATCAGCTCTCATCACAGGTTAGCGAGCACAAACACACACACATACACACACACACTCACAGACACACCCACTCACAGACACACCCACTCACCGACACCGACACACAGATCAGCTCTCATCACAGGTTAGCGAGCACAAACACACACACACACTCACAGACACACCCACTCACCGACACACCCACTCACCGACACCGACACACAGATCAGCTCTCATCACAGGTTAGCGAGCACAAACACACATACACACACACACAGACACACCCACTCACAGACACACCCACTCACCGACACACCCACTCACAGACACAGACACACAGATCAGCTCTCATCACAGGTTAGCGAGCACAAACACACACACAGACACACCCACTCACAGACACCGACACACACCCACTCACAGACACCGACACACACACACTCACAGACACCGACACACACACACTCACAGACACCGACACACAGATCAGCTCTTATCACAGGTTAGCGAGCACAAACACACACACACTCACAGACACACCCACTCACAAACACATACACACAGACCCTGACACACTCAAACTCACATACACAGACACACATTAACAGACACCAACACAGACACACATACACACACAGACACACCCACTCACAGACACACCCACTCACAGACACCGACACACACACACACACACAGACACCGACACACACACACACACTCACCAACACACACAACAAATATATTGTCTGTTCTTATGCTACTATAGGGCCACTTTTAAGTGACACACCTGGCACAGGATGTTGAGAAGCTGGAGGTGGGGCTTGTGCTGGTGCAGGTGAAGAAGCAGGAGCAGGTGTGGATGCAGGGGGAGGGTCAGGTGCAGGGGCAGGTGGGGTTGGTGCAGGGGCAGGTGGTGCAGGAGTGTGATTAGGGACAGGTGCAGGAGCTGGGGGAGGAGCATGTGCAGGAGGCTCCACCCCTGTTGATGACGATGATGATGATGGAGAGTGACATTTTTGAGGAACAGAGAGAGACAGATGAGAGCAGAAGGTAAAAAAACAAAACACAAAGAAACGATGAGACACACAAAACAACAACATTGATGATAATGGATATCTGCCCGTGTGCCGCATCACAGATTACACACTATGTCACTGATGAAAAACTTTAATTCATTTCATTTTTAATTTTAGCTTATCATCTAAAGAATAGCTGCACCCAGAAGGAAGTGTGGGATTGCCGAGCTATTGGGGAGGAAGATAAAGGTTACCAGGGATACTTATTGAGCTACACATACGTAGTAGTAGTCTCTGAGTATGGCAGCTAACCCAACATGCCAGACGTCTCGGCATGGACTGGTAGAGGTTCCTAATAGTGTCCTGTGATAATCCATCCCATGCAGCTTGAATATTCTCACACAGTCCCTGAAGAGGGTGTGGTAGGGGTGTAGGTGGAGTGACACCAGGCCTTCTGGATATTCAGGGCTTGACAGCAAGTCGCTCATCTTGGTGCTGACATGTTGTCTCCACTCACGGATTCGTCGGTTATCTCCACTAAGACAAAAGCAGGATCCGTCACTGAAGATTACCTGCTGCTATGCGGAGTCACTCCATGACAGTCTGGCACGACTCCATTGCAGTGTTTGGTGATGTTGACGTGGTGTTAAGGACAGTCGTTTGTGTGCACGTAGTCCTGTGATAAGTGTGATACAGTGATAAGGCCCGTCCTTGCTTATGTTGCATGCGCAGCCGAGTGTGAAACCTAAATCATTTGCATGTCTCAGGATTTGTGCAACTATTCTTTTGATGATGAGTGTAATTTAAAAATCCCACCTGTGGTTTTTAATGTCACAACTGAATAATAGAGGGTCCAGGACGATTTTAAAGGGCACACATACCACATTTGTCTTCTGTGTTAATACGTCTATATTTCTTCCACTAATAGACAACTTATAATGATAGGGTAGTAATGCATTTCTACATTACCCTATTCTAACCTCTAGTTGTGCCTCAGATTTATACAGGTTGTGCCTTTAAGACTGCTTGATATGGGCCTTTAATAAAAATGAAATGTTTTCTTTGTCCTATAGAGTGGTTTGCTCTGACAGTGATGGATCATATGATATTACATATAATCATTTAATATTACGTCTAATAAATATAAGTGTTAATAAATTGCCATGCCAGTTACAGTAACTAAAAGTCAGGGGTATAGCTTATACATCATTACCAGCTACAGCTTGTGCGATGGGCGGAGGTGCTGCGGCAAGAGCACAGGATGAATGGACAGATAGAAAACAGAAAAAGAAATGAAGCAATGGAGTTAGACGTATGGGAATGACAGAAATGAATAGAACAGCAATATGACAAAATCCAAATCCTACACCGTACTACCTAACGTACCCAGGCACACTCTCAGCAGCTGCTCTACAGACTACTGTGTTCTACACAGTACAAACTGCAGCCAGGGTCCCATGACGTTACAGCAGTAACACCACTAACTACACCAACCCACTGATGCACTACAGTCAACCTATTTACTTCATTCACATCCTCAAAGTCAGACTGGATTATTAAACTACTACAGACCAGTAATCTACACTACCAGTCAGAGGTTTAGACCCAGCTTCTCATAGCAGGCTCTCCTTCTGTTTATCTTAGCGCTTTACTGTAGAATAAAAGTGAAGACACCAAACTAAAAATAGCACTACTGGAATTATACAGTCCACCTTAACCCCCCCGCCAGAATGGAAATTTACAGGAGGAGGAAACAGCCTAAACTGCTGTGGAGGCTGGTATAGAACAATTCTATTGGTCTGTCCATCATGAATATTCACTAAACTGAAAGAAAGATTCTACACCACTAAATATATACTAGAGGTGGAGATGTGGAGAAATATAATACTGTGCTACATCAAGAGTCTATGTGGTATATCAGGATATGTACTGTTTCAGACTCTCATCAGTTGGAGCTGTTAAGTGTAAGACTGTAGAGTCATTAAGATTTAGTGTGGGGGTGTCTAAACTTTTGACTGGTAGTGTTCACCAAGAACTGTATGGTTTTAGTTCCAAAGTGAGTTAGAAGGCACCGCACTGCCACATCGTCACTGTCCAATGTTAAACAAGTATCTCCAAATGTGGATTTACAGGACAGGGTATAAACATTCTTTACTTTCAGCGTAAGGTAACGTAGAGCGGTTTATTCCTAGTGACTCTGGAACATTCTATTGGTCCAATCATTAAGGAACCTTAACACAATGCAAAGGACCGCAGGCATGTTCAAACGAAATCTGTCGAACACGTAACATTAGACAGAAATGAGGATAACCGTTTTTAATTGGACAGTGATGATGTGTTGGGATACAGGAGCTATATTACAATTACTATACTGTCAGCTGTTGCTCTTTCAGATCTCTCCCTGTTCTAAACAGATATTCAACATTTCAGAAGAAATACTCTTCACTCATTCATAAACTGTTCGTCTGAAATCAACAGACAGTGCTGCCCTCTAGTGGATCACATGGACTGTGCAACACCCCTCTCATCAGCTACAACAATGCACTCTACCTATAGAGAGGATTTCCTGCCAGAAAAGTAATCCATGAAATGCAATGAACACATGACAGGACTGTTCCATAGTGACATCACTATACATATCTCTGTATTATATATTTTTTCACTTCACTGGATGCCTTTTAATATTATTAGAATGAAAGAATTATGAATAATCTAAGAATTTATAATATAAAACAAAATACAATAAATTTACATTAAATTAATGATTAAATTAAAACTCAATTAATACAATACATGTTAAAACATAATGAAGGCACCGCTATATTGCTCTCCATTGTGCAGCACTTTAAACAAGGTTAAATCAACATAACGGATCCCTTACTTTTAATGTTAGCATGTTTTATTCTGCAGGTTATTGTTCAAAGCTCACGTGTGCTTTTTATATCACTGTTTGGGCTGCAATTCCAATACAGCCACATACAGGCAAACAGATCTGAGGTACAAACTGCTCAATATTGCTCCACCTGTAACTGTGACTGCCAGAACACTGAATGCTTCTCATGTTTTTACTAATAGACCATTCTTTAGCAGTGTGCTTGAGCTCACTGGTAACAGTGACTGAGCTTCATTCAGTCTATGAGGAGTTTCTCACCATCCCTCTGAAAGGACAGTTATCGGCTATCCTGCTCAATATTGCCTGTAACTGTAAATTCCTACGCTCTTTTTGTGCTTGTCTGGTGTGGACCTGAGGAGGAAGTGTTCTCCCTCCTGCTCTGAGGGAGTTTCTCCTTGGCTTGCTCATTGGGGGTTTGGACCCGGATTCTCTCTAAAGCTGCTGTGTGACAACATCTATAGTAAAAGGTGCCTATAAATAAACCTGGGATTGACTTGAGTTTCCACATGTCACTGCTTTCACTTCTGACTGAATTTGAATAACCATTATCAGTTTAAAGTTTTGTGAAGAAGTCAAGCCAAAACCCCTCTGCTGTCATTCTGGTGCATTGTCTTCATATCACTGTGGAAATGTAATGCCATATGTATCGCATACCATGTTTTTCTACTCGCTGGTCAAACTGCATGCTTTGTCGTGGTGTGAAAAGTAGTTGCCATGTCCTGTACAGGACATAATCGTACATGTGGCATTTCCGTGGCATAACGCTTAGACAGGGAACAGTTTATGCCCAGGGTTTTTTATCCAGCATTGGTGTTAAATATACCATCTCTGCCTAAAGAAAAGCAAGTATCTCCAAAATGGCAAGTTTACAAGAGAGGCCAAAAACCTCATTTAATTCTAATGTAAAATCAATGGAACCAGACATCTTTCCAAGTGACTTTGGGCCATTTCTGTTGGTCTATTCATCATGACATTCCTGCATAGTACAAACAGGAGCTGCTTTGTTTAAGTAATGCATAAAAGTGAAAATCAACAAAAATAGAGATACTTGTTTTTCACTGGACAGTAAAGAGGACATTCAACATGAGTCATAAACACCCAGCTTGACCAGGGGCACCCAAACTCCTGAATATGTCTATACGTTCTAGCCAGCAGTTCATTACCAGTGACCGTGTGCGTGACTTGGGCCGGGGCTGGGGGCATGGCTGGGGGCACGGCTGGGGGCACGACTTGGGGCACGACTGGGGGCGGAACAGCGCACTGAGGCACGGATCCTGCCACTGCATTATTGATTATCCAGTTTCCAATCAAAAAGGAAAACAGGACAAAAACGTTACATGGAAATTAGCTACATAGACACTACAGCTAAACAACAACAAACTATTAAACAGCCATTTGATTGAATATGTCACAAGACGCACCTCTTCCAGGCTTATTACAGTAGCAGATACGGAACTAAGCTACCAAACTCTTGAGTGAGCTACTACTATAGTAGTAGCGCTATAGCAGACAGGTGTAGGTGCCAGTGGCAGGGCTTACAAAGCTCTGCAGCTATTGCAGTACTTTAAACCAGCCTACAGGTGTCAGTGTCTCTTAACGAGAGTACTGCATTCAGACTGTACTGTACAAGCGCCACATCCATCCAGCTCAGCTGTTTTACACCAGGGGTGGCAGAAATGGGCTACACATCCTCTACAGCGAACACAAGTCTGTACACTATAACACACAACTAGTGCCTAGTTACTTTTTAATTGTAGAGGATGCGTAAACGAACTGTCACCTATCAAAGTCAACAACACATGTGACCAGCACCCTCATGTTACAGCCTATATTGGTTCTTCAAGGGTTCTTTACTAAGAGCATGGGCACTCAAACAATCACACGCATGCTTACAGTGTTCCTTCCATACTACAACACACATTGTAGAGATTATTATATTAGTTTACATATTGATATCACGACTTTATTAGCAGTGTGTTGGTGTAAATCCTCCAGAATTCCAGCAGGAGCCTCATAATACTACACACAGTGTCTCTGATTCAGCCCTACAGTATAGACACACAGCCAGTGGCTGAGCACCTGATCCAGAGTCTATCGGAACAGAAGGAGAGGAACAGTGAAAGACCATAAACACATCAGACTAGCAGACACACATCAGCCAGGTTCTTAGAAAGACTTTTGGCTGTAAAAAGGCTAAAGCATGGACTGACAGTGAGCTAACAGTGGACTAACAGTGGACTAGCAGTGGACTAACGGTGAACTAACAGTGGACTAACGGTGCACTAACAGTGGACTAGCAATCGACTAGCAGTGAACTAACAGTGAACTAACTGTGCACTAACAGTGGACTAGCAATGGACTAGCAGTGAACTAACAGTGGACTAACAGTGGACTAGCAGTGGGCTAGCAGTGGACTAACGGTGAACTAACAGTGAACTAACTGTGCACTAACAGTGGACTAGCAATGGACTAGCAGTGAACTAACAGTGGACTAGCAGTGGGCTAGCAGTGGACTAGCAGTGAACTAACAGTGGACTAACGGTGCACTAACAGTGGACTAGCAATGGACTAGCAATGGACTAACAGTGGACTAGCAATGGACTAACGGTGCACTAACAGTGGACTAGCAATGGACTAGCAATGGACTAGCAATGGACTAACAGTGGACTAGCAGTGGACTAACGGTGCACTAACAGTGGACTAGCAATGGACTAACAGTGGACTAACAGTGGACTAACAGCTCCACTACACAGGAAGCAGAAGCCAAACGACTGACAAGACCAGCGACAAATACAGCTCGTAAACAAGACTAGAGGTCCTCTGAACACAAAGACCTGCATGAGCTGCAGGGGTTTACACTGAGACACAGCTAGCACAAACAGGCCAGTGGTTACAGACCTTCATAAGGCTCTGGCACTCCCTCTCCACCATCTAGGAAAAGAGGGGGGTTGAAGAACAAGGCATGTGCTGCATTAACATCCCTGTATTTAACAGGACCCATAATACACCTGTGGAGCTGATCAGTACTTTCACTACTGCAGAGACTGGCTTCAGGATCGCATGCTGTATCAGTGTTTCCTGAAAACATCAGTACATTATACAGTGTGTCCTAGCCGGCAGAACTCATACTATAAACACTGACACAGAACTTAGTACAGGCTTTCTCCCTTCCCTCAAAGCCTAAGTCTAATATTGGACCACCGCCTGCCAAATCGTGCTCTTGTCATATGGATGTTTCCTTACTTTTCAGGCTTCCTGTATACGACTTATTGCCTAAACTGTGCATCACTGTTTTAGATCCAGCTCTACTCACTTCTGTCCATGGACCCCTTCGGAGGGACCTGCGGTAGCTGCCGTCCTCTCCGCCCAGACATAGGGGTACTCGTGGGACTGGTTTGGACCGATCCGGCGCGGGGGTTTGCCCTGAAGGACACAGTTGGCAGTTAATAACAACACGAAAACAACACTGGACCGCAGCAGCGGTGGAACAGCACAGCAGCTCAGGCTGAGGACGGGGGGGACCCGAAATTACATCAACAGGTATAAACAACATTAATAAAAGCAGTTGAACTTATCCTACGAAATCATTTAGTCTAAATCGTCATACGAGGAGAAACCTTACACAACCTGCGTAAGAGGCTTAGAGAGGTGAGTCAATATTGGCACAGGTTTATCTATCAGTGGTTAACACAGTGCTGAACAAAACCTGCCAAACGTGTCCCACAAAACACATCATGAGCTCCGAACTCAATCACAACCACAACCACATATTGTACCGTATCAGTGCATGCAGCTCTAGAGGTCAATATGTCACAGTCATGTGCATTTTAGCTGCTGAACCAAAGTTACAAGCTAAGAAAATGCACATCAACCAAACAATAAATGAGCTTCATAGCACCTTCTGAGCTTCGGCTGACACGTGGCGGCCTGGCTAATGAGTGCACAGCCGTACCACGAGCTAACGTTCGGCTGTCAGCAGGGCAATATCTGCTGTATCGTGCCCCGTAAGGAGAAGAGCAGACAGCACACAACCGTACATACACCCCGCCTCCCAATTTGCCCTTCCCACACGTCTCAAAAGGCATTATGAAGTCGGCAACAAGAGCAATATCAAAAAGTGGCACAGCTTGGAAATGGCTGCATAAGCTGCAAGGAGAGTGAGAAGCTGTGCATGGCGTCCGTCAGCCACCGGAGTGCAACTAAAACAGGATACTGTCAAACGACAAACGATAAATGTTAGTAAGTTCAAACCAAATCAAAGAAACAAACAAACAAACAAACAAACATACAAACAAAAACTGAACAGAACAGAACACAGGATGCCAGGTTCACACCATTATATTCCTGAAGGAATATAAGTAGTGTGTCTATAACCCACAACCAAAACGCAAATAACCAGACGTTAGTAGCAACTACCACCACTATGCTTCTACTCTACTGATGGAGACGAAATCAAAGGCAGCGCTATTCAGAAACCAAAGAGTGGGGGAGGAGGGGGGCAGGGCAGGTGGTGGTGGTGGTGGGAGGCATTCAGAAGTGAGAGTCGCATGGGTTGGGATTTAGTCGCTGTGATTGGTCAGGATCACCTCGTTAAGGCAGGAGAGGGGGGGGCTGATCTCCCGGAGTGTAAAGACGGCATGGACCTCATGTAGCCAGATTCCGGACGCTCGGACGAGCGCGAGCGTGTGTAGATAGGTCTCTCCATCATGGCCCGCTGGTCAGCTGACCTGGACCTGTAATGTCTGTCCACCATGCCTCGGCTATACCTGCGGAAGGTTAGTCAGGGGAGGAGTGTTCATACCCACAAGGCCTTAGACACATTGGGCCTTTGCGTGATGAAGGATTACCTCCTGTAAAAACACTGAAGGGTGCAACGATATATATGCAGTACTGAGACCATCAGAACGCTGCATGTAAACATGCAACCATCATCAGTTCATCGTCTTTCTGGCTCTGCTTCTGTGTGCAGCCCATGACAGGAACGAGGCCAAACGGTACAGCTCTGTACCGAGCCTCAGCCTACCGAGCACATTAAACCCTCTATTGCATGCTGACTCTCTCAGCTTTACTGAAAGCCAGTATATAAAATCTGGTTTACTATTTAACTGTGGAAAAGAGAATTTTACTTTGAAAGGTCATACCTGATGACATCACGTGACCAGGAAATTCAATTTGTAGTATACAACAACAGTGTAGTGTACTAACACAGTCACATGACCAGTTACGTCACATTTACCTCAGAGCTGTTATCACTGTATCCACTGTTTAGAGCTAGCTGCTGCTAACGCTGCTCAGTTCACCTGAACTACGTTTAGCCTAGCTGTTAGCTACCCTCAGCTATTTCACTCTAAAACTGATCCTCTAAAGCGAGTTCATCTTTTATTAAACTTCACACCTGTATATTTGAACTTTCTAAGGCTCATTCTGATGAATATGTTCCCCACTACAATCACTACACCCACAGTTATACTCAGAGTTGGCTGTGCTTTGTTTCCCACTGTTACCCGCCACCATTTTCTCTGCCTGCATGGGATGCAGTACACCATGAAGACAGCTCCCCCTGTACACTAGAACGCCTGCCTGGAATAGGACACCATCCGGGTATCCCCAGTACACTACAGATCTTCAGTTTGGTTACATACTACATACTACTTTTAGTTGGCTTATGTAGACAAGTAGTATACCATTTAGAATACAGCCTAAGCTCAAGACCTGAGGGGCCCAAGTGTTCAGTAATTGTGCAGTATTTAGCACAAATTCCGGTTTTAGTTTGGCACTAAAACCGGTTTAGAAGTGGTCATCTTTTATAAAATGGTCAAATTTATATATTTGAATATGGAATTCATCTTACTAGACTGTAATTGATTTACAGCGCTTGGCTAACATGTCTGCAACATTTAAATACATTCAAAAAGTATTAAAAAATATAATTTTTATTTCAGACATTTTATAATTGTATTTATTTGAATCTTAAATTACACAATTTTTTAAAAGAGGAGATTATGATATTTCACCAGCATCATAAGATTTCCTGCCAATAAGCCTGTACGGTTTTAATAACAATATTGTATTCAAAGAATTGAATATGCTGTAGATGCTTTAAAGGCGATAAATACACTGCTATATTTAGTCCAGATAGTATGGTTATTGATTCCATTGGTAAGAGGTATCTGCTACTATTATATTATGTAAAATTATATAAATTAAACTGTGCACATTTTAGTTCATACATCTCACCCAGTACAGGTTTGTTTAGTCTTACTTTCAATAAAAAGACACAAACTGATAGAAATTTGGTGATAGCACCTATTCACAATGCTTTACACAATTTATCACCTTTGTGTTTTTTCAGATATTATATAAATTAGGAATTACTTACAAATTTAGTATCATGTTTAAGTGCTAATCTATGCAATAGAGGGTTAAATATAAAAAACAATTACATTATAAATCTAAAAAAAAAATATATATATATATGTATCGTTACACCCCTTTTAAAAACACTTTTAGGCAAAAAACATGCACTCAAACTACATGTGTCAGCATTAGAACTTAGCCACATCCAGCAGTCTTTAAACATGAACAGAAAAGGAAAAACCAATCCAGGAAAGAGACAGCAGCAATGAAAGAAGTTAACATAACCGAGCTGGGACCTGGGAGGGAAAAGAAGCTGTTTAAATACATAGCAATAACAAAACAACCCCAGAACCTACTTCGAACTCTCATCCTGCATCTACCGCTCTGCTCTGCTCTATCAGACTACTGCTCAGGACAACATCTACACTACTGCAGTACCTCAGATCCTCCTCACAGGCCTCATGATTAACGGGGAACTCCGGAACATGGTCCTCTCTACGGAAGGACAAGAAATGCTAGAGTTAACGAGCTCTTAAAATGACTGCTCTCAAGACCTGGCAACAGAGGGTGGGACAACTGTGGGGGTCTCTAATGTTTCCCTACAAGATCTGCATCTGCAAGCCAAGGATGCTTTTAAAGCCATAAGTGCTGATATACAAGATGTTTAATTAACCCGTCCTGGATCCCCCGGGGGCTCCCTGGTGTAAGCACACCCTTCTCTATATCCAAGAACTGCCCGAGCAGTTTGCAGTGTAGCCTTTGTAGTTGCTAAAAGTTTAGTCTACTACACAGGGACTTTAAAGGGTTAAAGAAGCTACATGCTGCTAACACCACAGCATCTACACTAGACAACTATCCAATAATACCTCTCTGTGTCTGTGGAAGGCTCGATCTCTATCCTGGGGCATGTCCTACTGAACAGACCAAGTTCGGTGTTAGCATCCCGTGTGAAAAGGTGTTTGAGAGTATCAGACAAATGGGTAGCATGGATGCGCAGGTGAAAATTAATGGAAGTCTACGTGAGGAACGAGGGATGAATAAACGACACAGGAGTGTGGGTCAGTATGGCTGTAGATTAGAGTTTGGGGATCTGTCCTGAGTGAGTACATGCAGTTTGGTGGCTGTAGGTTTAAGGAAACAACAGGGTTTGAATAGGGGTGAAAAGGAATGGGACTCTATAGGAGGAACAAGGGATGGGGAAAAAAGACAAACAGACGAGTGCAGGTCGAACCAACATTGAATTCAGGGTTAGGGGTCTGCCTGTATCTCACCTGCATGTGAAACAGTGTCTGTCGATTGAGCAGAAGTACAGTAGATGGGTGTGTACTTTTTTACCCCATTCATTCTTAATAAGGAAAAGTTTTTTTGGAATCTGTAAGTTGGCCTCTGTAGTATGGAAGTAGTATGGAAGTATGCTGTAGTGTGGAAGTATGTAAGCGCACAATTCCCAATCATTAATTACACATGGGCCAAGTATTCAAACAGGCCCCTCCAACTGGATGTAGTTTTAAGGTGGTTAAGCAAAGGGACTAAAAAAACGCACACCCTCAGCTGACTGCAGACGCTTGGCCAAATTACATGCTACATATACTCAACCTTGTGTCCCTGAAGTAGCTCATGGATTTTGAGGAGTGTTTAGGATCACTGTCCTGCTGTAAAAGGCAGCTTCTGTTCAGCTTCAGTTTCCTGGCTGACTGGTTCACATTTATTTCCAGAATTTTCTACAATTCTACATTCCTGAATCACTAGCCACCACACTAACCCACAAAGCATAGCAGACCCATCCCCACTGTTAACAGTTAGCACTGCGTTCCTTTCATCATATGCTCCAAACATATCTTCAGTTTTAAGTCTAATGAGATAAATAAGACTCATAATAGGAGCTGTTCAACAACAGGCCAGGAGATCCCCCTGCTGCAATGGAGGTGTACTGCAGGCACGGCTAGTGGACACACTGCTGCTGTGCTAAAGGCTAAATGAAGGCTAAAGTCCATTGTTAGCCCTAGGCTAACATTACTCTGGACTAACATTAATTCAGACTGTTAGAGCTACACAGCAGCAGGTGAGTGATTACTTAAGCAGCTCAGGCATTCAGCTAAGCAGCTCCTGTTAGCGTCTTTATACCACCAGATACTGCAGATACAGATTCAGACATCAGCGTCTCTACTGCTGCTCGTGTCCCCACAACACTGATGTTAAGTTCTGTGTGTTCTATTAAAATCAGTCGTGTGCTGGAGGTTAGGGAACCAGCCTTGTGAACAGTGGGTTATTGGTTCAGTTCCTGGTACCGACAGTAACAACTGAAGTGTCCTTGAGCAAGGCACCTCCTACTCTCCCTGGGTGAAGTGGATAGGGCTGCTCACTGCTACAGGCAAGTGTACTCACTGCCCCCTAGTGTGTGTGTGTCCAGTAGTCTGTGTGTGCATGTGGGTGTTTCACTTCATGGATGGGTTAAACGCAAAAGACTAACTCCTCTGTGTAGCAGAACAAACGGGCCTAAAGTCAAGCATGGAGTAAATGTATGTAAACACATACAGATTTTTAAACACTGTAATAATAGTTACATAATACATAGATCTGGCCAGGAGTGCCCAAACTTTTGCACACAACTGTATGATCAGATCACCGTAGCTGAAAAACAAGCTAGGTTAGGCCAATCATTCTCTGAGC
This sequence comes from Prochilodus magdalenae, assembly GCA_024036415.1. Classification (NCBI taxonomy): domain Eukaryota; kingdom Metazoa; phylum Chordata; class Actinopteri; order Characiformes; family Prochilodontidae; genus Prochilodus; species Prochilodus magdalenae. The sequence goes on along the minus strand of JAMWET010005373.1, from coordinate 50,310 downwards.
AGAGAGTTTAGAGCCATTCAGGATCGCATTAAATCCATCTGTGAAGTGAAACACCCACATACACACTAGGGGGCAGTGAGGATGCTTGCTCAGAGCAGTGGGCAGCCCTATCCATGGCGCCCGGGGAGCAGTTGAGAGTTAGGCGCCTTACTGTCGGTTCAGGGAATCAAACAGGCTCCCTAACCTCCAACCCACAACTGCCCTCCTTGTTGAAGTGTGCACTGGTTCCTCAGATCTTCAGGACAGATTACCGTATGCCTCTTCTCTACATTTCTGTGTAACAGCTTCCTGTTTTGGAACTCTTACCTGTAATCGTCACAGGTGCCGTTCATGACGTGATTGGGCCATGGAGTGGGAACATGGTTGGGGCCATTGTAATGTCTTTGTTTAGGGAATGAAAAGAGCAGAATGAAGGTCTGAGATGAAGAAAGAGGAAGAGCAGATACGTTTCTGAGGTCATTCACTACGACTCATCAACATTCACAAATTCACAGCTAAGACGATCTTAGAATCGTGCACTCTCGCAGGGAACACGCCTCGACACCTGTGTCCGTCTACTGGCCACAGAGCCAGAAACTCAGACTACGTTAACCACTGAAGACTTGTCTGGAGTTCGAGGTTTGATTCGCTGATTTGGTGACGGAGCTACGACACTAATGTAGCTAACAAGGCACAAGTTGTGTTTATAAATAAGGAACTTTCCTCAAACCACATCAAGCAGTTATCTTAAATATGACATGGGGTTATAACGGTGGACGACTGGAATAGCCAGGATCGGAGCTGGTCAATTATTTTAGTTTACTGGCAAGTGGTCAACTCAGCAGAGTTTTATGAGGTAAATAAAGCGAGGCAGGTAAGTGCACTCTAGGGGTTGCACAGTCGCTGATCATGTGATCATGACATGGACGCCTCAGAGCCGGCAACAGATGAGGAAACTGGTGGGATATAGACTTCTATTACTTGTTAGCCTCATTAGCCTTGTAGCTCCAGCGCTAAACTGAACAAACAAACTTCAGACGTCAAACAAGTCATGGCTAAATGACTACGCTGGGGGTAAAGAGGAAAATGCATTGGCAAGAGGCAATTGATCTTGAGCTATCAGTTCACTGCTGCTACAGCTACTGCTCTACTGGTGCTTTACCTCTCGGGAGATTCATAAGAGTCACTGTAGCCAGACATTTGTCTATCCCGCCTCATCCTCCTGAACACAGAATGACAAACAGTGAGACAGAATTCCACACACAATCTCTACCACTAGCAACTACAGCCATGAACTCCAGCACACCACTGAGCCTCAACCACGAAAAGTGCATTCATTTCCCGTTTTTAAAGAGCCCACAAGGATTCAATTCCATATCACCATTTTCCGACCTCTCTTTAATCCCGTAGAACTCAACGGTGGCTGATGTATGTAAATGAGCCTTCTAGCTCTGTTCACATGTGCAGATCCATGTGCAGGAACAGCTTTCCCACAACTTTAAAACTGAACCTGTCTAAACAGTTGTGTCCATGGTTGTGACATCACAACCATGAATAATTCAAGCTAGCTGGATTTGCTGCTTACCTTCTGTGTAAGCACTGTGAGGACTAAGGGGCGAACAGCCTGACCCACGGGTACAGACACAGGCCATAACAGAGGGTGATACAGAGGTGAGTGAGCTTTGCACGCCATCAAAAGCCATAAGTGACAGAAAGAGGAGGACGTCAGCCACAAGTGAGGCGGGGAGAATGACGGGAGCCACAGTAGACAGTTCCCTGTCTCTTGTTCTGCAGCAAGGCCACTAGATTATGCCTGACATTCTCCTCCTGCTCACAGTCGGTGCCCATGAGTTGGCTGACTGGCATGTGTATGTTGGAAAACCTAAATAAATACACACTAAATACCAAAAAAATCAACACCTATGGTTTTATATGATATATGGGCTCTTCAAGGGAATATGAATGCACACCACCATTATCGGTGACAGCAGCTTGCAGTGCTGGACTAGCAGGTCAGTGAGTGAGAGTGAGTGGGGCTCAGTGGTGAACTGGTGAAGAAGCTCTAAGCGGTGCCAAATCATCACAACAACACAACCCCATGTCCCCATAGTGATCCAGTAGCGGTTTATTATGCAGTGCTAAGGGGGTGGGGAGCGGGTGCAGTTAAGGAAACACAGCACAGTACAGCACACTAGACTTCTGGGAAAAGCTAATCTAGGACTAATCCAACTACGTCCTACTAGAGGGTGCGCAACACCTCCACACCAAACCAGGTACCCCTCAAAACATGTAGTGGTCGAGAGGGTCAGTCCAGAACTGGGTCTGACATTTCAAGGTCCAATAAGTAACGAAGGTATCTCTCATTTTAGTGACCCAAAGCTTCAACTAATACACTCTCTGTATGTATCCTGCTACTTTGATACATTAGAGACTGATCTGCTGTAAGTCACATTATTATGACCACTTTCTACTTGCGGCAGCAGCAGCGTGCTTAGTACATGAAGGAAGTTATGTTGTCGTGGCTTTCTTTGGGCCCACTCGTCCATTTTGTAGGCAACCCATTTGGGTATGACCCCACCCTGGCAGATCATGTACACTCATACATGCTGATTGACTTCTCTGGGGCGGATGGGATCTTTTAGCAAGACAATGCAACATGCCACATGGCTAGAAATCTCTGACATTGGTTGGAGAGCATGAGCAAGACCTCCAAGTCCTACCCTGGCCCTCCCTGATTGTCATGTTGGCTCTATGGATCCTCTTCAGCCTTCAGCATCTGTGTGATGCACTGCAGTTAGAATGGCTCCAGATACCTGTGGAAACCTACCAGGACCTTACTAAGTCACTCCCAGCCTCTAAAGCTGCTGTCCTTGCACATGGTGGTTACTTTGGATATTAGCTATGGGTCATAATAATGTGACATGACAAGTTTTTACTGGATCTTACTTTTTGGACCTTTACTACAGAGCTTTTATAGGCACGGTGACAGGTAAGCACGATGACTGCTTTGTCAAACCCCAGCAGAAAGCTAATCTTGGATCCGCAAAACTACTCTAACAGAGAAAACTACCCACAGCATTAATAGAGCACCACAGGTGGCTGGCTACCTGTCCAAACTACCATACGCCCCATCTGAATAGGTTCGGGCCATCTTAGCAGAGCGCAGCAGCTTGAGTGCATCCTCCCGATAGATGGGGTACATAAGGTTCCCGCTGCAGGAGCCACAAGACACACGGCAGAGCAGAAAGTCAGCTTTCTCCAAATACAAGAACACTGGATAAGAACAGGAGTCTGGCTACCACATAATGTCCACTATAGTGTATCTCCAGAGCCCTAACCCAAACGTAGCCGCGTGCTGAATGCTGCTGAAGACTCTGTACTTACTAAGGTGTTTCCTTATGTAGAAGGTTCATCCTGCATACCGCAAATCTCACATCAACTAAAAGCAGTGTGTGTCGGTCATCTAACAGCAGGTGGGGCGGTGTGAAGCAGGAGGGGTGAAAGGTGGGTGGGGGTAGTGGGCGAAGCTCTTAGTCATGCTGAATGCCACTCTCAGGTAGAATACCTGGGCTCCTGGAAAGGTGGATCGATGACTGGCTGCCTGTGACTGGTTTGAGGAGGTAGGGTGAGATAGTGGCTGTGACCCACAGGGGAACAGAGAGACAAAGGCATGGATGAACAGGGCTACTGGACAGAGTGAGCAGGAGGGAATCGCTTGAGGGAAGCAGGATAGAAAAGATGGAAGAGATGCAAACAGCTCCGAAACCTACATCTCTCAAGTGTAGTACAGTTAAAACACTGGCAACTTCCTACGGTCAGATTCAGACCAGCCACTTGGAACGGCATCGGTACTGTAGATGCTGGTTCACCCAGCGGATGCTCTTATATAATTTGTGATTTCAGCTCTATTAACTACACAGCTAATCATATAAGTGCATTTATGAGCATTGCAAAATCACAGCAATAACTTCTTCTAAGTGTAAAATGAATGTAGATTGTTTGCACCATCATTTCTTTGCCTCGGAAAGTTGCCAGCATCTCAAGTGTATTTGACTCTATTTGACGTTCTATGGTATCTACAGCTTGGTTCTACACTCCCTAAAAAATCAGAAACCCCTGAAAGCGTTCAGCCTGCCTCCGCCTGGTATCTGTAATTAGTGTCAACAGGAAATGGCACCAAGGGAAAACAAAACACTGGACCGGTCTGTGGATCTTAAAAGGAGCTGTAAATTGAGCTGGACGGCAGCCTGTGTGAATCCGTACCTATCAGGAGAGTATCTGTCTTCAGAGAGCCGATGGCGGGGGCTGTACTGAGACGGTGCTCCTCTCACTCCGTGGTCTAAACTTCGACTGCGAAAGAAAGAGCCAGATGTAAGACTTGAGCTGTAGCACCTCCTACTGTACTGTACAGAAACAGTCATGTGTTGTTCTGACTTTAATTTGAGGATATGTACATCCACATAAAGCCAGGCGTACACTGGAAATCTTGTTCTTGACTGACCGCTTACAGTGCCTGTTTGAATCGCCCACTGTATACGGACAAAACCTGCCATTTCTATAGTCACACTGGACGAAAACGCTATGTCCGACCGACATGACGTGACATACTGACAGTTCATTCAAAACAACACGCTGCGCATCCAAGTACTGAGCAATAACACTGTCCGAATCTCAAATGGCTCCCTGCTTCCTAATTAGTGCACCACATAGGCTAAGTGGCACCTGCAACCAGCAATACATCATATGTGTAATAAACAGCCATTTAGGATTCAGCCATGTGTACACAGTTACCTAGTGGAATATTGTGGTGAAGCCAGCATTTACAGTGTGCTACGTAGAAAGGCCAGGGGGTGTGTTTGGGATTCAGCCGTTGACAAACCAAATGTACCACAAACGCTCTGCTAACAATACTACACTGCACTGAAACCAGTGAACTTGAGAACCAGCTGAACTACAGAGACTATATAAACATCACTGTAGTACAGTCAAACACAGCTGACAGTTTCCCCACAAGGACCGTATGGTATGTTTTAAAACTTAAATAGAGGGAGCGGATGATAAACGCCCAGCATGGTTCCCCAAACACATCCAAGTAAAAGCTGCTATTTTGCCCTTTGACCTCATTCTTATTTTATCTCTTTATATTCAGCATGTAGGAGAACATAACAACGAGCCACTCGTCACTGTCCAATTACAGTCTGAGTGCACCGCAGTGTTTACACAGTGTTTGTTTGTTTATCTGAAGACGGGGCTGCACCAGTCCCTGCTGTGCACGTGCGCTAACGCTACCTCTGAGGGGGAGGGACGCTGGGCGAGCGAGAGCGGGAGCGGATCACATCTGATCGGGAGCGGTGATTGGATGACATGACCTGCTCAGGAACGGACAGAGTAGAGCTCTGGAAGTCCCTGCCGTTGTGCCGGTAATCTGAGAGGGGAGACACACAAACACACACTCAGAAACAGCAGTGGATTCTCTGACATGTCTTCGTACTTCCATATACTCGCATCTTTAAAAGAACAGCCGCACCCAGAAGGAGGTGTGGGAGTGCAGTGCTACTGGGAAGGAGGATAAAGGTTACCAGGAACAATACATGATGATACACTTAGACTGACATGGACAATATTAATTGAGCTACACATACAGAAGCAGTGTCTCTCAGTATGACATCAGGCCGCCATGTTTCCTAACATGCAACATGCCAGACGTCTCTGCATGGAGTTGTAGAGGTTTCTAATGGGGTCTTGTGATACTCCATCACATGCAGTCTTGGTGATGTTGACATGGTGTTACGGACAGTCATAATAATGGTCTGTGTGCATGTAGTCCTGCGTTGTGCAGCCGACTGCTAACGGTGCTAACAGGATACGGGCATCACTGCTCGCTAGATGTCAGGTACAGCGATAAGGCCCGCCCTCGCTTACATCTCACATTGTTAAACCTACCCACCAAGTTTATGTCCTGTCTGTGATTCCTTCTGGGTGCAGCCATTCTTCTGACAATGAGTCTACATGAATGTACTCTATTCCAATGGAGCTACTAGCTGGAACACACGGCTAGCTGTCTCTGAGCTACGGCCATAAAAAGATGCCAAATAACCGTAAATATAAATGAACTGTGGTCGGTGTAGCTCAGTGGATAACACCACTACCCACCAGGGAGTCACCACCACATGTGGGAGACTGGGGTTCAAATCCCGGTATGGATGACTACACCGTGCTACATCAATAAGAGTCCTCGGGCAAGACTCCTAACACTACACTGGCCTACCTGTAATATGGTTAACCTTGTAAGTCGCTCTGGATAAGAGCGTCAGCTAAATGCCATAAATGTAAATGAACTGGTTTTGAAGCAGCGCCCATTCATGGCAGCCCACATCATCGAAAGTATCTTCGCATAACTGTTGCGGATATACTTCATTTGTATTTTTCCCTGCTGAGATTTCACAAATGTGCATAACTAATAATGGCTTCTTTGGGAAACGTCTGAATGCAAACCCGGCTTGTGTGGTGTTGAATGACATAATTACATTTCAGTGTTATAGCAACACGACAGTAATAACCCCAGACGTCGAAAGGTTAATTACTGTGAAGCGGCAGGAATAAAGGCAGTGGCGTAGAGCTGAGTTCAGACAGAGTGGAGTCCCTCTGCTGGGGACGAGCTCACTGTAATCTTCTCTCTGGCAATATCCTTTAATTTGATTTGTGCCTCTGACGCTCTGCTGGGCAGCAAGTGTGAACACACTCTGAAGCGCGCACAGCCTGTACTTGCCAAAGCAGCAAAGATCAGCTCAGAGGAAGATGGAGGAAAGACAGATTGCTGTGGAGTGTACAGTTCAGAGAGTCAGTTACTGGTCCTAGCCCAGTCATATTCATATAAAGCAGCTTAGCATAGTTAGTCAGCCATCAGTCGTTAATCAGCTAGCTGAAAATCAGACACAGTTTACTGCTGTACGTCTGGAGAGACAGACAGTTATCTACTCTGCTCCTTCTCCTTCAGAACTACCTTCTCCTCCAGACTTCCTTCTACCACAAAACTACAAAACTACCTTCTCCTCCAGACATCCTTCTCCTTCAGAACTACCTTCTCCTCCAGACATCCTTCTCCTTCAGAACTACCTTCTCCTCCAAACATCCTTCTCCTTCAGAACTACCTTCTCCTCCAGACGTTCCTTCTCCTCCAGACTTCCTTCTCCTCCAGACGTTCCTTCTACTCCAGACTTCCTTCTACCACAGAACTACCATCTCCTCCAGACTTCCTTCTACTCCAGACGTCCTTCTCCTCCAGAACTGCTTTCTACTCCAGACGTCCTTCTCCTCCAGACCTACCTTCTCCTCCAGAACTACCTTGTCCTCCAGACTTCCTTCTAGCACAGAACTACCTTCTCCTCCAGACGTCCTTCTACCACAGAACTACCTTCTCCTCCAGACGTCCTTCTACCACAGAACTACCTTCTCCTCCAGACATCCTTCTCCTTCAGAACTACCTTCTCCTCCAGACTTCCTTCTACCACAGAACTACCTTCTCCTCCAGACTTCCTTCTCCTCCAGACTTCCTTCTCCTCCAGAACTACCTTGTCCTCCAGACTTCCTTCTACCACAGAACTACCTTCTCCTCCAGACGTCCTTCTACCACAGAACTACCTTCTCCTCCAGACATCCTTCTCCTTCAGAACTACCTTCTCCTCCAGACTTCCTTCTACCACAGAACTACCTTCTCCTCCAGACATCCTTCTCCTTCAGAACTACCTTCTCCTCCAGACTTCCTTCTCCTCCAGACTTCCTTCTCCTCCAGACGTTCCTTCTACTCCAGACTTCCTTCTACCACAGAACTACCATCTCCTCCAGACTTCCTTCTACTCCAGACTTCCTTCTACCACAGAACTACCTTCTCCTCCAGACGTCCTTCTACCACAGAACTACCTTCTCCTCCAGACGTCCTTCTACCACAGAACTACCTTCTTCTCCAAACGTCCTTCTACGACAGAACTACCATCTCCTCCAGACTTCCTTCTACTCCAGACGTCCTTCTCCTCCAGAACTGCTTTCTACTCCAGACGTCCTTCTCCTCCAGACCTACCTTCTACTCGAGAACTACCATCTACTCCAGACTTCCTTCTCCTCCAGAACTACCTTCTCCTCCAGACTTCCTTCTACCACAGAACTACCTTCTCCTCCAGACGTCCTTCTACCACAGAACTACCTTCTCCTCCAGACATCCTTCTCCTTCAGAACTACCTTCTCCTCCAGACTTCCTTCTACCACAGAACTACCTTCTCCTCCAGACATCCTTCTCCTTCAGAACTACCTTCTCCTCCAGACTTCCTTCTACCACAGAACTACCTTCTCCTCCAGACATCCTTCTCCTTCAGAACTGCCTTCTCCTCCAGACTTCCTTCTACCACAGAACTACCTTCTCCTCCAGACATCCTTCTCCTTCAGAACTACCTTCTCCTCCAGACTTCCTTCTACCACAGAACTACCTTCTCCTCCAGACTTCCTTCTACCACAGAACTACCTTCTCCTCCAGACGGCCTTCTACCACAGAACTACCTTCTCCTCCAGACTTCCTTCTACCACCGAACTACCTTCTCCTCCAGACTTCCTTCTACCACAGAACTACCTTCTCCTCCAGACTTCCTTCTACCACAGAACTACCTTCTCCTCCAGACGTCCTTCTACCACCGAACTACCTTCTCCTCCAGACTTCCTTCTACCACAGAACTACCTTCTCCTCCAGGCTTCCTTCTACTCCAGACATCCTTCTCCCCCAGAACTACCTTCTCCTCCAGACGTCCTTCTACCACAGAACTACCTTCTCCTCAGACTTCCTTCTACCCCAGACGTCCTTCTACTCCAGAACTACCTTCTCCTCCAGACTTCCTTCTACTCCAGACGTCCTTCTACTCCAGAACTACCTTCTCCTCCAGACTTCCTTCTACTCCAGACTTCTTTCTACCACAGAACTACCTTCTACTCCAGACGTCCTTCTACCACAGAACTACTTTCTCCTCCAGACGTCCTTCTACCACAGAACTACCTTCTACTCCAGACGTCCTTCTCCTCCAGACTTCCTTCTACTCCAGACGTCTAACCCTAACCCTAACCCTAGAACTACCTACCACTCCAGACGTCCTTCTACCACAGAACTACTTTCTCCTCCAGACGTCCTTTCTCCTCCAGACGTCCTTCTCCTCCAGAACTACCTTTTCCTCCAGACATCCTTCTACCTAGGAACTACCTTCTCCTCCATGGTTCTGATTTCGAGCAGTTGTATACAACGCAAACACACAGGTATTCTGAGTGCTTATGATGGTGCTATCTATGTAGAACTTGTAGATCACTTCCTGCCCTCCATCTGCAGTTCACCCCACAGCAATGCAGTGACTCAGTGTCACCCTCTAAAACCAAAGTTTACACGTTTTTTCCAGCAAAGGCATGTAATGTTACTCATCAATCCCTCATCAATCACTTTAATAAACAAATGAAAAACTACATACTGTTTATATTGGTTTACAGTAGTGTTATTAGTTTCTCTTTATCGATTGTTATGACTTTAGTGAAGATCTGATCATACTGTAGGTCACATATATGTAGACACTCACACAATGATAAAAGGTCCACAAACTTTCAGGCAGCACTGCATGACCGAACCAGCATCACATGAGACTCAGGGTAATTCCAGGGGGAATCTGACCAGGCTTGCAAAAATCTGCTTGTACCGTATATTAGAAAGATGCATCACGCACTTTACTGTGACACAAAGTGGGATTTTAAGGGTCCCATCATTGCTGTCACTCTGTTCCCGATGAAACTGTTAAAAGTCTCTGTACAAGGCTGGACAACGCTGGCAACACAAAATACACATATACTGATTTTATATTTTTATATTGTCTGTATAATTAATAAAAAAAGCCCCACAAAACTAAACAAACAAAACCAGTTATAAAGAAAAGGTTCTCAACGGAATCAGACTGGGTGAAAAGTGCCAAGCTGTTGGTGTGGTTCTGGCTGTACCTGATATGACGCCAATGCCGTCTTCACAGTCATAGTCAGAAAATTCACTGTCACTGATTCGCTGTGATCCTGTGAGAGAGAGAGAGAGAGAGAGAGAGAGGGTGAGAGAGCAGTGGGAGAGCGTGAGAAAACAGTTTGGGAGGGGTGGAGGAACAGATTACGGGGCTTGTAGCTGCTAAGCCCTTGTTAAGCGAAGCCCCCTAACGTGACTTGCTGCTCCTCTGTCTCTAGCAGCAGCGGTAGCAGCAGCATGTGTGAGTAAACTAGTGCTGTCTGATTCCAGTCTGAACCTGCGGTACAGCAGTGAGCGGACACACACAGTGATCAAAACCAGCTCCACCTCAACACTGCACACCTGTTCATATATAATAGCAGTCAAAAGTTTGGGGACTTGGGGATTGGTTTCCGTACCGACATACCAGAAGTCATGTGATATCAGCATGTAAACTGACTATGAAGTGGTGTTCCCTCAGGGGACAGCTTGGGAACACCCACACCTGTTTGAGATAGATAAATATAAATATAAATAGATATAGGGCATTTAGGAGGGAGTGTGTGCAGAGATGGGGGTGTGTCCGTTGGAGGGACCGGAATGAAAGAATGTCACAGAGTTTTTTATTTGCTGAACTGAGAGAAGCTGAACAGTCTTATGGCCTGAGGGACAAAAGACTTTGTCTGTGGAGCAGGACTGGGACAGCAGTCTGCGACTGAAAGAGCTCCTCTGCCTGATGATCGTGCTGTGCAGAGGATGGCGAACATTGTCAATGATGTTCAGCAGCTTGTTGAGGGCTCTCCTCTCTCCTTGTGGTGTTAAGGACTCCAGCTCTAGTCCCAGCACAGAACCAGCTTTCCTCACCAGCCTGTCGAGTCGTCCAGCATCCCTCTTGCTGATACTTCAAACAAGGTATAACAGGGGGCGACAGATAGCATTGGTGCTGTGGTAGTCCACGAGTGCTTAATGACAGTGACCGGCGGCGCCTGGCTAGAACAGACAAGCGACTACAGAAATCACATTCACGTTCATCACAGGAAGCCCCCACGCACATATCCCGCAGGTGAAGATCCATCAGAGTGCCTCTGTTAACACCAACACACCAGACACGAGGGTGTGGTAGTGCAGACCCTGTGAAGTCATGGAGCCCAGTAGTTCACAAGGCACTGGGCAGGCTGGTTGGGTCTATGGGCTAGTCTAGAGAGGTCATTGACTGGTGCCCACTACGCTTGTTGTTGTCCAGAATTGGTTTGAGGAGCACTGCCATGAACATGCTGGCTGGTGTTCAACCTCACTCACAAAATAACACCTCACAACTTATACAGCTGTCCCCTGAGGTGACAACTCCATACATACATTTTACATACTGATATTACATGACTTTGGGTATGTCAGTTCACGTCAAGGTACCATATTAAGGCCAAATCATGTTTAAACAAAATCACACATGTAGAAATTAGTGATGGTTCTACTTTTGGAACCGACTCCTCATACTGAGGAAGTCACTTTGAAGGACATGAGGATTAGTGCCGGAGACACAAAAGCATCACAAGTGACGATACAAACATTTTTCTTGCACTATGTAAGATTTGGGGATCTGGAGACCTCTCTGGTGGAAATGTGTAATAACATGCAATGTGTGGAAGAACACTTCTGGCCTCCTTCTCCGAGGGGATTAATCTGGAGGCGAATTCAAAAGGAACTAAACTTGGTGAGGGTCGTGTCGTTCGAGGATATGAGTGAATTACCCATTACTGCCATCAGATCTTCATCAGCATGAGGCTGATTTTGAAATCATTTGGAACCTGAACAATGAGCCGGACGTTCTTTTTGATCCTGGGTGTGTTGTTATTATGTAAAGACGTGCAAGGTGGTGTAAAAAAAAACTGGGAAAACTAGAAAACGTGTGTACGGTTTCTAAACCAGCCCAACAACTTGTGAAGGTTGAGTTTCATGTGCACTGATGGGCAGCAAGCCGATACATTAACATACATTGAAGTAGCTGAAAAGCTCGCCCCACCCTCAAAAAAAACCCCACACTGATGGGCAATACACACACACTGCAAATATCAATCACAGACAGCATCATCCCAGACAGCCTGGGGGAGAGTGAGCTGAGAGGAAGTCGTCTAAAGGTGGAGTGAGTTAGCGCCACATACGCTAAGGGGAGCTAAGGGGACGAGACCTGAGACCGGACTACAGTTACCATCAACACGCACACAAGCTGGAGAAGACCAGGGGGAACTGCTGGAGAGGACAGAGGGCAGAGGAGAGAGAGAGAGAGAGAGAGAGAGAGAGAGAGAGAGAGAGAGAGAGAGAGAGAGAGAGAGAGAGAGAGAGACAGGGAGAAAGAAAGACAGTGTGTGGTGGAGGAAGGAGCCACAACAGGCAACCACATGCCAGTTGAGGTCAGTAACAGTGACATTACCTGGACTGTAATAGTATGGGCCTTTGTCTGGAATTGTGTTCACAATGATGGGATGTTTTTTATAAAAGGACAAACAAATAAAAAGATAAATTAGCAAACACAGACACACTAAATTCAACTTCAGATAACTCAAACAATGTACAGGTTGCAAATGTGACAGATTGGCCTAATGAACATACCCGCAAAATCCCCAGAGTTGAATTCTCTTTGAAACTACCTGGAACAACCAGTAAGACTCCAGGGAAGGCATCTACCAAATCTGGACCAACTGACCAATTCTGTCATGTGAACAAGTATGTGGCCTACATTCAGTACATGCCAAATCCAATCCCAGCTGTTATTGGTGCTGGTGGAGGAATTACAGGCCATTAGGCACGTTTCAGTCACAGGGGGCTCATGCTTTGTCTGGTGAGCTTATAATGGATTCCTAGAAAGCCCAGTCATTTGAGCACAGAAGCCCCTTCCCGCCCAGTTCCCACTTCCCCTCGTTGTGAGTGGTTTCTATGAAAGATGATGAATGAGAGACAGAGGGGGTGATACAAGAGACCTACTAAGCTGATGTTCAGTGTTGATAACTGTGCATTCAGGTTCTACTAGAACAGATTACGATGATTTTCCAATCATCTGTATAATCTTTATAAACCCTCTGTGTGAAGCGCTCTCTGTTAGAGCACAGCGTCTTCTGACCCGTCAACATCCTGGAAACTCCACCCCCACTCCTCTGTACAAGAAGCTGGTGTATAGGAAGTGATTTCAGGCTAGTCTGTTGTCTATAACCTGGTTGTGCTATTATGATACTGAACTGTGGATTCGAGCAGGACTGTTATTACTAGGGCTAGACAGAATGACCATTCTGACCAGTCAGTTACTGAAACGATTCATCGATTGAACGGATTATGAATCACTTGATTTCCAAATGACTCTTCTGTAGCCATCACTTTGTAAATTTAGCACGAGGCTGTGTTTGGGGGGTGGGGGGAGTCAGTGCTCCAGAGGTGGGAATGTGCTCCCGCTGATCATGCACAGGTGTGCAAGGTCAGAAGGCGGGGCATCTTGCCTTAGTAGACTGAGTCTCTCCAGTGCAGAGAGGCAGGACTGATGCTGGAGCAAGCGAGGCTGAGGGCTGGAGGACTCATAGAGAGGGCTGAGTAAGCCTTGCACTTAAGTTACATTGTTTATTCTGTGTATGTGTAATGTGTAAATAAAGCTCTGGTTCCCTCACGCTGGGTGTTTGTGTGTGTGTCTTTTGGGCCTCACTAAGGTTTTCCTGATCAGTGTGCGCAGCCCCTCCCTCAGTCGGGCCATGGTTGTTTCACGCGTTTGTTGATTAACTAATTAAGACAATACAGATGAAGATCTTATTTATTTAATGAACATTATACAAGGTAAATGAAACTCCACTATCTTTATCCTATACAAAAATCCAAAACTCTACATTATAAATTCTACAGTCACAGGTCCTTATTTAAATAGAGGAAATTACGTCACCAACTAATTATCTATTAAATTAGTTGCCAACAATTTTTTTGGTTGATGATTTTAGTCGAGTGAGTTGATTCATCCTTGTGCCCCTAAATTAGCCCGGTCGTGGGCTGGGGCTTCAGGGATCCAGCAGGACATCACGGAGTGATGGATAAGTGGATAAGGTTGTCCACTACCCCCTAGTGTGTGTGAGTGTGTGTGTGTGTGTATTACAGCACAGATTAGACAAACACGAAGGTGAAATTACTTCCTGCATAAGTGAAATTATTATATAGAAATGATTAATAAGCGGACTTGTTAAGACTACGGGCAAGGCTGATTCGTACTGGATTAATATCACTGAGGTCGACAGTAATCACACAAATTACACCACGTCCCCAGGTAATACTAATCCCGCTCCAGCAGGGCTTTACTGTGTGCAGCTATGTAGGTAGCAGTATTCCTGTTATTCCTAAAGGTCCTTACAAGGTTTAACCCGGAAATATAAAGCTGGTCATTTGTAGACATCAGCCAGACTGGGTACAGCCCAAATGCTCCTCAAGACTTTAGCACATGGCTGTATGTGGATGTGTGTGTTCCTGTATACAACACAACACAGTACAATGTGTGTGTGTGACTGTGTATGTGTGTGTGTGTTACTGTGTACGTGTGTGTGTGTGTGTGTGTGTGTGTGTGTGTGTGTGTGTGTGAGAGAGTGCGTGTGTGGGAGTGTGTAAGTGTGCACTCACTCTGCAGTCTGCGAGCGTTAGTCTCTCCCGTCGGCAGTCGCCTCTGCATGTACGGTGAGGGGTTGGGTAGAGGCAGGGAGGAGAGGTCGTGGGTCTGGAGTTTATACCAGTGAGGCTGATCATCCAACAGGGCCGTCTCCAGCTCTATTAGAATCTGCACACATACAGAGACATTAGCACCACATACCGCACACTTCCGCCAAACACTTCCACCACAAGCTTCCACCATTTCCACCATGCACTTCCACCGCTCAATTCTACTGCACCTTTCTACTGCTCACTTCTACCATGAACTTCAGACATGTGCTGCGGCTAAACACTTCCACCACACACTTCCACCACGCACCTTCACCGCACACTTCCACCATGTGCTTCGGCTAAACACTTTCACCACACACTTCCACCACGCACCTTCACCGCACACTTCCACCACGCACTTCTGCCAAACACTTCCACCACAAGCTTCCACCATGCACTTCCACCGCTCAATTCTACTGCACACTTCAGACATTCCACCGCAAACCTTCACCATGCACTTCCACAGCTCAATTCTACCAGTTCTACTGTTCACTTCCACTACTCACATCCACCATGTATTTCCACCGCTCAACACAAAGAACTTCCAACACAAAAAACTTCCACCACGCACTTCCACCACGCACTTCGGCCAAACACTTCCACCACACACTTCCACCACGCACCTCCATTGCTCACTTCCACCACACAATTCTGCAATGCACTTTCACCACACACCTCCACTGCTTGCTTCTACCGCTCACTTCTATTGCTCACTTCCACCATGCACTTCAACACCACGTATTTCCACCGCTCAATTCTACTTTGCACCACTCACTTCCACCACACACTTCCACCGCTCACTTCCATGTTTATAGTCTCTAGTTTCAGAGATTCCTTATCTATTTCCCTCCCAGTCAGCCAGGGATAACAACTAGCAGGAGAATATCAAATAGAATACCATCACTGCCAATCAGCGTCAGTGAATAGGAGAACATCATGTCACTTTGGTTTCTGGGACTATTTTAAGGAGCAGCCTGGTGCTGAAATGCTGCATGTCGCTCGTCACAATGTTGCAGTAGACAGAAATAAACTTTTCACAGACAACTGCTGCAGAGCTTGTTAATGAGCCTAGACAAAAAGGTTAAAACAGGAAACACAACACTGCTAGGGCTAGATAGGCGTACCGAGCGCCGGTGCATTCACCGTACTCGCTCATGTGTTCAAAATGTACATTTAATTTATACAAGCTACAGCTAAACATGCAAACAGGACCACCTGCAAAGCCACGCTTGTGAGGCACAGTTAAACAGTGGGTTAGTCAACAAGCTTGAGAGTCAAAAGACATTGACTCAGAGGCCCGGGATTTTACCGGGGAGATACTCTACTATGGCTCCTCCAGTCTGGGAGGTGCTAAGAGTGCTTATTGCAGCTGCATATGATCAAAGTTGTGGGCTGAATGTACCTGCTATGTGATCGGAGGGTCACCAGTCCAATCCCCTGAATTGACAGGACATCACTGCATTGCCCTTGAGGAAAGCAAAGGCACCGGGCATAGGCCACTACCTCCCTGCCTACTGCCTGACCTCACCTAACTATCTACTCACCTGCTTAGCTACCTATGTAGGCACATACCAACCTACCTAACTTACCTCCTGACCCATCTACCTCCCTACCTACCTATCCACCCACCCACCTACGCTACAGGCCTACCCACCCACCTACCTACCCTACCTGTCTACTTTCTTTACTTACCTCCTCACATACCTACATACTGACACATCTATCTACCTACCTACTTATTCACATACCTCCTTACCTCCCCACCTCCCTACCCACATACCTACCTACCTAACTTACATACCTACTTCATAGAACATGTCTCAGCCAATCACATTGTGGGGTCGGAACTAACATAATGACCCTTCCATCCCAACTTTTCTAGTCATCTGAGTTTTACCTCTCCGAGAAACTCGCTCTCCTCCTCGCGGACCCTGGCCTGGTCCCACAGTGTGATCTCCAGCATGCGCTCCCTGAACTCCCGCCTGTGCACGGGGGAGTACATGAACGTCTGGTTCCACTTGGGCTCCAGGGACTTCTTCACCGTTTTCGTTCTTCTTTTGCTTTTATCGCTGAGAAAGAGGGAAAGAAGGGTGAGTCTATGTGCTCATGAAGTCCAAGTAATGTAGCTCCAGGGGCTTGATCATTAACTAATGGCACCAAACTGTGAAATACAGGTGGAGACTGGCTGGTGTCTGCGGCACGACTGAAACACTTGTTCTAATTTGAACCACTTTTAGTCCGAAGTCCAGTGTTTTGGTCCTGTTCTGACAATGAAACAAACAACTACAAGTGTATTGGTAGCTAAACCAGGAGTGAGTCTGTACCTTCTGTCGGGAAGGAAGTATATTTTGACGTAGGGGTTCCTGGGCCGGCCGTCTTCCCTAGCGGGCAGGTCTTTGGCTCCCAGGATGGTGACGATGAGCTGGTGTCCCACTTTGTCGTACCACAGCTTCACCTTCAGAGAGAGCACAGCTGGGTTAGCCTGTCCGACGGCACGGATTCTCGAGCTGCCCAAAGGACCACATGCGTGCCAGGGCTTTCTTAAAGCAGGGCCATCATTTACAAACCTGAACTAGGCACACCATGCTGTTTTCCCAGCTTTGCGGCATGTGGGTTTCCTACCTTCTCTTTTAGCTCAGCTGAAAATTCAAATCCACACAGAAGTGTGCCGCAAATGCAGTCAAACAGCCAGGACATGTGTGGTGTCTGAAGAGTGCTTCTTTCACTTTGCACTGGAGCCAGGAGTAAACGTGCTAAGGGGTCTCTGGTATCACTGTTGCAAATGTTTATTTTGTTCTTGTTCCTGGTTCTAAGTGTGTTCTCTTAGCTCCGTAGGTCTAAAATGTCCAGAAAGTGGCTACTGGACGCCATAAACTCTGCCTTTGTGGTCAGGACAATGATGTATTCCAGAACATTCAGGATACATTCAGCGCTGAGAAGACTTAAAGTAGCTTCTAGAACTGTGAGAACTCTCCATTGAACTGTTCAGAACTGTCTAGAACTGTCTGGGTTTGTTCAGTAGTGCACATAGCTGTATAAATACAGGTGTGTTAAAACAGCCGTTTTAGAGGCATCAAGAGGCTGCAGCATCAGGAAGATGCATTCTGCTATGTCTGTGGCCTTATCAAGACCAGAGGGAGGAAGTACTCTATGAAAGCTACTTCGATCTGCTAAGATGTGCGACGCCTACACAGCACATTTCGGCAATACCTGTTGGGGGCCAAGGCAAACCATGGGCACCTCGTTTCACGTGCGAGCACTGCAGGAGAACTCTTGAAGGAGGTGAGGTGGACGATTGATGCTCTTGAGTTTTATCCATCAGTGTTTTGAGGATTCATTAAAGTTTAAAAGCTGATATTCCGAAATGGATCACCGTTTTGATGCCCTTATCTCATTGTCCTGCTCACAGAAACACAGTGTGTGCTGAATAGAGCTGTTACGCTTTATACACAAGCACCAGGAATATATATCACACAGAGACCAGGAACAGACATCATGTTACAAAGCGCTATGTGCTTTCTGACACTGTACGACAGGCTACCATCTATAAACATGAGAAAATGTGTCCATACCTGGAAATGCAGGAGCAGCCACACTGAAGCTGGAACCACTGATATATCCTATCAAACCCACAGGGTTCGTGGCACGTTTGATGACTCAGGCACGCAGTTAGCATGACGCTAATAACTTCTTAGCTATAAACTATTTAATGAACACAGAAATGACAGTAATGTGCTCGTCATGTGTCAAACAAACAGATTCCCAAGACATACCACTCCAGCCACTAGCGTCTAACGCTAACTTAAGTGCTTTACACTAAGCTACCTGCATAAGGAACTCTATATAACCGGTTTCAGCCGGTCCACCTAAAGCTGGTCACTGTAGATGTGATGCATTATGAATAAGAGGGACATAAATAGGCTTCGGTTTTGTCTGTGACAACAGTGCACAGCTTGTGAGCTGCCTTTAAATGGTTAGCTTTTAGTGGTTGGTATAGCATAGAGGGTAAGACCTCCGCCTCCTGTTCTGTAGACTGGGTTTAATCCCCTCCCTGGGTAAGCACCCTACATTACACCTTTAAGTGCCCTTGGGCCAGACTCTACCTTTACCTACCTGTGCAGGAAATGTTCAAATTATGGGTAAGAGCCTCTACCAAATACTGTAAACGTTAATGTAAGTTAGGACCAATCAGGAGCAACCATTTTCTGGTAATGTGACATCACAGCCATCCCAACCAACTTGTAGTCTGGTAGCTTTATGGCAGTAGAAGTGGATATTCTGGTGGTTTTGGGCAAAACAACATGCCTGGATATTAATTTATGGAAAATAATTACCCAGACAGCTCAGACAAATCCACAAACCGGCGACCACACTAGATGGGTACTGTGGCCAAGCAAAATTGAACCCAGACATGGTATTGAGTGGTCATGCTAGGCAAACTGGCTGGGTTTTGGGGGTCAAACATGCTTGGGCCCACTTAATTTCATACCCTGTCCTCCAGTAGTCTATTTCAGCCTTGTAGCTCCAGTGTAGAAAAGTAGAAGCAAAGTTCAGGCACCAAAGGTCCTGGTGGTCCAACTACATTGGGGTGGGGGGGTGTATTATTGGTCTGAACTAAGAACTACAGCAGCACAGTTCTAATGTTGGAGGCTACACTACAAACTGTCTGACCACATGAATCATTAGTGTGCTTGGGGCGAATTGCAGATCTCCAATTGGGGAATCCATATTGGCTTGGGTTGATTGAGAGAAGGGGTCATGTTTGGTATCTCCTACCACCTGACACAATAAGAAACACCACAGAAGGTCTGATCTAAAGTCCAGAGACACTTTCAAAGCTCAAAAGATTTAAATGGAAAAACCGAATGAAAACGGTCGTCAACGAAAAAGAGAACTTTAACCAAAATGCATGAACACTGCGCATGACGCGTTCTGGAAGCTTTGAAAGTCTCGACTGCGGAAAAAAGGAAATGGAAAAAAAAGTGACAGTCAAAATCTCACGCATGCTTCTCTGCTCAACTACTAGGAAGCTACGTCCTCAAGAGCCGGCCGAGGAGAGAAAGACAAGAATGGGCAAACACCAGAAAGAGGCTGAAGATCTGTCACACACTGACTTCACGGGATTTGCCCGTCCTTTGGAAGAAATGAGGAGAGCTAAAGGAAACACAGCTCTATACCTCTACAGAGCACATAGCGCTCTAAAAATAGTCCAGGACTAATGCATGCAGCAAAGCAAGACAATGCATTCAATACAATCTAGGGCAAACCAGGCTGCTTCAGTCGGAGGGGGAGGAGACTCAGTCGAAACAAACTGTACCATTTCCTCAATCAATGAATTCTAATCGGAATCAAACTGAATCAGACCGGATGGACATCGACCAGAATACGGAAGAGGAGGGAACCATTCCGTGCATCAGTCGACTCTGAATTGTGGTGCACATTTTGAGTGCGCCTGAGTCTGGCATGGAGAGCAGCTGGAGGATTAGAGGTGCGGTCTGGTTTCTGCTGGTACAATTTGTTTCTTCATCTTTGGGCTCTGGAGCTACAGCCAGTTCTTCATTGGAAAATGCAATCTCACGGTGAAAAATGGGACTGTTAACATACAGTAATCTTCTCTCCGCAACATGGAACATGGTATTTACCGGCGGTGACAAATAAACACCGTCCAGGGTTCTTGGTCCTTTTGTACTGCTAAAGTTCAGGGTTTAATCCAGACCCGAGGTCGGCAACACACAACTCTGGAGCCACATGCTGCTCCCTTACTACCCTCTTGTGGCTCCGCAGCACAATTAGAAAAATAATTAGGAAAATAAAATAATCCTCATCCTGCAGTCGAATAATGAATAACACTACCCACAAATCCCGTATTCACGAAGCACTATAAATGCAATTATAAAGTGTTATACAGAATAGACAACCTATTATAATACCTGCTCATAGGTGTGCATAATGTATCTGAAGTTGTTATAATGACATGCATAAGGTTTCATAAAACCTTATATTACCTCCCATAAACATAACATCCCTTAAGACGTTAGAATTTCATGCTTTATAAAGCAAGAGTATGTGAGTTCATAAAGTCATGCTTCATAATACCTTATAATACCCTCCATAAGCATGTATAATGCCTCTTAAGTAGTCATAATGACATACATAATTATTCCATGAAAATAATAATTCCATGGATAATACGTTGGAAAGCAAAAGTAAGTGACATCATGAAGTGTGGGTTCATAACCCTTTATAATACCTGCCGCGATCTGTGTCTGTTGTAACATTGTGATGTGCCATAATATTTTACAGTCTTGTAAATGTTTATGAAATTTCATATCAGAATATTACGCATTATACCTCACAGAGTGAGTCTTTCTGAAGCTCTGATTTAAGTTAGATGGTCTAACAGGAAATGCAAAACATACAGTTTTGATTTTAATACTGGAACTAGCAAAGCTAAAGTGTTACACTATCATTAAGGCTTACAATGTTCTTATAAACAGATGTTATAGCTCATAATAAAACCTGACATTATGAAGTGTTATGCATTTAATTACAGTGTGTGTGTATGTGTGTGTGTGTGTCTGTGTGTCTGTGTGAGAGACAGAGAGAGTGTGTATGTGTGTGTGTGTGTGTGTGCGTGTGTGTGTGTATGTGTGCGTGTGTGTGTGCGTGTGTGTGTGTGTGTATGTGTGCGTGTGTGTGTTATTCATGCCATATAACACATTAACAATGCATTTAGAAGTTTTTTTAAAAAGTGCCAGCTTTAAGAAGCATTAACAGTTTTATCAATACATTTTAATCTTTATTTATGTCTGCTGGAATTAATGTTAGCATTGCTAATTAATTGACCTTTAACACTGAAGATTGGCACGCAGACTGCTGGTTATATAACAGTCTTTCCTAGCTTGTAGCTAACAAAAAGGTGAAGAGAAAGAGTCAAGACGAGATAAGCCGGTTCCATGAAGGCTGTTATATCTGTTATTATTAACAGAAGTACAATGTGTAGTTACAGGTGATTATGATAACAAAGTTCTCTATTTTATATTCCATTTTGGATCCACCTAAGTATTACAAACGGTTCCTTTAAAACATTACAATAACAAATAAAATGGTCAGACTGATTTCTGTTGCAATAGGCCAAAATGGTTATTTTTGCAGTTTGGGTTGCCGACCTCAGATCTAGAAGAATAAGTATGACACACTGTGGGCCTGTTTAAAATGACTGAAGGACCGTGGGATAAAGAAATCATATTTCATGTTGCAAGGAAAAGAAAGAAATAGTTCTGTCCCACAAAAAAATTTAGAATCTGTCAAAAGCATTTAAAGAGACTTCACTGGACAGGTAATGGTGCAGAAAGGCATCCCAATATCAAAAACAGTGTTGGTGTAAAATTGCAGACCGTCTCTTTAAACTATTTCATTCAGGTCAGTAAGTCATGCAGGCTCTTTCAGACCCTCAGCAAGATGGAGTTTAGGAGGTTAAATGATAGGTATGAAAAAGCTTGTATGGATGTGAAACAGCAATAACAAAGTATCGCTTTAGAGAGTTAAAAAAAAAACCTCAAACAAAGGAATAATGACGATCAGAGATCTGAAATGCTGCCATTTTCCTGCTGTGCATTTTCCAAATATCGCAAAGAGAAAGGAGCGAGAGAGAGAAAGAAAGAGAGATAGATAGACAGAAAGACAGAAAGAGAGAGAGAGAGAGAGTCAGTCAGACTGGTGCTGTTACCTGGACCCTAGGGACAAAAGGCGTGGTTCTTCTACTAAGGCATGGACTCTGGATAAGCAAAATTAACAAAGAAAAAAAAAAGCAATAAAACTAAACCAAAGGCCCACAGAGGCACAGAGATCAAACCACACTACTGAGAGGTGAGTTAGCCTAGCAGGTGACCTTCCGGTCAACACAGTTCCATTCAGAACACATGCAACCAACAACGTCTACTGCAGAACTCAAACCTCGAGCAATGGTAGATCAAAGCATCCTGTAGAAATATCAGATCAGGTTAACTAACTTACAGTTTCTCATTACTGAGGTATACACTGGGTCTGTTCTACAGTTTCTCATTACGTCGAGTGTATAACTCTAAGCTCTAAATGTAGGTACTGTGGTATAAACTGAGTCTGTTCTACAGTTTCTCATTAGGCCGAGTGTATAACTCTAAGCTCTAAATGTAGGTACTGTGGTATATACTGGGTCTGTTCTACAGTTTCTCATTAGGTCGAGTGTATAACTCTAAGCTCTAAATGTAGGTACTGTGGTATATACTGGGTCTGTTCTACAGTTTCTCATTAGGTGGAGTGTATAACTCTAAGCTCTAAATGTAGGTATTGTGGTATATACTGAGTCTGTTCTACAGTTTCTCATTAGGTCGAGTGTATAACTCTAAGCTCTAAATGTAGGTACTGTGGTATATACTGAGTCTGTTCTACAGTTTCTCATTAGGTCGAGTGTATAACTCTAAGCTCTAAATGTAGGTACTGTGGTATAAACTGAGTCTGTTCTACAGTTTCTCATTAGGTCGAGTGTATAACACTAAGCTCTAAATGTAGGTATTGTGGTATATACTGAGTCTGTTCTACAGTTTCTCATTAGGTCGAGTGTATAACACTAAGCTCTAAATGTAGGTACTGTGGTATAAACTGAGTCTGTTCTACAGTTTCTCATTAGGTCGAGTGTATAACACTAAGCTCTAAATGTAGGTACTGTGGTATATACTGAGTCTGTTCTACAGTTTCTCATTAGGTCGAGTGTATAACTCTAAGCTCTAAGTGTAGGTACTGTGGTATAAACTGAGTCTGTTCTACAGTTTCTCATTAGGTCGAGTGTATAACTCTAAGCTCTAAATGTAGGTACTGTGGTATATACTGAGTCTGTTCTACAGTTTCTCATTAGGTCGAGTGTATAACTCTAAGCTCTAAATGTAGGTATTGTGGTATATACTGAGTCTGTTCTACAGTTTCTCATTAGGTTGAGTGTATAACACTAAGCTCTAAATGTAGGTACTGTGGTATAAACTGAGTCTGTTCTACAGTTTCTCATTAGGTCGAGTGTATAACTCTAAGCTCTAAATGTAGGTACTGTGGTATAAACTGAGTCTGTTCTACAGTTTCTCATTAGGTCGAGTGTATAACTCTAAGCTCTAAATGTAGGTACTGTGGTATAAACTGAGTCTGTTCTACAGTTTCTATAGGCTGGTGTATCATTAGTTATACATGACCGTGATCTAGTGAACTTCATCAGTCATGTCGCCTGACCTGGCTCTCCACCAAGATCACCAATCTGGTAACAAGCTTGTAAACTAAGTACACATTTTCCACCTGGTGATCCTTTCGTAGGGTCAGCTGCATCCCTGGAGTCTGGACATAGATGTCTAGTCTTCCCAACTTTCAGTTCAGGCTGGTGTATTTAAAGCCAGCTCAGGCCTATTTAGCCCTGAGTCGGTGATTAAGCAGTGAATCTAGGTCTTTAAACCACATCCTTAATGAAAGTCTGATCTGTTTAATGTTAGCAGTCTATTATTTCTAGTCTGCTGTCCTAGTTAGAGTCCGACTCATCTCCCCTGTGCACTCGATGGCTTTACTAATGGTCAGAGAAGCAGCAAGTCAACAGTGTGTATAAACCATTACACTGATCAGTTAATAACCCAAGTGCATGCTGGGAACTCACTGAGAGCTGTCCAGACAGATACTGCGGGGCGTCGCGGAGCATGCCGGGGCTCATGGGGGATGTGACGGAGATAGACGGGCCCATCTTCTGGGATTCAAAGGAACTTGAACCTGATCCAAACAAGAGCACTAAGTTAACACAGCACGTGTTCACTCTGAACATGCACACAAACAGAGGCTTGAGAGCAATTAGCACTACGGATGTGCATTCGGACTACATTATGTGGTCAAAAGTATGGGGACAGTAGTGTTTCATTCTGTCCCATTGCCATAGGTTTATTAACTCAACGCACCTAGACATGAAGTCAGATTTACAGACACTAGTACAGGAAAGGGTCGCTTTAAACAGCTCACTAAAGGCAATTTGCTGTTGAAAAATGACATTTTTCATCATTGGTCAAGGCAGAAAATTTTTTAAATGCATTTTTTCAACAGAAAATTTCACCACCTCACAAGTTCAAAACACAAAAAAGACGGTAAAATAAAAAAATAAATAAAAACATTCATCATCAAAAGAATAGCTGCACCCAGAGGGAAGTGTGGGATTGCAGTGCTACTGTGCAGGAAGATGAATTTAGACTATGTGGACAATATTTATTGAGCTAAACACACAGAAGTAGTGTCTCTCAGAATGGCGTTGGGCTGCTATGATGCCAAATGTTGTGGCATGAAGGTGTAGAGGTTCCTAATGGTGTCCTGTAATAATTCATCCCATACAGCTTGAATATTCTCACACAGTTCCTGCAGACTGTCCGGTAGGGGTGGAGTGACACCAAGCCTTTTGGAAGTGTGGCAACAACCCGTTCGTCTTGGTGCTGACCACGGTGCCTCCATACACAGATTAGTTGGTTGTCTCCATAACGACAAAGCTGACAGTCTTTGGTGACGGTGACGTGTTGCTAAGGACAGTCGTCAAAATGGTCCGCGTGCATGTAGTCCTGCGTCATGCAGCCGTCTGCCAATGGTGCTGGCACTAACAGGATGACTCATGGAGGCTTCACTGCTCACTGAATGTCCGCAATCGTGGCTGCTGAGTCACTCCACGGATATTCCCTCTCCATGGTTTGTGTTGGTCTACCGGATCTTTCATGTCGCAAAGGATGTTCCCAACACAACAGCACGAATTAGAATGGAAAGCACACACAACAGGAGGAAGTTATATAGTCAGTCAGATATAGCGGTAAGGCCCGTCCTTGCTTGCATCACATGCACAGCCCGAGCATGAAACCTAAAGCAATAGGCAGTCTCACGATGTCAAACCTACCCACCAAGTTTTATTCTTGTAGGTTGATTCCTTCTGGGTTATCCCACTACCTGGTAAGCTTTAGCACCTCCTCTGCTACTCAAAACTGGGGTATTGTGCCGGTTAGTTGGATCAGGTGTAAGGGGCATCTAGGAACAGGGCTGAGAAACACTGTGCTAGTGGATTTGACTCTCGCTGTAAGTGCAGACCAAGCCATCCATTAATCGACTGGAGTTTGAGGAGTGAAGGCAAAACTGCAGAGACGGTGGAACACAGACGGAGCACAGGCTGGACTTTGCTTTACACAAGACGGTCCAAGAGTTGAGTGCACAGCAGTCCCTGACCACAGTGGCGGTGGATAGCTTATGCATTAGATAAGAGCATCAGATAATGAGACTCACTTGATTCAAGTTGTCCATGTGTGCTCTCTGGTATTCTGGGAATATCACTGCAAGAGACAATAACGACACAAGCAGTTATAATAAATGATACCAGAAATTAATATTGGCTGACTATATCATTTCCTATGCAAGGATTAAGCCCACCGCACAGCTTGTATCACCATGTGCTGTTATGTAGGAGAGCGCGGATATAGAAGGCTGGCAAGGAAAAGCTGGCATCAGGGTCATGTTTACACTCTAGTGGTGTGAAGTGAATCAGGATTTCTTATCACGCTTGGTATGCCTGCCTTATCACACGTTGGCTGTTACCAGCTGAAAGTACAAGCTGGAAAAGGCTCGGCTAGTACTGCTTAGTGCTGCATTAGTCTGAAGACCTGCTGCTCCTGTACATTTCAAGCCACATGATCTACTGTGTCTTTCTGTGCCTTAATGTGGCTAGGCTTTAATGTAGTAATGGCAGAATGCTGAGACGGGCTGAGGAACCAAGCAGTACTCATAGTTGCTGACCGCTGGCGCATACGTCCATTTAAAACAGTGGTTCTGCGTTTCTGGATGCTGCAATGCCAGTGTTGATACAACAATGTTAGAATCACTTTTAGTCCAGGTCTAATCTGCATACAGGAAACAGACCCTATTTCTCAGTGAAACTCACCCAATGGGCCGTGAGACCACCAGCTCCACTTGGGGTTCAGGCTTGGACTCCAGAATAATGTTGTAAACTTCCTTGAATGTGGCTCCCTGCAGCACCCTCCCATTCCACTCCAGAACCTGGTCGCCTGGACAGAGGGTGAGAACAACGCGTCAACCTAACACTGACTGGATCTGTGGTAAGCTGGACCACAGTGAGGCTACATCAACTGACATCATCTATGACACCAGTACAGAGGTTTTAGAATCATTATATAAATAATAAACAATAAAAAATAAACAATAAAAAATGTATTAATAGAACAATAATGAACACAGAATGTCAAAAATCTGAAAAAGAATTTAGAAGTGAAGTAAAACACCCACATACACTAGGGGCAGTGGGTAACCCTATCCCTGGCGCCCAGGGAGCAGATGGGGGTTAGGTCTGTTTCAGGGAATTGAACCTGGGGCCCTCCGGTCACAAGCCTGGTTCCCTAACCTCCAGACCACAACTCCCACATACTGAGTGGAGATGGTGACACTGGAGAACTTGACATCACCACTCTGACACTGACACTTTTCTATTAGACGTTATTTAGACTGGAACTTTAAATACTGATTGTGGTGTGTTTTTACATCTTACTGATCTTACTGTACGTGACTCCCGTACTGAGCTCTGAGGCTGTGAAGATGGGCTGAGATGCATCCCCCCTCTCACAGTGAGTTACTGATGGACACAGTGTGCAGTTTGTGTGAAACTGACCAACATGGACCCTCAGGAAAGCACTTACTCATCCCGTCGGAATAGTCTCAGACTGTGCTATGCTGAAATCCGAGTTTGAGAAGATGGAGAAAAGCCCTCAGGCGCCAACAGGATAACCATCCCTTTCTATTCCTGCTCAGGATTTGACTGACAGGGTGGTATAACAGAGAAATCACAGGTGTGTGGGTCTGTTACCTGCGTAGCACATGCTCTTACCTGGTCGAAGATGTCCTACAGTATCTGCTAGACTTCCTCTCTTCACCTTGGTGATGAACGCACAAAGTCTACCAGATTCTGTCATCTTCCCACCGACCACCTGTAGGAGACACACCCAGGTGAGAAGGTATATCGGGGAAATACAGATTTCATGATTTCACTCACACCGAGTTCAGAGTTTACAGCTGCC
>JAMWET010005373.1:0-20000 GCA_024036415.1 Prochilodus magdalenae | reverse complement strand
TTGGAAAGCTAGTCTAGCTGTTCTAATCTGTTAGCAGTTAGCAACCAAAGCTAAATGGCTAACAGCACAGAGAGCTGCTTTATGTTAAGGCCAAACAGCCACTGCCTTGTTTAGGAACAACTGTGCCAACTTCTTTATGTAAGCCCTGTATTAACAGTTTAGTGTGATAATCTCACTGCACTGCAGCCTGTAATGACCTGGCATAACACTCTATAGCATTAGTGTATACAGTGTTCTTATGAATGCTGTATGTTGAGTTCATGAACTTATATATTCTTGCTTTATATATGACCTAGAACTATACGAGCTCAAGATCAGTGTTATAAGGTATTATGTCTGCTTTATGATGCCTTAGAAAAGGTCTTTATAATGCTTTATAAATACAGGATTTATTGGAAGTGTTACCCAGGATTTTACCCCTGAGCCTAATGCAACGGAAGCTTCTGAACACAAACAAGCATTGTGCTAACTGGAAGTCCCAAAATTCCATCATTTTTTAAACAAAATTCCTGTTTTATTTAAACGAATGATGTGCAAACAGAGACATTCAGAGCTGCCTGGTGTATAATACTCCATTCTAGAGAACTTGGGCTGCGTTCACACAGCCGGTAAATGTGGCCTAATTCGCACCAAATCCGATTTACTTGTTGGGCTGTTCACAAATGTGATGTGTATTCGACATCAGCCTGTGACCCACATGGGCAGAAGAAGAATGTGTCACGTCACTCACTGAACTGCTGATGGATGCAGATTCCGATCCTGGAGGTTTCAGCTTCCAATGACTGACGGCTTGGCTCATCACCCTGAACACATGCTAGCTTGCTGTAACACCATTCCAGCACGGCCTGCTTTGTTGCTCTTTACAATTTGCTTTCAGACTTTGAACTTCTCTTTCACGCTGCCGTCTCGTTCTCCACATCTGGACATTTCTTTTAGAATCTCCTCAAACTCGGAGCGGGTGCAGCAAGTACCTTCTAACTCACTTTGTACAGAAACACCAGCCCAAATGTGTATGAGGTCTCAGCAGTGTGGAATTACGACAAATCTCAAGCTGGACTGAGAGTCCAATGTGTGAATTCCGATCTGGCTGTTGAGATTGAGTCTGCACTGCTGCATATCTGCATATGAAAGTGCCCCAAATCAGAACTGACAAAATCAGATTTGGTGTGTTTTGCTGCTCACACTGACACACATATACACATGTGTACTACACATGGAGATAAAGATCGGATCTGGGCCACGCTTACCTGTGTTATATGGAATGATGATGATGAGGGTAAAATAGTGGGAAAAGCTGAAAATAAGTTTTCTTTGGGGACTATTTTGCTCTGCATGTATCCCTAGGAGGTTGCATGATGCTAATCAGTCTGGTATAAGATTCCATTGCTTCCATTAGCTCCAGTGCTAAACTAAAAACACACACTCAACATCTACTTTATTAGGACCACCTCCTCGATCTACACTTCACCTACCACTGACCATATAGGACACTCTGTAGTTCTACAGTTACAGACTGTAGTCCATCTGTTTCTCTTTATACTGTATTACCCTGTTCTTCAATGGTCAGGGCCCTGTGGGCACTGTCCTGTGACTGTACATCTACAAGGCGGAGCAGTAAGGTAGGAGTGTCAATGAGAGTGGACAGTGAGTGGACACAGTGTTTAAACACTCCAGCAGCACTGCTGTGTCTGATCCACTCACACCAGAGTCACTGCAGTGCTGAGAATGATCCACCACTCACATAATACCTGCCCTGTGGTGGTCCTGTGGGGGTCCTGACCATTGAAGAACAGGGTAATACAGTATACAGAGAAACAGATGGACTACAGTCTGTAACTGCAGAACTACAGAGTGCTCCTATATGGTCAGTGGAGACAATAACATTGACAGTGAATGTAGATCCAAGGAGGTGGACCTAATGACGTGGCTGGTCGGTAAACATATTGTGATGCTACTTTGCGAAGGAGTGGTATCCCAGCCGGCTGGCACCAAAGTATGTGTTCACAGCAGAGTAGAAGAAAGGAGGCAGAGAGTCATGCAGAGGGGGGTGTCCACTACAGTGACCCAGTGCAGCAAAACCATGTGGAAGAAAACAATACAAGAAGAATTTGGAGAGAGAGAGAAAGAGAGAGAGAGAGAGAGATCCGGAGAGGGCAGAGTCGAGATGCGAAGGACACGACAGTGTGAAACGGGAAAAAGAAAAACAATCGCTCCTGTGTGAGGTCAACCACTCTAGCCTATCAACGTGTTTGGAGGCCGAGAACGACGGACTGAGTGCAGAAAAAAAGAGTCTGAGGGGAGGAGTGTGGGGAAGTCAGGTGGAAGAGTGAACCCTGATCTGACCTGCAGCAGGGGAGCCAGGCCACAGCGGCTAAACAACAAACATGCAGCAAGAAGACAGCAAACAGCTGAAGGAGTGGCAGGACGTCTTTCGGGACCTTTCGGTTCTGAATGCGCAGACAGGAAGCAAACAGCAAAGCAAGCAGGAGGTCTCCCTCTGGACCCCCAGAACTCAGGAGAGGAGTCAACAGCTAAGCTGCTGCAACCCTCGGAAGTCAGGTCTTTCATTCAGAGACACAAACCGCAAAAAATGATTTGGTGTTTTAACTTGAAGAGAGCTCTGTAACCCGGCCGCCTCAGAACCTAGACTTCACGGCACTTTAGGAGAAATGGTAAGCACTGATTACGGTTCTGTTAACCCATATTCATCTTTATCAATTCTAGACTCATCACCAAAGAACAGCTGCACCCAGAAGGAATCAGCCGACGGAAATGAAACTCGGTGGGTAGGTTTGACATCATGAGACATGCCAATGATTCAAGTTACACGCTCGGTCGCACTGGCTCATGCTGCTGTGTTGGTAGCATTCTATGCTGTGTTGGTAGTATGCCTTGGAGAGGAGTTCGAAAGCCATTCTAGCAGTTGGAAGAATTGGAGAAGGGTTGCATTGTTGGGCTCCAGGAACCGGCCTTATCAACGTATTGCGCACCATACTGGTCGTGCGGATATTACTATAGCATGCTGTTGTCGGCAGAGGACAGAACAAGGCACACATCTGCGACATGAAGGGTCTGGGGGACCTACACATAACTTGAAGAAAGACTAAGCAGCCATGATTGCGGACATCCAGTGAGCAGTGCTCCCTCCATGAGTCATCCTGTTAGTGCCAGCACCATTGGCAGACGGCTGGACCACACAGGACTACATGCGCGAGGACTAAAGACCGCAGTGGTGTCGTGCCAGACTGTCATGGAGTGACTTAGAATGGCAGCGGGTCATCTTCAGTGACGAGTCCTGCTTTTGTCTCAGTGGAGACGACCCAATGAATCCGTGTGTGGAGGCACCGTGGGTAGTACCAAGATCTATGGTTGTCACACGTCCAGAAGGCCTGGTGTTACTCCACCTCCACCCCACCGCACCATCTGCAGATAATGTGTGGGAATATTCAAGCTGCATGGGATGGATTATCTCACCTCTACACTTTCATGCCGAGACGTCTGGCATGTTGGTTAGCCCAACGCCATACTGAGTGACACTACTTCTGTATGTGTAGGTCAGTAAATATTCCCCATATCAGTCTAAATGCATCATCAGTTGTTGTTCCTGGTAACCTTTATCTTCCTTCCCAACAGTCCTGCAGTTCCACACCTCCTTCTGGGTGCAGCTATTCCTTTTATGATGAGTGTATGTCGTTGCTGAAGATTCCCTCTATGTGTAGGGAATTAGAACTAGGATTGGAAAATCTTTAATAAAATTCTGTGGTTGATGGAAGCGGCCTTTAATGTTCATTGGGTCTGTTCATCGTCTGTTTCATGCCCGTCATGGCCAGGACTCTCCTGAGATGCCTGATTTGAGATTCCTGATTAAATAAAAAATAAAAATGAAGAACATTTCAGCGCAGCCAGGTTACTTCCTCGCTTTCATTACGTTAAAACAGCAGATCTGCTCTACAGTGCAGAGGACAGCAGTGGGTCAGCAGTGGGCAGGGCAGCTGGGAGGTGAAAGAGGAGCAGGCTGGAGACACAGAGCCGGTACCTTCTCGCTATGGCCATGCTCCTCGTTTAGCGTGGTGCTACTGCAAGTGTCAACGCCCGAGTCTTTGACCTGAGGTTCGCACCACTCCTCCGCCTCCTCTTCGAAGAAGCGCTCTCCGAATCGCACCGCTCTGCTCTTTTGCCTCTCGGACAGTGCGTACGTGGGGTCCAAAAAATGTATCTGCTCGATTGTTTTTCTTTTTCCCCATTGACTGACGCCTACAGGTTCAGGATACATTTACAGCAAACAAAACAACAACAGGAAGAAAAGGAAAGGTAGAGAAAACAGAAAACAAAAACATGCAAAGGTGAATACAACTCGGGGGGAATGGGATGGCTGAAGACGCGGAGGGGCGGACGCCTCACCATAGACATAGGGGAGGCCTCACTATGCCAAGACGCATGGTCCCACCAGTGACCATCCATATCTCCTGTGGGCAGAGCACATATGAGCAGGACAGCACAGGACAAGCAAACACATCTCAGGTCTCTCACACATACACAAACACACATAAAGAACACACTGCTAGAATAAGCTCCCCAGACAAAGAACGAGTCCCCTGTGACTGAACCGCACCCAACAGCGTGTAATACCTCCACCAACACCAACAACAGCTGTGACATGGTCTGGACACGTTGCTGGATGTAGACCACATCAGTGTTCAGACACTCTTACATCAAAGAACAGTCAGTTGGGCCAGATGTGGTGGATGCCTTCCCTGGCCCAATCCCGAGAAGAATTCCCTGTACACTGGGATTTCAGTCACTGCTGGTAGACCCACATGACCATAGGCTTCCATACACCTGCAGATTCAGCTACTTCCTTCACACTATGGTCTTTGGCCACGCCCACATGCAGTCACTCTTTTTAGCCAATCAGTAACATCTGCTTTGGAGCCGTTTTCCACACATGGAACGAGACATTCACTGCACTGTACCACCTCTTCCCAATCTATGGATCCCATCACTCACCGCCCACAAGCATTTATACTTATGCATCATCCTTGTGCAGCGCCATCTCCAGGAGCCTGAAGGTACTACTGTGTTAAACATGCAGGGGGACTCGTTGTTTTGTCCGGTGAACTTATAATCAAGTCCCAGCAGGCATGTCATCTGCTGGATTACTATAACTGACGTATGTTTGCTTCAGTGATTCCACCCAGTCATCCAACACCAAACACCGCTGCGGGCATTAGCATCAGCTCAACTGTCAGATTTAGTGTTAGTATGTTTGAAGGACAGGCTTTATTATTAATGACAGCACACACCCGTGTCAACCACACACCATGCTCACCAATCCCCGCCTGCTTTGGGCTATGCATGCTGCTGTGTGTTGGCAAGACCCTGGTGATACGCTGCATATCATGTTCCATATGTTAGGATTCAATATATTGCCAACTGTGTACAACTGTGTAATCTGCATATGTTTACAAAAACACAAAGCATAAGTTAAAGTAGAGATCCCCAAGGTAAAATACTCCTCCAGTGTCAGTAGAAGTTCCTCCCCTTACACCTCCACTGGAGTAAAAGTACTAGAGTATGTACCTCCAAATGTACTGCAGTATGGAGAGTAACAGCAGCATGATTTATTATGGCTCTGATGTCCTTTTATCATTTCTGGAACCAGACTCTTCATCAGCTCAGTTCAGGTGAAGAGACTCTAGTGTCTCTCAGTCCACCAGTCTTTAATAGAAGCTCATTCATTAGTCTGACACTGATGTCTATTCAAATGATCATAAGCACAGAAGACTGAAGGAGAACAGGTTCCATTAGCTAGAACCAAGCTCTGTCCAACAGCTCAAACCAAGCTCAAAACAATGTGACCACTGTACCCTGTACCCCTAAAAACTAGATGGATTTCCTGAAACGTTTTTCACACATGACGAGTGCCCTTGAACACACCCACAAGAGACAAACCTTGGGTGACGTAAGTGACCTTTCACCTCCAACACATTACACAGCTTTAACAACTGCCATAATAAAAAACAGTCAGATTCTGTTAGTGTGCTGTAAGTAGTGCGTTGGTGTACAGTAACTCAGTAAGTGTAATGTGTTAGTGTACTGTAAGTAGTGTGATGGTGTACAGTAACTCAGTAAGTGTGATGTGTTAGTGTACTGTAAGTAGTGTGTTGGTGTACAGTAACTCAGTAAGTGTAATGTGTTAGTGTACTGTAAGTAGTGTGTTGGTGTACAGTGACTCAGTAAGTATGATGTGTTAGTGTACTGTAAGTAGTGTGTTGGTGTACAGTAACTCAGTAAGTGTAATGTGTTAGTGTACTGTAAGTAGCGTGTTGGTGTACAGTAACTCAGTAAGTGTAATGTGTTAGTGTGCTGTAAGTAGTGTGTTGGTGTACAGTAACTCAGTAAGTGTAATGTGTTAGTGTACTGTAAGTAGTGTGTTGGTGTACAGTAACTCAGTAAGTGTAGTGCGTTAGTGTGCTGTAAGTAGTGTGTTGGTGTACAGTAACTCAGTAAGTGTAATGTGTTAGTGTACTGTAAGTATTGTGTTGGTGTACAGTAACTCAGTAAGTGTAATGTGTTAGTGTACTGTAAGTAGTGTGTTGGTGTACAGTGACTCAGTAAGTGTGATGTGTTAGTGTACTGTAAGTAGTGTGTTGGTGTACAGTAACTCAGTAAGTGTGATGTGTTAGTGTACTGTAAGTAGTGTGTTGGTGTACAGTAACAGTACAGTGTAATGTGTTAGTGTACTGTAAGTAGTGTGATGGTGTACAGTAACTCAGTAAGTGTGATGTGTTAGTGTACTGTAAGTAGTGTGTTGGTGTACAGTAACTCAGTAAGTGTAATGTGTTAGTGTACTGTAAGTAGTGTGTTGGTGTACAGTGACTCAGTAAGTATGATGTGTTAGTGTACTGTAAGTAGTGTGTTGGTGTACAGTAACTCAGTAAGTGTAATGTGTTAGTGTACTGTAAGTAGCGTGTTGGTGTACAGTAACTCAGTAAGTGTAATGTGTTAGTGTGCTGTAAGTAGTGTGTTGGTGTACAGTAACTCAGTAAGTGTAATGTGTTAGTGTACTGTAAGTAGTGTGTTGGTGTACAGTAACTCAGTAAGTGTAGTGCGTTAGTGTGCTGTAAGTAGTGTGTTGGTGTACAGTAACTCAGTAAGTGTAATGTGTTAGTGTACTGTAAGTATTGTGTTGGTGTACAGTAACTCAGTAAGTGTAATGTGTTAGTGTACTGTAAGTAGTGTGTTGGTGTACAGTGACTCAGTAAGTGTGATGTGTTAGTGTACTGTAAGTAGTGTGTTGGTGTACAGTAACTCAGTAAGTGTGATGTGTTAGTGTACTGTAAGTAGTGTGTTGGTGTACAGTAACTTTTACTCCAGTGCAGGTATAAAGGGAGGAACTCTATGTTAACTCCAGCTTGCCTCTTACTGACGTGATCTTCATGTACACAGACAGACACATAATTAGCATAGAATTCAGATTACATTAAAAGTGTTCCAGTGGATCCGGACACCTGCAGAACCAACCAGCTAAACATTTACCCAAACAGGGCGGATTTAAAACAGCCTGCAGCCCAAAACTAATGCATTTAACTGCTTCAATGAGTCACTGCCATGTACCAGTTAGACATGAGAAATGACTTGTGATGTAATGCTCTTTCAAACTGAGGAAGACACAAATATCAGAGCAGCCAACGAAGGGTGAAACTGGAGGCCATGTGTGTCCGTCTGGCTGTGAACAGGATGCAGTGTATCCTTTACGACGGCAGGGTTGCGTCTGATGATGCTAGTCAGGTTGGGAGTCTAGACGAGAATGACGTGGGCTACAGTGGCGGTTGCATCCTGAGTCTGTCATCAAGAAGGCTATCAGCTTCTACATTTCTCATGTGTCTGCTGGTTTAAAAAGTACCAGCCAAGTTCAGGAAGGTTCAAATTAACCAGCACTGACACCACTGGACAGGCTAGATATGAGGCATGTTGCTAAAATCAGGCTTGAACCAGCTGCAGCACGTGCTGTGCTAGCATGTACGCGTGCAGAGACTCATACTATATGAACCCTGAACCACACTGAAGCGTACTGTGAACTGTATGGCTGAGACCCTTCGATGTACCTTCGATGATCCCAACTAGGGTGCAAAACTGGGTGGAGCCTATCACAATAACATAGGCAGAGAGGGGGTGGGGCTTAAGCTGTGTACTGTACTGTGCAATACGCTCAACTGATTCTGAATTTGTGTAGGAACTGATTTGGACACTTGCTAAGAATGTGCTGTTATACACCCACCGCCCACTTCATTAGGTCCACCCCCTTTAATCTACACTCCACTATATCTACACTATATGTACAGTGTCCACTGTATCAGCTCCACCTTATAGGAGCAATTCTAGACTGCAGTCCATCTGTTTCTCTGTTTACTATATTACCCTCTTCTTCAAAGATCAGGACCCCCACAGGACCACCACAGACAGGTATTATGTGGGTAATGGATCATTCTCAGCACTGCAGTGACACAAACGTGGTGGTAGTGTGAGTGGGCAGCATCCCATGGGCAGCCTCCTGTGGGCACTGATGAAGGACTAGAGGATGATCAACACTGCACTGCGCAGCAGCAGATGAGCTATCGTCTCTGACTGTACATCTACAAGGTGGACCAGCACGGTAGGAGTGTCTAATAGAGTGGACAGTGAGTGGACACAGTGTTTAAACACTCCAGCAGCACTGATGTGTCTGATCCCCTCACACCAGCACCACACACTAACACTCCACCACCACAACAGTGTCACTGCAGTGCTGAGAATGATCCACCACCCTCATAATACCTGCTCTGTGGTGGTCCTGACCATTGAAGAACAGGGTAATACAGTACACAGAGAAACAGATGGACTACAGTCTGGAGCTGTAGAACTACAGAGTGTCCTATATGGTCAGTGGAGCTGATAACATGGACAGTGTAGTGGCTAGTGGGGCTTTATCCTACATTGTAGAATACCTGACATAAGCATGTATAATGTCTCTTAAGCAGTTGTAATGACATGCATGACACTTTACAATGCAGAAGTATGTGGAACCAATCAGATATGGTCACACTGTTCACCCCTAAGATATATTCTCCTATATACAGCTCTGGAAATAACTAAGACACCTCCCCAGCTTCTTCTTAAATAAGTATCTCCACATATACAGCAGGCTCTGGTCCGGTTCTAGCTTTACTGGCAGATACAGTGAGCAGCAAGCACACATGGCAACACATCTACAGACTGGCAGAGGGCCAAAACCTCTCTCTACTGACCGTGATCAGCACCACCTCTGATAAGAGGTCAAATAAGTTGACCTCAAGTGACCTGGTGAGCGGTGGATGCGTGAAATGCACATTGAGCATGGTATAAATCACCATCACCATCACAGAACACTAAGCTGAGTGGATCAGCAGCTATGTTCTCATGGTTCCGCACACAGTTCAGCAGAGTGGTCTGTTTAGGACTGAGGAACCGTTTCTCCATTGGGCAGCACCCACAGGTAACCCTTGAACAGGAAACTCACTGTTTTTTCTTCACGTTGTAAAGAAACTGCACTCCTCTGCCCCAGGGCTGTTACACACCGCTGGTAGATATGTTCAGTGTTCTCCTACATTCCTTTAAGGTCTTAGCACAGAAATGATGGCCCAGAGATGCATACATTCAAGATCTTCCTTGTACTTTCTGCTGATGATGATGCCCGTACATGTTCGAGCCCTGCTGTTACTTTCGGGAAGCACACATAGGTTGGGGGTTGGGGGTCGGTTA
This sequence comes from Prochilodus magdalenae, assembly GCA_024036415.1. Classification (NCBI taxonomy): domain Eukaryota; kingdom Metazoa; phylum Chordata; class Actinopteri; order Characiformes; family Prochilodontidae; genus Prochilodus; species Prochilodus magdalenae. Next base: position 10,220 of record JAMWET010005373.1, on the reverse strand, counting down.
CCTTGCAACCGGAGGGTAATTGGTTTGATTCCCTGAGTAAATAGGACTTAGGAGTAAGGCACTTAACCCCCATGGAAAAGGCTGCCCATTGCTCTGGGCAAGTGTGCTCACTACTAGTGTGCATGTGTGTGTGTGTGTTCAAAAAGTAGATGATGGTGCTGGGCCTAGGTGAATAAGCATTGCAGAGGAATAGATCATTGGTGGGTATTCATATGATTATTATACAGTACTAGTTTCCAGTACTAAATGCCATAATTGTAAATGTATGTAGACGGTGTGCTACTGAACTCCGATCTCAGCTTTAGTAGCTCAAGTCAGAGTAGATACCACAACAGCATTTTACCACCTTAAGGACATCAACAAGACTAAAGATTTCCCAAATGTCTTTCCTTCCAGCAGGATGGATCACTGGTCTCTTAACTGAGCTTCCAAAAAGACAATCAAACAGCTTCAGCTGATTCAAAATGCAGCGGCCAGAGTTTCACTGGGAGTAGCACGTCACCTACTTTCGGAATTCCTGACATTTTTTTTTCCTCTAGTCATTCTATGCACTTTCTCATCTTTCTCATCTTTGGCCTGTGGGATGTGAAGCCTTACTCCTCAACAATTGTATTAAAACCCCTTCACAGTTAATACAGTGGGGAAAGTAAGTATTTGATACACTGCTGATTTTGCAAGTTTTCCACCTACAAAGAATGGAGAGGTCTATCGGTTTTATCGTAGGTACACTCAACTGTCTGAGACAGAATCCTGTAAAGTTACCGTTTTGGAGATATCGGAGGTTTTTACCGGACAGTGGCGATATATCCCTTATTTGCTGTAGCAGAACCTCAGACCATTAGGAGCTAGTCAGTCAGGCCTAGGGTAAAGACTAAACATGGGGAAGCAGCTTTGTTGACATTAGAAGAACCCTTGTACTAGACACTCTTAAAACAATGTTCCTGTTTGCGCAGCTTTCAGTTCAGTTTAGGTTTACTGCCATCTTTCCTTTTCTTTTATTTAATGACATTTTCTATGTATTTAATTTCATTATCTCCTCAATGTAGCCCAATTTAAAATTTCTTCTCTTTTAAATCTATTGTTTTACCCAAATTTAAATTATCTTTGTATTTTCTCTTATTTAAAGCATGTTGAATGGTCACGGCCTGTGGAGGGTGCTCCATTAGGTGCCTTTGGTATGGTTATAAATGCAATGCAATTATAATATAATGAATACACATAATTACAGCAAGTCTTTAAATATGGATTCAAAATGTTGGTCAAACAAAAACATCACTGTGCATCTAATGCATTCAAAATAATGGGGGCAAAGAGCAAAAAAGCCCCCATTCAACATTAGGCCCCTTAAAAACAAGCGCACAAGCCCAAAATTAGGTTTGAATGAACTGCATGCTCATTATGTCACAATTTGCCCCCAATTGTGTATAAATAGCCCCTGAATTCCGGTCAGTGTATGTGCATAAATGCATAGCGACCGTATGTGAAACAGATACAGCATGATCACAGCATGACCACAGACGCCAACTCCACGTCCCGCTCCCATAACTTCCAGCACAGCGCAGCTTTCAACAGCACATATGGAGAAATGCAGGCTTACGTCTTTTGACATCACTCCTATATAAACCATCACAGTTCTGCACGGGCGCATGGACTTCTCATTTCTCCGGGTGCAGGCCGTCTCTCGGGACAGGATCCACCCTGTGTGGTCCAAATATACTGCCGGTAATCCGCCTTTGCAGCGCTGGCCCTTCCAAACCCTGGCAAGTTGAACTTCCACAAAGCTGATTTACTTAGCGAGGAGGACGCCTGGAAGACCACAACGCTCTGGACCCTCACTTTCCCTCCTGCTCATGCACGTACAGGTCCGACCTGGCCCCAAGCCGGGGGGCAATGGAACGAATGTCCTGCCATCTTTCTCAGACCATCACTTTCTCTTGCTCCCTCTTTATCTTTCTCGTTCTCTCTCTCTCTCCCCTCCTCCTCCTGCCCCCTCCCCTCGGCTGAAAGGGAGTTCATGCATTAGAATAATGAGCTTACCTTTATTCTTGTAAGCCAGCTCAAACACTCTCTGCCCTACATGATCCTCACATCACAACACACTCTGTTTCCCCGAGTTTGCTGGGAATGATCTCCGCATTTCCCGCTCCCAATAAAAACGGAGAAACCCCAAACTACCTCTGTTTCATGGAGCAAACAGGCCTTGTCCTCCTACTGTTCCACACCGACAGGTGGCAGCGGTGGTGGTAGTTGCCCTTTACAATAAAACAAGACAAAGCCAGGGGTAGCAGGAACAACCATTTGGGAACCGTAAAAAAGTCCATATTCGGAAAGCGGCTAAAGTGCAATGCGGTTAAAAGCAAAGCGAAAGCTGCACTCACCACCATTTTCTCTGACTTGAGCAAAGTGTAGCGTGTCTGTGTCCGCCTCCACCGGCTACTTTGCTGGAATGCTTTTCGCTTTTTCAGCAAGGAGGAGGGAGCTGTGCGACTTTAAACCAATCACCTCCGGTAATCTCTGATTGACCGGTGCTCTCCCAGTGACACCCGCCTGGCAGGATAAGCTTTGTCAGAGATCACTCTGCTACTTTTAGGCCCCGTCCTGGCTCCTTCTTTCAGTCAAAGACACTGAGAATAAACACGCATAGCTCCAAGAAGAAGAAAGCTGACCATTTGGAATTAGCTGGATTTCTGGGTTGATCACTGATAACAGGTCTGATGGTTTATCTACGTCCCTATCACAGACAAGCACAGTCTAACTACATTAATAACACACATACACTGTCGCATTGTTCACGTCTTTTATTGAACACACTGAGGAACATCCACAGTGCAGGCTAGAAACGGTGAACCATTGAGTTTAGTAACCTGTAGGTCCTCCTTTGGTAGCATCACCCCCACCAAACGCTTTCTGTAGCCGCTGAGGAGGAATTCTGGACCATTCCCCCTGCAGCTATGCTTCAGTTCCATCAGTATTTCTGGGATGTGCTTGCACAGCCATCTTCAGGTCCTACAGCATCTCCATACGGTTCATTTGGCCATTGTTCTTTTCCAGAACTTTGGGTCACTGCCTTGTTGCACCATTATCCAATGCCTCTTCAAGTCAAGTACAGCTGCCCTCACCGATTCCTGTACCATGATTTGATTGTCTTCTGAATTCATTGTTCCCTCGGTGATCACAAGGCGTCCAAACTCTGAGACAATAAAGCAGTCCCAAACCATGATGCTGCCTTCACCATGCTTCACACCTGAGATGAGGTTTTGGTGTTGGTATGTAGTTTGAATCTCAGCCGCCTACAGGACATCTGGCCAATTGGCATTGTGAAGTCATCCAGGCAGTCTTGGGGAAACGTGAAATGGTCCGCAGCAGCTTCCTTGGTGTTCTGCGTGGTCCTTCCATTCTTGTTTAGTGGTTTTCTAATAGTGGACACATGAACAAGGATTTGTGCAGTGCACAGACTCTTCTGTCGGCCTTCTGCTGCAGGTTCAGTTCACATTTTCAGGAGCCTGCTCTCTGCTTTTGGAGTGACCTTAACATGATGTCCACTACTAGGAACAGAGGCAACAGTCCTGAATGTTCTCCATTTGAAGGCTGTTTGTGTGGACTGATGTGCATGCAAGTCTTTAGCAGTGCTTTTGCAGGCTTTTCCAGGTTCATGCATGTTTATAACACACACAAACTCAGAGACTCGCTTGCTTCTCCAGCCTGCACCGTAGACGTTGCTCAATGTGCTCGACATGAATGTACAACTGTGTGTTATATTAGTTACTAGAATGCGTTTGTCTACACATACAGAAGTAGTGTCTCTTTGCTAACCCAACATGCCAGACGTCTTGAGTTGTAGAGATTCCTAATGGTGTCCTGTGATAATCCATCCCATGCAGCTTGAATATTCTCACACAGCTCCTGCAGATTGTGCGGTGGGGGTGGAGGTGGAGTGACACCAGGCCTTTTACACGTGTGGCTCCACACACAGATTCGTTGGTCGTCTCCACCAAGACAAAAGCGGGACTTGTCACTGAAGATGAGTCCGAGTCACTCCATGACTGCCATGACACCACTGCAGTCTTTGGTGACCTTGACGTGGTGTTAAGGACAGTCGTTGAAACGGTCTGTGTGCATGTAGTCCTCTGTGGTGCAGTCGTCTGCCAATGGTGCTGGCACTAACAGGATGACTTATGGAGGACATAAGACCCCTCCTTGCTTACATCACATGCCCGGCATCTCACGATGTCAAAGCTACCCATCAAGTTTCATTCCTTTTGGTTGATTCCTCCTGGGTGCAGCTTTTACGCAGCTATTCCTTTGAGGATGAGTGTATAACTGATTGATGATGATCAGACCCATTTTTTTAGTAATCAATGCAATTCCAAATGGCTCACTTGCTTTTCTTGCAACTGTATTCTTGCAGTCTCATTTACTTTTGCACTTCCTTAATGACAATATATGTGGGAAGAAGCTTCATGTAATAAAGACACACACAAAAAAACGGCAGGCGTGCAAAACTGGGCTGCGCAACGACAGACCTCATAGGATTAGGCAAGTTGGAAAGAATGGCAGGCGAAAAGCTAGAATGCTCCATGTGTGAACAGAAGGAGAGAGAGCTGGCACAAGAGAGGAGGGAGAGAGCAAGAGGGAAGTAAAGACGGGAGGGAGAGAGATTGAGAAACAGTAAGCGAATGTCTCTTTGGGTCAGCCTGTGTCCTACATTCTCTTAAACCATGCTGGAGTGCCGTGTACTGAGTGTATTAGGAGGCGGATGACGGGAAGCAGGCATGATGCAGCGGCTCCTCAGCAATTTTTCTCTGGCAGAGAGTTTGAGACCCCTAACCCCTCAGCACTTGGCACCCGAGCTCAGCCTCCGCTCAGAGATTCGAGAGGCGTGGAGGAGTTCGCTCTCGCTAGCCACTGCTTCTGTGCTTCTGCTGCAAAGAAGCTTACCAATTTGAGCTAATTAAGGTCCTGACAACATCAGAGCTTTCAGGGAAAGGACGGCGTGTGTCCAGCGCTGGAGAAAGAGGGACACTGAAGAAGGCCATCCCATTAGTGGTCTGCGTTCCTCTACAGGACTCGCGCGTCCCACCACAGTATCTTGCGGCATAGGACTAAACCTCTTCGTCATGCGCGGGATTGGAAGGAGGGCCACAACACATATGTGTAGAACAAACCCACAAGTTAATAAACAGTCTATAAAAATTTTAATAATAAATAAGAATTAAATAATTAGCATGTACAAATTACACAAGAGATAGATAATAAGAAAGTACAATCATACTCAGGAAAAACAGCTGCACCCAGAAGGAATCAACTCACAGGAACTTACGACGACTGGCCGCAAATAATAAGACAGCAAACTTTCGCAATATCGATCGTGGTAATATTGTATCAATACATGAAAGTTATAAATTATATAAATGTAGAATAAGCTTTTTTATGATGGTGTTAATCGGCCCTATTTTAGTGCAAAAAAATGACGTTTCGAAAACTCACATTAGATAAAACTGATGTTGACAAAGTTCTCTACTGAATATAAACTTAGCAACTGTAAAAAAAAAGTAACAAATCACATTATATCACAATGTATGTTATCGCAGTAGTCAGTAGTATAACAATATTCTTAAAATCACAGTAATATCATGACCTAAGTATCGTGACACTATCGTATTGTGACTTAAGTATAGCGATAGTATCGTATTGTGGACAATACAGCATCATGGAGTAAGTACTGTGACAATATAGTATTGTCACATAAATATGGTGACTTAAGAATTGTGAGAGTATCGTATTGTGACTTAAGTATCATGGCTTAAGTATTGTGATTTAAGTATTGTGACAGTATCATATCGTGACTTAGGTATCGTAACTTAATGGTTTCATGACTTAGGTATCATGGCTTAAGTATCATGTCTTAAGTATTGTGACTTGAGTATCATGGCTTAGGTATCGTGACTTAAGTATCGTGACTTAAGTATCGTGACTTAAGCATTGTGACAGTATCATATTGTAAATTAAATATTGTGACTGTATTGTATTGTCACTTAAATCTTGTGACAGTATCGTTTTACAAGGGGATCGCATCGATTGTTGCTTAAGTTATTGTGACAATATTTATTTGTGTGACTGTAGATATGACAGCAGTACTTATTGTGACTTAAGTATCATGGCTTAAGTATTGTGATTTAAGTATTGTGACAGTATCATATCGTGACTTAGGTATCGTAACTTAATGGTTTCCCATGCCTTAGTATCCAAACTTTAAGATATCATGGAAAGGGGTGGGTCATGAGTCTTAAGTATTGTGACTTGAGTATCATGGCTTAGGTATCGTGACTTAAGTATCGTGACTTAAGCATTGTGACAGTATCATATTGTAAATTACATATTGTGACTGTATTGTATTGTCACTTAAATCTTGTGACAGTATTGTAACAATATCGCATCATGGCTTAAGTATTGTGACAATATTATATTGTGATGTAAATATGACAGTACTGTATTGTGACTTAAGTATCATGACTTAAGTATTGTGATTTAAGTATTGTGACAGTATCATATCGTGACTTAGATATCGTAACTTAATCGTTTCATGACTTCATGGCTTAAGTATCATGTCTTAAGTACAAAACTTAAGTACTGTGAAACTGTGAGTATCGGTAGTTAAAAAGGCTTAGGATATCGGAAGTGACTTTAAGTATCGTGACTTAAAGAGCATCGTGGGACGTTCCATTAAGCATGTAATAAATGTGTCCACATGATTGTTGGTAACAGTATCGTATTGTGACTTAAATCTTGTGACAGTATTGTAACAATAATGCATCATGGCTTAAGTATTGTGACAATATTATATTGTAATGTAAATATCATGACAGTACTTTATTGTGACTTAAGTATTGTGGCAGTATTGTACTGTTACTTAAGTATCGCAACAGTATTGTGACAATATCATATTGTGGCTTAAATATCATGACATTATCATATCATGGCTTAAGTATTGTGACAATTACCATGAAAGTATCATGACAATATAATATTGTAACTTCAGTATCGTGAGAGCATTGTATCGTGCGGCCTCTGGTGATTCCCACCCCTAATTATTATCTACCATTTTCCCACTAAAACATGCTAATATGACTGTGAATATTGTATGATGTCATTAAAGTTCCAGCTCTTGGGATTTAAAAGGTGTACTTGTTTAAATAGCAATTTAGATATTGAGTATGATTAATTGTTCAGAACTTATATGAGCACTTCAAAACTATACACAGACGTGTAACAACAAATAGATGTAACAAGTTTGTGTAATATAATTATTTGGGCTATTTAAAGCACTATGGAAGGAGTCGCGGGGTCACGGTCACTAGCATGGGTCAGAACAAAGACAGACACTTCGAAGCAGGACAGTTGTAAACTTGGACATGGGAAGGTAGGAACAAGCTCCACCAGGAACCAGGAGACCTTGGCTGTACAGACAGACAGCTAAGCAATTCTGAAAGAGACAGACACATAACGGGAAGCAAATGCTAGAAGATGCCCTGACAAAGTGGAGACAGAGCAGGAGGTGGCCAGACAGACACCGAAGATCTGCAGTGACAGAAGAGAATCACCTCAGCATCATAGAACGCCACACCATCTGCTCATTTACAACAACATGCAGCTAGTGGTCAAAATAACGTAAACACCTCACGCTACATAAAATACCTAACCCTTCATGTTAGGTGTTGGTTTCATTATTGTGGCCACCCCTGTATGTATAGGATAAAGTCCATTTAATAAAGCTTTAAGTTTTATTAAATAGGAGGAGGTGGCACTTAGGAGGAGGTGGCGCTTGGGACAAGGTGGCACTGCCTTTGTGCTGGCAGTTTTGACTCTCTGACTACAGTGGGCTTTAATTACAGCTCTTTAATTATTGAGCAGCACAGTGGTGTATAGTGAACACATCTATGCAGCTCACAGCAAATGCGTGACGGCAGGCGGTTACGCGGAGGAGACATCTTATGGCGGTTTCTGAGAAAGTCAGGTAGCGGCGCGAAGGGCTTAGACGTAATAGAGCTGAGTCATGCTCGGATTCACCACTGTCTGGACCACTGACACACCCTCAGTCTGCATCTCTGAGGTTCTACCAGCTGATGACCATGTTGGGAGGATATCAGAGAAATAAGAATAATAAGCTCACCGGGCTTGGTACAAAGATGATGAGCGACGGGATTCATAGATTGAGAAAAGGTGGTACAGTGCAGTGAATGTCTCATTCCATGGGTGGAAAGTTGGGGAAGTCGTGGGCTGGAGGTTAGGGAACCAACCGAAGAGTTGCTCGTTCGATCCCATAAACCCACAGTATTGACCAAAGTGCCTTTGAGCAAAGTTTCAAATCACAGACATTAAAAAAAAATTTCAAAGTGCAAACACAAACTGCCTAAACCTCAGCTAAAACAGTCCAAGTATGTGGTAAATCCTAGTCTACAGGGAATATTGCTCGGAATTGTGCCAGGAAAGGCATCCACCAAATCTGGCCCAACTGCCCAATTCTTTGATGCAAGAGTGAACACTGATGTGACCTACAGCTGTTATTGGTGCTCGTGGAGGTATTATATGCTAATAGGTGCGCTTCAGCCCTTAGGTGTCTTGCTCAGGGGTAATTAGGTCAGGTCCCATCAAACCAAGTGACTTTCTGATGTAAAGCCAAATCTCCCATCCCCATCCTGATTTTTTCCAAAGGACCCCACCAGGTGGAGTTAGGGAGTTAGCATGTTTTCATTTTCATGAAAGCCATTATAGTTAACTGTAGCGGGGCTAATTGTAAATCATGGTGTGTAACGAGGCTAATTCCGCATAACAAATGCTCTCAAGGGGTTCAGGGCTGCAATGCGTGATGCCGCACCTATGCTTTTGAGATTCCGTCCGCGATACCTTGGGATTGCCACGCAGTAGCCGCTTCGTGTGCGCATGTACTGGTATCCCAGGAGAATATAGGTCGGTGAGGCACTAGTGACGGAACGCAGTACAGAGAGGGGACCCCTTTTTCACTGGTTTGAGAGCTGAGCGATTACGTATCTGGAGGTGGGCGGTCCTAGCCCGTAAAAAGTCGGTGGACAGCACATAAAATCAACATGGCGGAACATGTTCTTCATGTGAACACGGTACTTCCCACTTTGAGGGCGTACACACGTGGACAAAATTGTTGGTAACCCTCGGTTAATGAAAGAAAAAACCCACAATGGTAACAGAAATAACTTTAATCTGACAAAAGTAATAATAAATAAAACTTCTATTAAAATAAACAAATGAAAGTCAGACATTGCTTTTCAACCATGCTTCAACAGAATTATTTAAATATATAAACTCCTGAAACAGGCCTGGACAGAAATGATGGTACCCTTAACTTAGTATTTTGCTGCACAACCTTTTGAGGCAGTCACTGCAATCAAACGATTCCTGTATCTGTCAATGAGACTTCTGTGGCCTCTCCATCAGAGTATTTCTTGTGCCCACTCCTCATGAGCAAACCTGCTCCAGTTGTCTCAGGTTTGAAGGGTGTCCGTTTCCGAGATCGGCTTGTTTCATGCATCCTTCCAAAGATGCTCAATAGGTATTTAGGTCCGTGGATGCTAGAAAGGCCACTTCAGCAATGTCCAGTGTTTCTATCTCTCTTCAGCTATTCTTGCATCTTAGGTGTTTTAGATGTAGTTGTTTTGGGGTGCTTATCCTGCACGCAAGACCGTTCGACGACCTATACGTACTAGAGGACCAGAGCGTTCAATGAGGGTACCGACATGGGTCAGCTATCATTTCTCTTCTAGTAGTTCCTTGGATTTATTCTTGAGAATTTCAATTGTACGCCTCACTTGGCACAGATTCAAGACACCCTGTGCCCGATGCGGCAAAGAAGCCCCAGAACATAACAGAGCCTCCTCCATGTTTCACAGTAGGGACAGTGTTCTTTTCTTGATATGCTTCATTTTTCCATCTATGAACATAGAGCTGATGTGCCTTGCTAAAAAGTTAAATTTTTTTCTCATCTGTCCATAGGACATTCTCCCGGAAGCTTTGTGACTTGTCAACATGTAGTTTGGCAAATTCCAGTCTGGCTTTTTTAACAATGGTGTCCTCCTTGGTCATCTCCCATTAAGTCTACTTTGGCTCAAACATGGACGGATGGTGCGATCTGACATCTGACATGTTCCTTGAGCTTGAAGTTCACCTTTAATCTCTTTAGAAGTTCTTTT
>JAMWET010005372.1:22500-120469 GCA_024036415.1 Prochilodus magdalenae | reverse complement strand
TGGCATGAGTAAACCACACGCTCGAATTAATTTACTGTTGTCTGAACAAACTGTGTTCAGTGTGCCGCCGTCCTGATCTAGCTCTGGATCTCCTCAGCAGCTTCTCCCACTGTTTGCCGCTGGGCACTCTTCTGTAAGGTGTGGTTGGTGTAGCTCAGCGGATAACACCGCTACCCACCGGAGAGCCACCACCACATGTGGGAGACTGGGGTTCGAATCCCAGTCTGGGTGACTATGCTGTGCTACACCAATAAGAGTCCTTGGGCAAGACTCCCAACACTACACTGGCCCACCTGTAATATGAATACCCTTGTAAGTCGCTCAGCATAAGAGCGTCAGCTAAAGCTTGTTGGGATTTCTCGTTCCACCTTAAATAGCACAGCAGTCCCATTCTGGCGCCGTCCTGCAGTTTATCAGTGTGCTCCGTATGTCAATTCAATTTGTGTTGGGCGGGTTGTTTAATCAGAGGGCACCAGTTTCAGTTTCATTTGGCTTCCCGCTCCGCCTGCTGCTGTCATAGCAGGGCATCTGTCGTAGTGTATCAGTAACACGGCATAAGGAACGGCGTTAAGTGAGTTCAGGACCCAGAGGAAGCACTGCACAGCAGAAACAGTGGTGAGTTTAATAGACCTGTATCTAGTTAATATCTCCTAATATCTCAGTTTAAGATTATTTATGTTATTTATTAACTTTAAGTGATTTTAGTAAGACAAACATTCGGTCTGTGATTGAACTAAAAGCACTTAAGCTTAAAAAGGCCTTAGAATTAGTACAGTAATCTTAAAATGAGCTAAGAGTCTGAAAATAGGAATATTAGGACACATTAACTAGATGATATAACCCAGATATCATTTTTGCAGCTTGATTTTTTTATTAATAATTAATATTAATTAATAATACCAAACTAATTAATATTCAGTAATAATCTAGGCTTCCTTTAGCTTAGGCAGAGCTGTCGTTCCTGGCTGGCGATTTCCACGTCCACCTTACCAAGAGACCAAATGAGGCCAGTTCCAGACATTTTGACCCTAGGCCAGATTAATTTGCTAGTGTCCTGAAATCACTTACTCCGACACCTAACACAGAGTAAACAGCCCAACACCGCTTAATTAATCTTATAGTAAGTTCACAGCAGTCTGGAAATATCGAATGGACCTAAGACCATTTCACTGGAGATGCCGTGTATTCCAGTTTCCACCGAGGTTTTAGAGTTCGAAGGCTGTCAGGGTGTTCACTGTCCAGAGAGGTCTACACTAATGTCAGCTAATGTTCAGGAAGCTAGTGGGAAGCTGGGTAGTCGCTGAAAACCACCAGTGCTACAACACCAGTGTGAACAGTTCTGTGGTTTAAGAGCACGCTAGCCATCTAGGTTTTTTAAGGGTCTTGCTCAAGACCTAGCTTAGGAACAGACCCAATGACTCCCGACGCTAAGATGTTGTGTTAGCGGTGAACAGAGATCAGCTCCCATTAACACAGAGCCATTAGCATCACTCCTCATGGTTCAGCTGGAGCAGTGCTGCTCCGGACCTTCACCCCTCTTACTGTACATGCGTCTACACCTTGATCACACCCCACACATAGCACCACATCCTCCGAGACTTTTATCTCGACTCTGCTCTCTCACTCTTTCAGTCTTTCTGGTGTCTTCAACTGTGCGAGAGGCTGTTCAGCTGTTTCACTGTTAAGTAGAGTGAAAGTAATTTCAAGAGTTTGTGTTGGAACTTCAGGTGAAAGGCAGTTCTCTCTTTAAAAGTCCAAAGTGAGTAGCGGGAGTGAAGTCTGAAGGAGGATACTGCTGTGGACACCGATCGTAAAGTAGCTATGCTAACCCAACCTTCCCACATACTCTTTAATGATAGCTAGCTTAGCTAACTAGCTAGCGCTTAGGTTAACGTCTTACTTGACAGCCTCAGAAGCACCCAATGTATCTGCTTCACCGGAGCCTCATCACCGAGCCAGGTGTCGGCTTTCCCTCCACAGAAAGGGAAGAGCAGATGTCTAGACGTTTGGGAACAAGATGGAGGGGGGAAAAATTATAAAAATAACTAATAACAGGGGTGGAGAACCCCCACCTTTATTTATTTATTTATTTATTTAATAAGCTGGTGTCGCACAGTATATCCTATTTTTACAGTATAAAAAAGACGGATACAAAAAATAAAACAAATAAAAACACATAAATCCCTTAGTCAGCTAGCATAACCTGAAGTGAATTGAAACCAGAAGTTTACATACACTATATAAAAAGACACATATGCATTTTTTTTCTCACTGTCTGACATGAAATCAGAATAAACTTTTCCCTTTTTAGGTCAGTTAGGATTACCACAATTATTTCTATTTGCTAAATGTTAGAATAATGAGAGAGGAATTTTTTAAAGGCAATTTTTATTACTTTCTTCAAGCTCAAAAGTTTAAATACATTTCATTAGTATTTGGTACTATTGCCCTTAAACTGTATGACTTGGGTCAAACGTTTTGGATATCCTTCCACAAGCTTTTCACAATAGTTGGCAGGAATTTTGGCCCATTCCTCCTAACAGAACTGGTGTAACTGAGCCATGTTTGTAGGCCGCCTTGCTCGCACATGCCGTTTCAGCTTCGCCCATAAATTTTCAATAGGATTGAGATCAGGGCTTTGTGATGGCCACTCCAAAACATTAACTTTGTTATCCTTAAGCCATTTTGTAACCAGTTTGGCAGTATGCTTTGGGTCATTGTCCATTTGGAAGATCCATTTGCGCCCAAGCTTTAACTTCCTGGCTGATGTCTTGAGATGTTGCTTCAGTATTTCCACATAATGTTCTTTCCTCATGATGCCATCTATTTTGTGAAGTGCACCAGTCCCTCCTGCAGCAAAACAACCCCACAACATGATGCTGCCACCCCCGTGTTTCACAGTTGGGATGGTGTTCTTAGGTTTGCAAGCTTCCCCCTTTTTCCTCCAAAGGTAACGATGGTCAAACAGTTCAAAAATGTCTCCAAAAATTAAGGTCTTTTTCCCTGTGTGCATCTGCAAACATTAGTCTGGCTTTTTTATGTTTCGTTTGGAGTAATGGCTTCTTCCTGGCAGAGTGGCCTTTCAGCCCATGTCGATACAGAACTCGTTTCACTGTGGATAATGATACACTCTTACCAGCTTCAGTCATCATGTTCACAAGGTCTTTTGCTTTTGCTCCTGGGTTGATATGCACACTTCGAACCAAAGCACGTTCATCTCTGGGACACAGAACCTTTTTCCTTCCTGAGCGGTATGATGGCTGGACATTACCATCTTTTTTGTACTTGCGCATAATTGTTTGTACTGATGAACGAGGCACCTTCAGGCATCTGGAAATTCCACCCAAGGATGAACCAGACTTGTGCAAGTCCACAATTCTCTTCCTGATATCTTGGCTGATTTCTTTCGACTTTCCCATGATGTTACTCAAAGAAGCAGCGCGTTTCAGGTGTGCCTTAAAATACATCCGCAGGTGTGTCTTTAATTAACTCAGATGTTGCCAATAAACCTATAAGTAGCTGGCAAAGACATGACATCATTATATGGGCTGTCCCAAACAGTTTAAAGGCATAGTAATCTTAGTGTATTTAAACTTTTGAGCTTGAAGAAAGTAATAAAAATTGCCTTAAAAAAATTCCTCTCTTATTATTCTAACCTTTAGCAAATAGAAATAATTGTGGTAATCCTAACTGACCGAAAAAGGGAAAAGTTTATTCTGATTTCATGTCAGACAGTGAAAAAAAAAATGCATATGTGTCTTTTTATATAGTGTATGTAAACTTTTGGTATCAACTGTGTATATATTATATATATATATATATATATAAATAAATAAATATATAAAAATAAATAAATAAAAATACACACTGTGGTTTCAGCCACAGACGCAGGTCCTCTTGTTTGGAAGGTGGTGGATGTAAGTTATATGATGCCACACAACACCCTGATCAGTTTTTGTTGTGTTGGTAACACGGCTGTTGGAGCGAAATTCTCCTCTCCTTCGTTACTGCGCCGCCCTCTAACTGAACACATCATACTACTCGTATGTTTGTCATCACTGTGGTCTCGCACTATAACAACGGATCAGCAGCCGCACCAGTTCTAACACAGTTTAACTGTTCGTAAGTAATTAATCTCACTATTCTGGTAGATAATTGTACTCGTTTAAGGAAATACGCTTCAAACAAGCCAGTTTATTTGCGTATACAGACAGTAGACACATGCGCAGCCTTCAAACTGTATAAATTTACATATGCATGGCAACGAATGGCGTCTTATCAATATAAAATGTAAGATCTTGAGATTATTGTAAGATTGAGATGAGATGGTCTTTTATTATCCCACATGGGGAAATTATATATATAATATCTCATACTGCACTGGAGGAGGAGCCTGACTGTGTTTTCGTTATACTATACAACCATGTCTTGGTATAATGACAGTTGAATTAAATTAAACAGATACGGAGCAACAGGTGACTAAAGTGCAAGGCATACAAAATATGAAATATAAGAAATTACATAGGCTAAAATTAATCTGTTAATAATGCAGATAATACAGATACTTATTACAAAAATAATAAGGCACTATGCAGATCTACATGTGTAATTGCACAGACTTATATGGCCTAGCATACATAATGAACATGTCCATACATCTTTACTTGTTTAAGGAAATATACTAATAGAAATGGACAATCCGTTTGCTTTTACAGACGTTAAATTCATCCACAGCCTCCAAACTGCATACATTCATATATACATTACAATAAATGGCAACTTGTCCAGTCAGTATATGTAATATTTTAAGATTGTAAGATTATAACTGGATTAATTTACTTGTTTCTATACGTTTTTGCTTGTTATTTGGAAATATGCTTATTCTCATCTTGTGTGTGTGTGTGTGTGTGTGTATGTATGTATGTGTGTGTATGTATGTATATATATATATATATATATATATATATATATATATATATATATATATATATATAATGTTTGAGCAAAGTAAATAAAAATTATTTATTAATTATTACAATTATAAAGTATACTATATATATATATATATATATATATACACACACACACACACACACAGTATAATTTATAATTGTAATAATTAGTAAATAATAAAAAAAATTAACTGTTTAAATTGTATAATTTGCCAAAATTCTAGAATCACTTAATCAGGTTCAACTTACTTAACTAAATTAATCATATAGTACGTTTACATCAGTCTGGAAATATTCCATATGCTGGATTTAAAATAATTTCACTTCACAAGAGGACAGGTGTTGCCGTGTCTACAGGATGTATAGCGTTTGAAGGCTGCGAGTGTGTTTACTGTGTATAGGGGTTGATGCTGATGTCAGCCAGCGCTCAGGAAGCTAGTGGGAAGCTGGGTGGTAACAAAGAATGACATCACTAAAGAAGTATTCTTCTCAGTTCAGATCTGGAAATAAATAAGACCACTTCAGTCTCTTCTTCTTCTTAGATCAGCATCTCCACATGTACAGCAGGTTCTCAGTGAGGAACCGAAGGCTGGGTTCTAGCTTTACTGGCAGATACAGTGAGCGTCTGGTTCATAAGAACAAGGTCAGGCAGCAAACACACAGGACAACACAGCTACAGACTGGCAGAGGGCCAAACCCACTCTCTACTGACCGTGATGAGCGCCACCTCATTCCAATGTCCCTTAACCACCGTAAGATGACCTCGAGTGACCTACAGAGAGACTGGCGAGCGGTGGCTGGGGTGAAACGCACAGCGAGCATGGTTCTAAAAACAGGCTTCTGGAGGTCATTAGTGATTTTCTAAATACACAGATCTAATACAATATCTGATCTGGAGTTTGGGAGACATGGTTCCAGTAGTGTAGAGAATCAAACAGAACCAACACAAACCCAGAACCTGTACACCTAGAGACACTGATCAGTTACAGGTGGGCTCTTACATTTCTCCAGAGCTGTAGGTTTGGTTAAACAGTACTACTCAACTGGATGAACCAGGAACCCTTGACCGAGAGATGCCTGTAGTTTAATGTAAACCTTGTTTCGCAAGTCTGCGCTAGCTCTGCTCGCTGTGAATACAGGCTCGGAGGTTAACTTCAGCTACGTAAAGATAACGCAGAGCTGATCTTCAAATGATACTGCACCCATCCGATCTGAAAAGAGAGCTATATCAAACTGGAATATGGGTTTATAGCAATAGTGGAACCTTTTTAGAACCGTTCTCGGGCACTCTTTAGAGAAGTTGAGAACTGTTTAGCCATGCAGTCAGCTTCTGACTTGCCAACAGGAGGTGACTGGACAGATTAGTGAAGTAGTACCGGAGATGACTGGGCACGTTATAAAGGTTCTGTCGGTGACGCCTGGCTGCCCAAAGAACACTTGTAGGACGTATATAGGGCAGTCGTGGGTTAGAGGTTAGAGAACCAGCCTCCCCTGAACCAACAGGAAAGGCTGAAGTGCTCTTGCGCAGCAAAGCACCTAACCGCCAACTGCTTCCTTGGCGCCGTGCCCACCGCTGTGGGCAGGTGTTCTTACTGCCCCCTAGTGTGTGTATGTGGGTGATTCACTTGCACGGGATGGGTTGAACGCGTTAAACACCTAGAAATGTAAATTAAATTCAGATGTTTGCTTAAAAAATTATATTAATTAAAAAATAACAATTATAATAATTTTCAACATTATTTCTGAAGTGCTTTTGAAGTAGCTTTGCCTGGACAAGCCACCTTACTGTAAACTGTACCATCAGCTCTGGTCTGTTTAGTGTTCCGATAGCAAATCTGAACTTCAGTAACAGTTCAGACAGAGTTTTAAATTTCCCACTGTGCGTATGTTCACTTGAGTTTTCATGAAGGTTGGTTCTCAAGCCTTGGACGGAGATTCTCAGACAGGTGTGGTGAGTGGTTACAAGGAGAGCAAGGGGCAGCCAGATCCGAACAGCTTGTTGAAGTCTAGGCTTCCTGCGATAGGCAGCCCATAGACCACTGTCTGGGTTGGTTAGCACTTCCTGATACCCCAATGCATGTGCACGAGCCCTGAAGGAGTGAGTTTACATTCACGGCATTTAGCTGACGCTCTTATCCAGAGCGACTCACAAGCTGAATCATATCTCAGGTTGGCCAATGTAGGGTTAGGAGTCTTGCCCAAGGACTCTTGGTGTAGCACAGCATAGTCACACGAACCAGGAATCGAACCCCAGTCTCCCGCATGACGTGGTAGCTCAGCGACAAGTGGTTTCATCCGTTGTGCCACACCAACCACCATGTGTTCCTCTCAGAGAAACAGTCATACACCTGTATCCTGCATCCGGGCTGGAGACCTCCGTCTCATCAGCTCATGGTTGTGTGCTGGCTTAAGCTGGAAATGCTGGTGCTTTAAAAAAACGCTAACGTGTGAATCTTTATTGTGAAAAAGTCAGAAAGCACCCTGCATTATTCTCACTCCCTGTCTCTAACGGCTATTAAGCAGGAGTTATTCGTTTTCTGGAGATGGAAAGCCTGGATATAAGCCTCCCCTTGCAGATTAACAGCCACAGGGAAAACGGGACTCCTAGCAACCACCTGAAAGACCTGATGGACCCTAAAACACTCTCCCCATCAGATCTAAAAACATCCACAGGCATCTCTGTCTATCCTTCCACTGTGATAAGAGACTATACCAAATGTGCTTAGAACCTTCTTGTGGGTTCCTGGAGGGTGAAGAACGAGGAGAACACAGCCTACCCATAACCCCACCGGTTTTGACTCCGGGGAATGGGGTTTGGAGGCGACGTCAGAGGAAGATGTTGCAGAGACGATGTTCAAATGAAACTGCACCCCAAGAGAAACAAGAAGGATCGTGTGTGGAACCGAAATGCGACTCTTTAACAATAGTGGAACCCCAGTGCTCTGTAGAACCAGATCCTGTAGAGAACCTTTCGTGGCGAGATTCACTTTGTAGTGGCGTGGTGACTCAGGAGGACCGTGGAGTCGGATCGAGCAACCTGCTGAAGCTTCAGAGGACCTTGAACAGGCTAATGAGGGAACGCTGTAGATAGATGGTCCTCCGCGATTGGGGACCATTGAGCTAATGGGTTTCTTCGCACGCTGGATCTTCACAAGATGCATCACAGTTTGGTACTTTCACTCTGACATGTGATCTCTCAGATCTGGACCAGGGCATCACTGAGCTCCTGGACAGTCTGAAGTGCAACCTGGTGGTGTCGGATGGACCGAAGCATGATGTCCCAGATGTGTGGTCTTGGATTTAGGTCAGGCGAGCCGGTGGGCCAGTCAATGGTATCAATTCCTTCATTCTCCAAGAACTGCCTGCAAACGCTCTCCACATGAGGCCAGGCATTGCAGTGCACCAGGAGGAACCCAGGACACACTGCACCAGTGTAGGGTCTGACAAGGGGTCCAAGGATTTCGTCCTGATACCTAATAGCAGTCAGGGTGCCGTTGTCTAGCCTGTAGAGGTCTGTGTCCTTCCAGGGATATGCCTCCCCAGACCATCACTGACCCACCACCAAACCGGTCATGCTGAATGATGCTGCAGGAGGAATAACGTTCTCCACGGCGTCTCTCCATCGACTACTAAATTAGTTGCCAGCTAATTTGGTCTTTGGTTTGAGTTGACCAGGTCGATTAATTCCTGGCTCAGAATGGGAGCTGTAGTAAAGGCAGGATGCCAGAACAGCATGGTGTGTTTAGTTGTTGAGACTTTTGGATATTGCTGAGTTTAATATATAAAATAAAAATCTGATTTAAAAAATATAAATATAATTAATAAATAATAAATATAAATAATATAAATATAAATGTTTTTTATATACACACACACGCACATGCACACACACATATATATATATATATATATATATATATATATATATATATATATATATATATATATATATATATATATATATATATATATACACAGTAAGCACCCACTTCCCCTCTTCTGCAAGTGCTTTTGGACCATTTATAAAAACGGCCAACATGTAGATAGAGGTTTTGCCTGAGTAGCTGCAGTTTGTCCACCTACTTCTCTAAGCTTCTGGCTAGTGGTGGTGGCGGGGATGATGGAAAAAAGGTCCTCATGTCTCCAACACACATCTAGACACTTTATCTACTGTCCGAACCCACCGCTGAGCCCACACGTGTCTCCAGAGTGTTTGTATATGTGATGCTGATGATGAGAAAATAGCAGGAAATACAGAAAGTAAAGTTTTCCATGTGGACGGATTTGGCATGTGTCCGTCCGCCATGGATGAATGGACATCCGAATAATCAAACTGCAAACGTCTCGGGCATATCACGTGCATTTATCATTACAAAGTGAGCAGAAAACCCTCATAAGCCATTGTAGTTGTAGGTATTATTATTATTATTATTATTATTATTATTATTATTAATATTATTATTATTCATTATTATTGGTGTATTTATTTTTATCATTAATTGCTGTATTTTTTATTATTATTATTATTATTATTATCTGATTTATTTATTTGCACCACTGCAGACTGCTTCACATTTTTTAAATCTCAGAAAAATGTAATATCTCTGTGCATGTTGTGTACTGTAATAGAGTATCGTGGAATACGTTTTCCGTATCGCCCAGCCCTTAGTCTAGATTGTATAATAGCACACAGACTTATCATATCTCTGGGTTTCAGCTTTTGCAGGCTCCACTCTCCACCAGTGCATGAAGAGTGCAGGAAGCTGATCTTGCACTGTTGCTTCTGCAGCAGCACGGCCAGAACTCTTGATGTGATGTGGCTTTGGCGACCTGCTTTGTTTAGGGTCTGTGTTTGTCCGTCACCTTAGGGATGAGCTTGTCTCTGCTATTTGAGACGCGCGCTGCTCTCATGTAACATTCATGGCCAGTCGAACTTGAATAGTACTTCAGGTTGTTGGTTGAAGTCTTTTGACGCTGAAGGTGCCACCGAAAACCAAAGGTCACTTTGTTCTCGACTTGTTCAGAGTTTCCTCTGTAGATTTAAGGCAACCAGTTGTATGTGCTTGGTGGCATGTGCTTGAGTAGTGCTCTCACTTCATGTGGTCAGTGCCTTAACAGTGACAAATATTGAGATGCTGAAATCTAAAGCTGTGCAGTAGGGGTCGATATTTGGCCGAGACTCTGACTAAGCGCCGTATAAAGCCTAGACTCTGACTAAGCGCCGTATAAAGCCTAGACTCTGACTAAACTCCGTGTAAAGCCTAGACTCTGACCAAGCGCCGTGTAAAGCCTAGACTCTAAATAAGCACTGTATGAAGCCTAGACTCTGAGTAAGCGCCTTATAAAGCCTAGACTCTGACTAAGCGCCTTATAAAGCCTAGACTCTGACTAAGCGCCGTATAAAGCCTAGACTCTGAGTAAGCGCCTTATAAAGCCTAGACTCTGAGTAAGCGCCTTATAAAGCCTAGACTCTGAGTAAGCGCCGTATAAAGCCTAGACTCTGACTAAGCGCCGTATAAAGCCTAGACTCTAAGCGCCGTATAAAGCCTAGACTCTGACTAAGCGCCGTATAAAGCCTAGACTCTGACTAAGCGCCGTGTAAAGCCGAGACTCTGATCAAGCGCTGTATAAAGCCTAGACTCTGACTAAGCGGCGCGTAAAGCCGAGACTCTGACTAAACGCCTTATAAAGCCTAGACTCTGACTAAGCGCCGTATAAAGCCTAGACTCTGACTAAGCGCCGTATAAAGCCTAGACTCTGACTAAGCGCCGTATAAAGCCTAGACTCTGACTAAGCGCCGTATAAAGCCTAGACTCTGACTAAGCGCCGTATAAAGCCTAGACTCTGACTAAGCGCCGTATAAAGCCTAGACTCTGACTAAGCGCCGTATAAAGCCTAGACTCTGACTAAGCGCCGTGTAAAGCCTAGACTCTGACTAAGCGCCGTGTAAAGCCTAGACTCTGACTAAGCGCCGTGTAAAGCCTAGACTCTGACTAAGCGCCGTGTAAAGCCTAGACTCTGACTAAGCGCCGTGTAAAGCCGAGACTCTGACTAAGCGCCTTGTAAAGCCGAGACTCTGAGTAAGCGCCTTATAAAGCCTAGACTCTGAGTAAGCGCCTTATAAAGCCTAGACTCTGAGTAAGCGCCTTATAAAGCCTAGACTCTGAGTAAGCACCGTATGAAGCTGAGACTCGGACTAAACTCCGTGTAAAGCCTAGACTCTGAGTAAGCGCCTTATAAAGCCTAGACTCTGAGTAAGCACCGTATGAAGCTGAGACTCGGACTAAACTCCGTGTAAAGCCTAGACTCTGAGTAAGCGCCTTATAAAGCCTAGACTCTGAGTAAGCACCGTATGAAGCTGAGACTCGGACTAAACTCCGTGTAAAGCCTAGACTCTGACTAAGCGCTTTATAAAGCCTAGACTCTGACTAAGCGCCGTGTAAAGCCGAGACTCTGACTAAGCGCCGTGTAAAGCCGAGACTCTGAGTAAGCACCGTATGAAGCTAAAACTCGGACTAAACTCTGTGTAAAGCCTAGACTCTGAGTAAGCGCCTTATAAAGCCTAGACTCTGACTAAGCGCCTTATAAAGCCTAGACTCTGACTAAGCGCCGTGTAAAGCCTAGACTCTGACTAAGCGCCGTGTAAAGCCTAGACTCTGACTAAGCGCCGTATAAAGTCTAGACTCTGACTAAGCGCCGTGTAAAGCCTAGACTCTGACTAAGCGCCGTGTAAAGCCTAGACTCTGACTAAGCGCCGTGTAAAGCCTAGAGTCTGACTAAGCGCCGTGTAAAGCCTAGACTCTGACTAAGCGCCGTGTAAAGCCTAGACTCTGACTAAGCGCCGTGTAAAGCCTAGACTCTGACTAAGCGCTTTATAAAGCCTAGACTCTGACTAAGCGCCGTGTAAAGCCGAGACTCTGAGTAAGCACCGTATGAAGCTAAAACTCGGACTAAACTCTGTGTAAAGCCTAGACTCTGACTAAACTCTGTGTAAAGCCTAGACTCTGAGTAAGCGCCTTATAAAGCCTAGACTCTGACTAAACTCTGTGTAAAGCCTAGACTCTGACCAAGCGCCGTATAAAGCCTAGACTCTGACTAAGCGCCGTATAAAGCCTAGGCTCTGACTAAGCGCCGTATAAAGCCTAGACTCTGACTAAGCGCCTTATAAAGCCTAGACTCTGACTAAGCGCCGTGTAAAGCCTAGACTCTGACTAAGCGCCGTGTAAAGCCTAGACTCTGACTAAGCGCCGTGTAAAGTCTAGACTCTGACTAAGCGCCGTGTAAAGTCTAGACTCTGACTAAGCGCCGTGTAAAGTCTAGACTCTGACTAAGCGCCGTGTAAAGCCTAGACTCTGACTAAGCGCCGTGTAAAGCCTAGACTCTGACTAAGCGCCGTGTAAAGCCGAGACTCTGAGTAAGCGCCTTATAAAGCCTAGACTCTGAGTAAGCGCCTTATAAAGCCTAGACTCTGAGTAAGCGCCTTATAAAGCCTAGACTCTGAGTAAGCGCCTTATAAAGCCTAGACTCTGAGTAAGCACCGTATGAAGCTGAGACTCGGACTAAACTCCGTGTAAAGCCTAGACTCTGAGTAAGCGCCTTATAAAGCCTAGACTCTGAGTAAGCACCGTATGAAGCTGAGACTCGGACTAAACTCCGTGTAAAGCCTAGACTCTGACTAAGCGCTTTATAAAGCCTAGACTCTGACTAAGCGCCGTGTAAAGCCGAGACTCTGACTAAGCGCCGTGTAAAGCCGAGACTCTGAGTAAGCACCGTATGAAGCTGAGACTCGGACTAAACTCTGTGTAAAGCCTAGACTCTGAGTAAGCGCCTTATAAAGCCTAGACTCTGAAAAGCCTAGACTCTGACTAAGCGCCTTATAAAGCCTAGACTCTGACTAAGCGCTGTGTAAAGTCTAGACTCTGAGTAAGCGCCGTGTAAAGCCTAGACTCTGACTAAACGCCGTATAAAGCCTAGACTCTGACTAAGCGCCGTGTAAAGCCTAGACTCTGACTAAGCGCCGTGTAAAGCCTAGACTCTGACTAAGCGCCGCGTAAAGCCTAGACTCTGACTAAGCGCCGTGTAAAGCCTAGACTCTGACTAAGCGCCGTGTAAAGCCTAGACTCTGACTAAGCGCCGTGTAAAGCCTAGACTCTGACCAAGCGCCGTATAAAGCCTAGACTCTGACCAAGCGCCGTATAAAGCCTAGACTCTGACCAAGCGCCGTATAAAGCCTAGACTCTGACCAAGCGCCTTATAAAGCCTAGACTCTGACCAAGCGCCTTATAAAGCCTAGACTCTGACCAAGCGCCTTATAAAGCCTAGGCTCTGACCAAGCGCCGTATAAAGCCTAGACTCTGACTAAGCGCCGTGTAAAGCCTAGACTCTGACTAAGCGCCGTGTAAAGCCTAGACTCTGACTAAGCGCCGTGTAAAGCCTAGACTCTGACTAAGCGCCGTGTAAAGCCTAGACTCTGACTAAGCGGCGCGTAAAGCCCAGACTCTGACCAAGCGCCGTATAAAGCCTAGACTCTGACCAAGCGGCGCGTAAAGCCCAGGGACAACAGGAACGCATTCTTTCATCAGACTGCCAGATAATGAAGTGTGATTCATCACTCCGGAGAACCCGGTTCCACTGCTCCAGGCTTTGTGCCACCACATCTTGGCATTGTGCCTAGTGATCTGAGGCTTGTGTGCAGCAGCTCTGCCACGGAAACCCTGTTCATCAAGCTTTTGAAACATTACAGAGAGTAATGCAACAGATGCGATGCACTTTGACACCAGCAGTCTCGTTTTGTCATCTTTGTGGTCAATCGTTTCGTGGCTGTGCTTTTACACCTAGGCGCTTCCGTTTCACACTAAAGCCACTTTCCGGGCAGTAGAACCAGGCTGCTTCACTTCTTCTTCAAGCTGAAACGATTACAGCAGTGTCAGTATCGCTTTGAAATATGGTCTTCCTGTTAGGGAACAATAACACATCACGAACGTAAAGGCATCTTCACAATACACAGTATGTAGTTCTTATAAAATTGAATAATAGAAGCATATACAGCTCTGGAGAAATGTAAGAGCACACCTGAAAGTGATCAGTGTCTCTGGTTGTACAGGTTCTGGGTCAGTTTCTGTTTGATTCTCTACACTACTGGAAGCATGTCTCCCAAACTCCAGATCAGATATTGTATTAGATCTGTGTATTTAGAAAATCACTAATGACCTCCAGAAGCCTGTTTTTAGAACCATGCTCGCTGTGCGTTTCACCCCAGCCACCGCTCGCCAGTCTCTCTGTAGGTCACTCGAGGTCATCTTACGGTGGGTAAGGGACATTGGAATGAGGTGGCGCTCATCACGGTCAGTAGAGAGTGGGTTTGGCCCTCTGCCAGTCTGTAGCTGTGTTGTCCTGTGTGTTGGCTGCTGGACCTTGTTTTTATGAACCAGACACTCACTGTATCTGCCAGTGAAGCTAGAACCCAACCTTCCGACTGCAGGAGAAAGGTTTTTCTGGGCTCCGGTTAAAGATCTCCAGCTTGGTTTGCAGATTTTACGTTCCACCTTAAACAATGCTGCAGTTACATTCTGGTACCTGTACAAGCTACAGTATTTAAGGTGGAACGGAACATTGGATTAAGAAGCTGGTGAATAGGAAGCAACTTCAGCCTGGTTTAAAGATCAGCCATGTACCGCTGACAGTTGAGTTCCTTGGGAAGGGAGTGAAAAGTGCTGACATTGCCCCTCGTGGCCTGGAATCCTGGATTTCAACGCGCAGTCCGCCATTTTGGCTGCTGTAGCTCTGTTGGGGTTGTATGGAAATGTTGGGGGTGTAAATATTAATGAGTGTGTTGCGTCAGACTTTGGGATTTTGGCCTGTTTTACCGTCCTCAGGATTTGGATTTGAAGGAGTTTCCATTTTTGCCATCTTTACTGCTGTAATGGCGTGTAAGCACTCTATTGAAAATGTGCACTCCTTTTTTTCTTCTACACATGAGTCTGAGTAAGAGCTGATACAGAATCATCTTGGTGTCAGACAGATGTGTCACTGTGCTAACGACAGCCTGATGTAATATTTTAGACCCAGCTGAGAAGCTAGCTAAATTGCTCACTCATGATGTAGCAGTAGGGTCACTATGCTGTATAAAGAAATGAACTATCAAACAAACCCATGGAGTACCTGGAGGATTTATGGAATTCACACATCAAAAGAACAGCTGCACCCAGAAGGAGGTGTGGGAGTGCGGTGCTGTTGGGAAGGAAGATAAAGGTGACCAGGATCAATAACTGATGATAAATTTAGACTGATATGATCAATATTTATTGAGCTACACATACAGAAGTCTGTCTCTCAGTATGGTGGAGTCGGGCCGCCGTGTTTGCTAACCCAACACGCCAGACGTCTCGGTATGGAGCTGTAGAGGTTCCTAATGGTGTCCTGTGGTAATCCATCCCATGCAGCTTGAACATCCTCACACAGTTCCTGCAGATGGTGCGATAGGGGTGGAGGTGGAGGGACACCAGGCCTTCTGGACGTGTGATAACAGACCGTTCATCTCGGTGCTGACCACGGTGCCTCCACACACGGATTCGTTGGGCGTCTCCACCAAGACTAAAGCGGGACTCGTCACTGAAGATGACCTGCTGCCGTTCTGAGTCACTCCATGACGGTCTGGTACGACACCACTGCAGTGTTTGGTGATGGTGACGTGGTGTTAAGGACAGTCGTGGTAACGGTCTGTGTGCATGTGGTCCTGCCTGGTGCAGCCGTCTGCCAATGGTGCTGCACTAACAGGAGGACTCATGGAGGACACCACTGCTCGCTGGATGTTGGGTCAGTCAGGTACAGAGATGAAGCCTTGAATCTTGAATCATTAGCATGTCTCACGGTGTCAAACCTCCCCACCAAGTTTCACACCTGTTGGTTGGTTGGTTCCTTCTGGGTGCAGCTACTGTGCTAACTGTGTTTTTGATGATGGAGTGATTGCCGGAAAGGAATGTGGTTTCTGAATAATCCAGCCCTGTCACGCTCTGCGGTAAGGAACAGGGTTCCAAAGCTTAGACGTGTGTCCTGTATACGTCCCCCCGCCCCGATTGTCAATGGAGTGTCACATTTTGACTCTCGGGGGATCCGGCATCCGGCTTACAGGTGCTATACGTAGTAAAACCGTGTTTACATTGTCATGGATGACGTAACCCTCTCAAAATGCGGCCCTCGTTCCTCTTTCAAATACAGATCCTGCCACTAAAGGGGCAAAAATAGACTGTTTCCAAAATAGTAACCTGTTACATATCAGTCAAAAAAACTCGTACCCTCTCGGGTTCCAGCCCAGCAGACACGGCGAAGAACCGACAGCTGCGGTGAACCACACAAGCTGAAATCTACCGCTCCAGGCTGTGGCAGCGACGGTTGATCCTTTTCATACCCTCTGTATCTCAGCTGGCATGGATGATTCTTATCTGTAAATGAGGCTGAGGTTGCTTCCTATTCACCATGTTCCGTTCCACCTTAAACGCCACAGCTCGTACATTCACCGGAATGTAACTGTGGCACCATTTAAGGTGGAACGGAAACTCGATAAAAAAGGTAGTGAGAGTAGGGACTTCAGCTCCCACATCAAGACAGTTTTAGTTCCGAGGTACTAGTTTGCTCTCGTTTTATTTTCCGCACTTCTCTGTGTGTGGTTCCTTTCATCCTTCATTCCTCCCCCACACTCCTATTCAACAACACCTGATAAGGACCTGGCAAACCACTAACAGCCACTCAGTATAGTAACTGCCTGGCAATGGCCTGGCAACCGTTCTTGAGTCCCTTAAGCTGTACAGTCACTTTGCTTGTTCCTCAGGGAATGCATTCATTATTATTAATATCATTATTCATTATATCATCATTATTATTATTATTATTATTATCGTTTTATTTTATTTTTAAATTATTTATAGTATACTATTTATTCTGAGTCACTCCATGACAGTCTGGCACAACACCATTGCAGTCTTTAGTGACGTTGGTGTGGTGTTAAGGACAGCCATTGTAACGGTCTGTGTGCACGTGGTCCAGCAGCCGTCTGCCTATGGTGCTGGCACTACTGGGATGACTCATGAAGGGCATTACGTGGCTGTTGGGTCAGTCAGGTACAGCGGTAAGGCCACTCCTTGGTTACGTCACATGTGCAGTCGAGCGTGTAACCGGAATCATTAGCACGTCTCATGACGTCATACCTTCCCAGCAAGTTTCATACCTGTCGGTTGATTCCTTCTGGGTGCAGCTACTTGTGCAGCTATGTTTTGACGATGAGTGTAATTGAACGATTACGGGTTTGTATCTGAAGCACTCCAGTAGAGTGTCCTAAACATTTTCCGTTTGTACCTAGAACCTTACAGTTCTCAACACGGCGAGCTCTCAAACCCTCTCTGCAAAAGGTACTGTCCAAATGTCCTGTTTTAATGTTCAGCCATCGGAAGTGTCTCGGCTACATCAGTAGGAATGTTGCTGAACTGAAAGTGAAAACTTTGGCCCTCAACAACTCAAACCCTGAACTCCAGGCCTTGAACCTCATCAGGCTAAGCCCATGAGCATTGGGCTTAGCCTGATGGCAGACTGCTGTCCCAGTCCTGCTCCACAGACAGACTCAGAAAGTCTTTTGTCCCCCAGGCCATAAGACTGTTCAACTCCTCTCAGTACAGCAAATGAAAAACTCTGGACACTCTTTCATTCCGGTCCCTCCAATGGACACACCCCCATCTCTGCACACACTCCCTCCTAAATGCCCTATTTCTATTTATATAGATGATAGATATTATTCTACTCCATTCTGTACTGTTTACACTTTTTGCACTGATAAATTATTTATATTACTGCGTACTTGCACTGTCTATATGGCTGACAACAGCCATCTTCTTAATTTGCTTAGCAAATTGTTTACCACTACCTCCATTTATACTTTATACCTTACCCAGACACTAAGGACTCTATTTTTATACTTTCATACTTTGTGTTGTGTCTCTGTCTCTGTTTGTACAATCTATCTTGCTTCTGTTGTTGCTTCTGTATGGTTTGTATATCTGCTACTGGATGCCTTGAATTTCCCTCTGGGATCAATAAAGTATCTATCTATCTATCTATCTATCTATCTATTGGAATACAGGGGCCAAAGAGCGAAACGATGTGAGGAATTCCAGGGTGACGATCCCTTGGTTTTATTCCAGTGCGCGGCGGAAGCTGTTGGTTCTGGGCATGCTTTGTGCTCCAGCGTTTCTCTGCCATCTCGCTGTGTTCGGAAGCTTTGCATCGCCCTCAGCGCTTTTTCACCTCTAAGGCCTTAAAGCCCTCCATTATTGCCGACTTTATGCCACATTTGCTGTGTTGGCTTTTGCATTGACACGGGGATCTTTTCCCCCAGGGGGGAAACCGTCCCAACTGCGTTTCCAGTGCAGATTAGATCTGGTGATCTACATAACCCTCCTGGATAGATATATATGTATGTCCACACAGGCTAAAATTAGACTGCATGCTGTCAAACTGGATTGTTAATAACAGAGCACTGCCCGTATAGAATCACATGGATTTACATATTCAGTGACTGAAGTAGACTTGGATAGAGGAGGCTTGGGTCAGGGCCGTCACAGAGCAGGTAGTATGTGGGTGGTGGGTCGTTCTCAGCACTGCAGTGACACTGACGTGGTGGTGTGTTAGTGTGTGTGGTGCTGATACTGGACTGTGTCTACTCACTGTCCATTCTATTAGACACTCCTACCTTGCTGGTCCACCTTGTAGATGGATAGTCAG
Organism: Prochilodus magdalenae; assembly: GCA_024036415.1. Lineage (NCBI taxonomy): Eukaryota > Metazoa > Chordata > Actinopteri > Characiformes > Prochilodontidae > Prochilodus > Prochilodus magdalenae. Next base: position 101,747 of record JAMWET010005372.1, on the reverse strand, counting down.
AGACGATAGCTCATCTGCTGCTGCACAGTGTTGGTCATCCTCTAGTCCTTCATCAGTGGTCAGTTTCTGGGCTTGGGGTGATGTTGACTACATGTTTTTTTTTGATGGACTGTCCAGCAGTGATGCTGTGACTCTTGGGGTCTTGGGGTTGTGACAGGGTTTAAGGAGTCTACACCGTATACAGAGAAACAGATGGACTACAGTCTGAACTACAGAGTGCTCCTATATGGTCAGTGGAGCTGATAGAATGAGTGTAGATACGAGGTTTATGATTAAACGGTTATGCTATATTGGTAATTATATATGCTCTGTCTTTTAGAAGCATTTAGATTCAATTTAAGGAACACGAAATCTTTTGTCATTTTTAATAATAATACTACATGATTTTGATTGAAACCCCGCTAACTAATATACACATTTCTTTTTCAGATTTGAAATGGTCCCAGCCTTACAATGAACCTCCAGCTAGAACACTGTGAGAAGCAATGTCTCTGCATGGAAGATAACCCAGCCCCATTCTCCACCACCTCTCAAACCTGACAGCAACCTAAGGTCTCCAAGGGTCCAGGATGTTTGTGAATTTCCGCTGGCTCAGAAAACGCCAAGTCCAGCAGCTGATGGTAACGTGCTTTGCGTTATCCATGGTCATGATGTACTGGGAGAGTCTTGACAATAATGTCGTGAGTCATATGAAGTCCCACTCCTTACGGTACCTGCTGACCAAGTTTGACTTCATCACTGCCAACCTGACACTGCGACGCGAGGAAGCCCGGAAGTTCAGCGACCACCGTTACTTGATAAACCACAAGGGCAAGTGTTCCGACAGTGACGTCTTGCTCCTCCTATTCGTGAAAAGCTCACCGGAGAACTTTGAGAGGAGGCAGGCCATTCGCTCGACATGGGGCAACGAGGCCTACGTTAAGGAGACCTTGGACGTGACCGTGAAGGTGGTCTTCGCTCTTGGTCTTCCCCCTCATCCCTCGCAGAGGACGAAGCTGCAGCAGAAGCTGTTCCAGGAAGACGAAGAGTACCACGATTTGATCCAGCAGGACTTTCTTGATACCTTCCACAACCTAACCATCAAGCTGCTTCTGCAGCTGGGCTGGACACACGCATACTGTCCCCATGCCAGATTCCTCATGTCTGCAGATGATGACATCTTTATTCACCTGCCCAACCTCATCCGCTACCTGCAAGATGTCGACCGGGATGGGAGGAAGGACTTCTGGGTCGGGAAGGTACACCAAGGCGCTCCACCAATCCGTAGCAAGGACAGCAAGTACTATGTGTCCGAAGAGATGTATCCCTGGCAGTTGTACCCCGATTACACCCCGGGGGCTGGATACGTTCTCTCCAAAGACGTGGCCTCCAGGGTCTACCAGGCTTCCCTCACCCTGAACGCCTCTCTTTACATCGACGACGTCTTCATGGGCATTTGCGGCAACGCAGTAGGGATTTTGCCCCAGGAGAACGTCTTCTTTTCTGGGGAGGGCAGAGCCCCGTATCACCACTGCATTTACAACCAGATGATGACTTCGCACGGACACGTGAAGGACCTTCACGAACTCTGGAGACATGCGACGGATCCCGAAGTGCAGAAGGTCTCCTCTGGGCTTTTTGGGAGACTCTACTGCACTCTGACTAAAATCAGACTGCTTTGTAAACCGTTTGCTTCAGACACCTACCCATGCAAAGCTGCGTTCCTTTAGGACACCGGCCTTGGCTTAGTATGAAATCTCTCTGGTGTTTTTTTTTGTTGCCCCTCCCCCTTACCATTTTAGCATCTGGACACTTAGTTTTTTTGCTCAGAGAACCGGAGTTCTTATTTATATCCCCTAGTATTAATATCACCTGGCTTTTCTGAGCCCCAAGTACTCCTAACGTCCTTGCTGTTGTGATGCAGTAGTCGGTTACATCTATTCAACTTTTCCTGCTCAATTTTTTAGGAAGCATTTTGAGTTTTTTGTCGCATGTTTTTTTTTTTTTTTTTTTTTTGAGACAAACCTAAGCACACCCTTGACAGTCTGGACCGGATATATTAGAATTACACTCTGGACCCTTTGAGCCCTTACACAGATGCCCAAATCAATGGTTCCCTGCTCTGGTGTTGGAGCACCCCTGCCCTGCACATTTTAGCATCCCCTGGTTCCCAACATACCAACTTCTACTTGTTACTGAGCTCATTCTTACATCAGCTGGGTGTTGAGGGCAGGGGAAACTCTACAGGTTAACGAAGGGCACCATGTACTCCAGGACAAGTGTTGGGAACCCCTGGCGTTTTTACACTTGAATCAAGCTTCAGTGAGCCGCTAGTAGGTACGGCAGTGAATGGAAGATTTGGAGACCGGAACCTCTCAAGCTCTAAGGTGACTCATTCCACACATGGACGTGGTTGACGGGGGTTGGGGTAAGGGTAAAGGGAGCGGGGGGGTTGGTGTGGGCAGGCAAGCCGCAGGAACTGTAAGTTGGTTTACACTTCCATAAACCAGCTTGCAGTGACCAGCGCCTTGGCAGATTGCTTAGTCTTCCTGAAACTGCTTTGGAGTTCCTAAAAAAAGAAAGCGAGCACTCGTCTTTTTCCTGCTGTGAAGTTTAGTTCTCTGTTCGTACTTGGTATGTGTAATTCTCTACCTCAGCAGTTGCCAAAAAGAAATCACAATTTAGGAAGTGTTTACTGTGACGATGGGTCTATCGCTGACCTTGACGTACGGCGTACTCGTCGAACATTTCTGGGAAGCCGTGGTTCAAAAACCCAGCGAATGATCAGATCTGCGTCGACGCCGATGCCTTAAAACTCGCCCTGCTCCGTGAAGATCCTTCCTTCCTTCACAGGACAGGTAGCGCAGGACGGCTCTAAGCCTAGTTCGATACCGGAGATGGTATTACTGGCGACCATTTACTTTGCACTGGTGAAAGTTTACAGCCAAAGGTGGGGCTTTGTGCTCTGAAGCCCGGATTCACTATATAGCGCTTTTGTAGGGTCCCCTGTGGGATCAGGGGTGACGACGGGAAGTCGTTTGGTCAACCCTTTGGCCTGATGAACGAGATCTGAGTAGGGTTGAGTAGTGTGGGGTCTGGAACCTGCTTCGTGAGGGGTGCACATCCTGATCCGCTGCTAAAGGAAATCTGCCCTATTTTTAGAAAAAGGATCAAATGTCTCCACCGCACGACTTGGACATCAGATCGCGTACCCGTGTCAGGCTGCCCTGTGTGAACGATCGTTGGAAATGTTTGATTTACGACGTTCTGCGTCTTTTATGCGACTTGTTGTGCGTGTTTGAGTTACACCGAGCTGTTTTTCTATGCTGTTAATAAAAACTTTTGTTGTTTCCATACGTCTCAAACCTACATGGTGAAATTGAGTACTGCTGGGGTATATACAGGGGTTGGACAATGAAACTGAAACACCTGGTTTTAGACCACAATCATTTATTAGTATGGGGTAGGGCCTCCTTTTGCGGCCAATACAGCGTCAGTTGGTCTTGGGAATGACCTATACTGCGTCCTGCACAGTGGTCAGAGGGAGTTTAAGCTATTCTTCTTGCAGGATAGTGGCCAGGTCACTACGTGATGCTGGTGGAGGTTCGTCCTTCTTGGTGGTATGCTGACATTACCCTGGATACCGTGGCTCTTGATACATCACAAAGACTTGCTGTCTTGGTCACAGATGCTCCAGCAAGACGTGCACCAACAGTTTGTCCTCTTTTGAACTCTGGTATGTCACCCATAATGTTGTGTGCATTGCAGTATTTTGAGCAGAACTGTGCTCTTACCTGCTAACTGAACCTTCACACTCTGCTCTTACTGGTGCAATGTGCAATTAATGAAGATTGGCCACCAGGCTGGTCCAATTTAGCCATGAGACCTCCCACACTAAAATGACAGGTGTTTCAGTTTCATTGTCCAACCCCTGTAGGTGGCTGTTGGTGCCTTCAGCCTAGAAATTCTTCAGAGGCTGAAAACCTCTGTGGTCACTTTATCTAAAGAGTTGACCTATAAAACTCAACTATGTGTTTCACAATAATACAGGAGACATGCATCCCTCCTTCCTACTATACCTTTAGATCTCTTGCTCCAAAGTTTTGCACAATTACAGTCTCTTAATTCCAATTTCCATTTTTTAAAAATCCAATTCCATTTTTAAATGGACTCAATGTCAGCTAGGAAGTGTTAACACTGATAGGCTATAAATGTTTTTGGAAGACTTGAGAAATTGTATCCGTTGGAGAAATTAATTTGGGAACATTCACCAGAAACATCTCTCAAGTTCTCCGGAAGATTCTAATGTTGACCAAAGCCTTCCTTCCTTTTAGGCTAGAATCTGCACAGTCAACAGCGCGAATCGTCTGTGGGTTTAAGAGGTGTTAATCTGACACAGACGTTAAGATCTTTCTCGAGACCAGGTTGAAAGGGAAACACTCTCACCAGCTTCTTAGGTTGGCTGAGGACACCTTTGGCCCAGTCTGCCCTGATTGCTGAGTTGAGCAAGTGTTGTAACAACAGATGAAATAACTGTTCGGCAGTGGCTGTTATCTAACATCCGCCCTCACAGGAAAATGTGGTCGAACCTCATGGAAATTAAAAAGTCATGGGGGTAAAAAACAAAAACAGGCAGATAAAAAAAACACATGAAAACCTAAAAGTGTATAAAAAAAAGACCGCCCCCCGCCCCCCTAAAGATCTCGTATCGACGAGGGGAGACTTGGAATACTGCGTAGTCTTCTCCAGCACATCTCAGAGGTTCTCAATGGGGGTCAGGGCTGGACTCTGTGGTGGCCAATCCATGTGTGAACATGCTCAGGCTCCCTGAGCCACTCTCTCACAATCTGAGCCCGATGGATCCTGGCATTGTCATCTGACATCAGGGAGGGAGAAAGCTGAACCTGGACCTGACCAACTGCAGCAGTCCCAGAGCATAGCACTGCCCTCGCAGGCTTGTACAGGAGGCGCTAGGCAGGATGGGTGCTTTACTTCAGCTGCCTCTCTTCTTACCCTGATGCCCCATCACTCTGGACTCGAGCACTACTAAACATCTCCCTGAGTTCTGCTGCTGTTCCTCCACCGTCTGATTTCTCCAAACGTTAAGTGATCGCCGGGTGGACAGTTCTGAACCCGACTTTAGTAATTTCAGCATCTCCTTAGATGTGTTCTCTGCTTTGATGTCAGAAGTTTGACCTTCTGAAACAGATCAACATCCCCACCACCACAGGACGCATCTCCACATGGTTGTTTAACAAATGAGAAGCTACTCGCTGCATCAGTTAGAGTTAAATAACTTGTTGCCAGCTGAAACAATCACCCCGCAGTGCTTATCCTCCTACCTATTTAAATCCAGGTGGTGACTTTTTGTTTTTGGTCACTGTATGAATAACCAGTGCTTCACATTCTCGTGAGAAATTCACAAGCTCAGCAGAAGCAGGCGCTCTTATGGTCAGATTTTAAACATAGCTGCAACTCTAGCCTTGTAAACACCTGAGGTAGAGCAGACTAGGGCTCCCCTCTAGAAGTCGACAAGTTGAACTGTCAGACCCCTGAAGTTGACTGAAGACCTTTAACTCGACTGATAACAGTGACAACAAAAAGCTTACAACAATGCACAAGTTCAAGAATGTAAAAATACATTTTAATAATTATTAAATGGGGAATAATAAATGTATATGGAAGTTCTAGCTTGGCTATGACACACGCTTACTAGAAAATCATGACAACACGGGGGAACGATGTCTCGGAGACAGTCTGGAGGTTTTGAAGAACAGAATCCGAACAAATGAAACGAATTCTACTCGTCATTCAGTCAGACATCCAACACTGCTCCAAACGAGGGAGCTGACTTTCGTTTTAGAAATGATGACTGTTTGCTGTGAAGGAAAAACAGACTGCAGGCATTTGTTTTATTATAATTCCATTATTTTAGGACTGGAATTAGATATTTTTATTCATTTACAGCTGAGATTATTTTTATTTAAAAGATAAGTACAGTCACTTAATACACCTGCTGATAAACAAGAGATAATGATTTCAGCGCAGGGAATATAATAAAGGGTTTTAGGTTTACCATTCTTTACTTCATCTAATAATAATTTAAATATGGACTAATCTGGTTTTATTTAGCAGTCCTATATTTACAGAGATGAAAGTCGAAGGGTCCTCCTACTGAAGCTGTTAGAAGTGAAATTAAAACGACAGGCTGTAAATACGTGTCTTGGTTCAGAAATATGTTCCTGTGACGCTGCTGACTTTCTAAATGAGATCAGATCTGAACCATATGCAGACTGATTACTAGATAACGTACATGGGAGAAAAACATGAACGAATAGTCAAAGTCGGATCGTGTGCCAGGACGGGTGAATCCAATTCGACCGGCAAAATTCTGGTAGAGCCCTAGAGCAGACCAATCCTTCTCTGGGAGAGGTCAGTACCAGCACACCTGTCTCTAACAGTCAGAAGGGCTTTGGTGGTGTGCCTTACATGGATCAGGTGTGACACACTGGGGTTAGAGCTAAACTCTGCAGGGCGGCCGATCTGTAGGACCCAGACTGAGAACCCTGCTGTAGAGCTTTCAGACGGCAGCGCACACGGAAACAGGGCTGATGCAAAATCTAATTCTGCTGCACTTCCAAAAGGGCCCCCTAACACAATCTGCCCATTGTAGCTTCGTGGTTTTCTTCTTGCAGTTCAAATCTGGCATCTACATAAAACCAACATCCAAATCAAACATTCACAGCCACCCGGTTACGAGCTCGTTTGCATTTCAAAAACCAGCCGAGACGGAAGTGGCTCTTTCATAAGCCACGATTGACAGAGCAGATAAAGATATAGATAAAAAAAAAACAAAAGAAACAAGACCAGTGCCAGCTTCAACACACTCCATAAAGCTCTAGGCGGAGTATCACCATCCTCTTTATTGTCAAATGAGCCAAACACCACATGGAACATTTAGTTTAAGACTCACCGTTAAAGAGGACTTCACAAAGAAGTACTGATATAACAATATACAATTAAATTAATACATTCAACCAAAAAAAGAAAAAGAAAAAAAGTGCCTTTCGTTTTACTGACATGGGAAGAGGGAACCAAGTTAAACTGCACACGTATGTTAGCATAACATAATTGGCAGACTTGATGCAGCACTTGTATCTTTTAGTCCACAAGTAGATTACCAAACGGTGAAGAACATCTAGTACACACATTTTTAACATACTAGGGAGAAAATACCTGATAAAGAATACATTGAAAGAACCCATGTTTTGTAAACCCCGCTACCAGCTGAAGACGACTGGTAGGGAGTCTACAACCGTCCACGCTGAAAAGTCACGTCACGTATCGAATCGAATTCGCAAGTCTGATCCACAGCCAGCATTGAGGAGGAGAACAGGTTTTTTATTCCTCCAATAAAATAAGCGCAAATGCGAGTGATTATTCAATAGCTATCCCTGCATCCAAAACTCCGGAGTCTAAATCAGGTCGGCGACGTTCATGGGCATCTCCTCAACGGTCGTGTTGTAAAACGTCTCAATGTCTCGAAGAATCCTCTTGTCCTCCTCGGTAACAAAGTTGATGGCGACTCCTTTTCTGCCAAACCGACCTCCACGGCCAATCCTGGCAAGGAAAACCAGTTAAGCGAGCTGGCTTACCACAGGTTCCAGGAAACGGACACCTGACCATCGCTATGACTCACCTATGAATGTAGTTCTCTCGATTCGTCGGAAGGTCGTAGTTGATGACCAGCGAAACCTGCTGCACATCAATACCACGTGCCTGCGGAAAGGAACGTTTGGCTTTACTAATCACGTAGACGAACAGAACAGCATGCAGCAACACCAACAACATAAACCACCAAAGAGGTCTCAATCAACTCACCAACAAATCTGTAGTGATCAGCACTCTGCTAGAGCCAGATCTAAATTCTCTCATGATGATGTCCCTCTCTTTCTGGTCCATGTCTCCATGCTGCAAGACAGGAGGAGCTTGTTTAAAACCAGAAGAGCACTAAACACCATGTGCTACACCCAAGTTAGTCACAAGCCCGTTGGTCAGATGTATGATCAGTAAGTTAAGAGTGTCTCCATTACGAGTCAGTCCCGAAAGATGAAACCATCATTTCATACGTGATCCAACAGGCAGAAACGGCAGGGCCAAAAAACTAATTAACCTACAGAACGATACTGATCTATAGATTGGCTAGACGAGCAGCTGGAATACAATCCTCTTACCAGTGCAGACACAGTGAAGTCTCTCGCGTGCATCTTTTCCGTCAACCAGTCCACCTTTCTTCTTGTGTTTAAGAAAATGACAGCCTGGGTGATTGTCAGGGTCTCGTAGAGATCACAGAGCGTGTCCAATTTCCATTCCTGCAAACAGTAGAGAGAAGAGCCGTTCAGTTATTCTAAAAAAAGGTCCATCCAAAAAAAATTCTCAACACTTTTGACTACATGTTACCTTGCTATAACTTCTGTATCACAGAATCTCGAGTCGTAGGACACCGGACATTAAGAAAGAGGTCCCCTCCTAGACTCATTTCCGATGCTGTGTTTTTGCTCTCCCTTCTTTAAAACATACCATACTAGCATAACCACCAGCACAGAGCTAGAAAGCTCAGTCCTGCTGATTTTGGCATGGCGCTTTAGAAAAGAAGGGGTTTCCAAACATGCCAAACCTCTGAAGTCCTCACCTCTCGTTCTACGTTAATGTAGAACTGCTTGATACCCTCCAGGGTAAGCTCTTCTTTCTTCACCAAAATGCGGACAGGCTCCCGCATGAACTTTGTGGTCACATCCAGCACTTCTGCAGGCATGGTGGCCGAAAGCAGCACGACCTGCAGGGAAGCACATGTGCATCACTCAAAACGCTTAAGATTTGCTGCACCTGTTAATACGAGTCTCATCCATTAGAATAACTGTTGCACTGAACCTCGAAACAGAGGCCACTGGACATTAAGAAAGAGGTCCGGCCACATTTCATTTCCGGAACAGGGCAGTTGCTCTTCTTCCATTTTATTACTCTGCTAGCATCATTACATAAACCAGGAGAACCTGGATTCTGTAATTTAAGCACAGTTCTTTTGTATGGAAGACTAAAACCAGGATATTAACGGTGAGAAAAGCTCAACTAACCTGAATGTTGGTACTCAATTTCTGGAAAATTTCATAAATCTGATCCTTGAATCCACGACTAAGCATTTCATCTGCTTCATCCAGGACAAACATCTTGATCCATTTGGGAGCTACAAAATAAAAAGCAGAAAACGTCAGTCAGGCAGTTTACCCGCATGCAGATACGAGGTATACTAGACCAGAGTGATCAGTAAAGAAAAGACATCTCCATTATATGTCAGTCCCGAAAGATGATACCATCATTTCACACTTGTTCCAACATGCATTACACCAGCGAACAGCCATTTAGGTTCAGACACTTACAGAGAAACCTCCTGTTCAACATGTCAAAGACACGGCCTGGAGTCCCCACAACAATGTGCGGAGCTTCTGCTTGGAGTTTCTGCATTTCATTGCGCACATTAGTGCCCCCAATGCAGGCATGGCATGATGCGCCCATGTAGTCACCTAAGGCCAAGATGACCTTTTGAATCTACAAAGAGCACAAAAAGAGAAGAAGTGTCGATTAAATACGGCAAGCAAGTAAATAAGTCACAAACAGACAAGTCTCAAATATCACAAACTTTTAGAGCTTAAGATAATTCAATAAGAATAGCCAGTTAACACAGTGAATTCACAAATTCCAAACATGACTGGGTTGCTGCTCCCTGCTAAACACCAAACAAGGAAATACTGAGAAACAGAAAGCCCACATTGGACCAGTTACATAGCAGGAAGAAAAAGCAAAATAGTACCTTCTCATCAGCTACTGCCCAAATATGCCGCCTTGGTCTGAGACACACTTAAGTTTATCATGACCTCGGATACAGCATACCTGCTGAGCGAGCTCTCGGGTTGGTGCCAGGACCAGAGCCTGAGTCTCTTTCTGCTCAATCTCCAATTGCTGCAGGATGGAGATGGCAAACGTGGCTGTTTTGCCAGTGCCTGACTGGGCTTGAGCAATGACATCATATCCTGAAGGGCACAGAATAAGGTCAATCTCAAGCGAGTCTGGTCTTCTACAGCCAACGTCACCAGATACGAAAATAAATCAGCTCCCTGCAATCACCTTTTATACAAGGAATAATTGCTCTTTGCTGGATAGCTGACGGCTTCTCGAAACCATATGCATAAATTCCACGGAGAAGTGTCTCCTTCAGGTTCATATCATCAAAGTTGTCCGTGATCTCATTCCAGTTGCTCTGCCAAGACAGAAAACCAGAAATCAAACTCAGCTCAAACGTACCAGCATTAAATATTTCGTAAACAGTGTTGAATTTCACCGATTTCTCAAACACTCCGATTAAGTCAGTCATTGGGACGTAAACAAAGTCATCCAAAGTACCTGGATTTAAAATCATTCGTTGTAGAGAAACGTGAAAACTCGGATTTTGCAACAGCGGTGATGGAAACCATAAAGTCACCATGTGTCGACCACATGGTGTTAATGGCACTGAATGATCAATCTGGGACAGTTCTTTGCAACAGTGGTGGAGAGAACCATATGGACACCACGTCTACCACGTGTCAACCACATGGTGCAGATGGCACCAAATGGTCAATGGGAAAGTTCTTTGCAACAGTGATGGAGGGAATCATAGGGTCACTATGTCTACCATGTGTTAACCACATGGTGTCAAAGGCACCGAATGATCAATCTGAGAAAATAAAAGACCATGGTCACCATTTCACATCACACCACCATCCCAACAACTATTTCAGACCAAACCCTTAACCATAAACCATTACTGGAGCTCTTAACACTTCCGACTGTCTGGTTCCCATCACCACCGCTGAACAACTTGGTCTCTCTAGAACAGAGCATTGCATAGGCACCGTGTCTAAGACACCGTTTACATCACAAGCTTTTTATTATGTAGAGACTTTAAAAACCCAGTTCCCTTTCAAGGAATTTGAAAATGCTGGTACCTCGATGACACCATCAGGCTCCATCCCCTCCGGCCCTCCATGGTCTCGATCTCTGGAGCTAAAAAAACAGAGGAATAGCGTTAGGAAAGCTCTGGAGACCATCCACTAGCCAGGTAGGTGTACGAAGCGATGTTCCCAGCTAGGGAGCAGGCTGGGCGCTCCACAACGTGCGAGAAACCAGGCTGCATTCCTGACATGCCACGTGGATGGAGTGAGCAAAGTGAGCCGCTCTCTCCATGACGAGTAACCCTAGTACTGCATTACCGTTGCATGCTCCACTAGCACTCGGACCACACTCTCACCTTCTCCGCCCAACGCACGTATGTCACGTTTCAAGACCAAACTAATTGATTACACCACATTAAGTTACTCCGAAGAAGTTAACACTCGTTAAATTACCACACCATCAACCCGCAAGTGCTGCTAAAGCACACCGCCTGAATAGTCTTTAGCTGAGATGCTAACATGCTAACAGGCCGCAGCCTCGAGAAGCGGACACAGAGCGAACCAAAAACGAGTTATAAAGTTTTCACTGCACAATTTTTATTAATCTAAAAGAAGAAACATGGTCAAAAAACTGCTCTATTAAGCTGGGATAACTAAAACACCACTAACCGCCCGTTTCTGATGTTTTACGGCGTCGATGTTTAGCGTTAGCTACGCGGCTAACTGGTGTGGCGCAGGCCGCGGTATAGCGCCATGGTCGTTCACGAGCTATGCAACACATAAATACGACACGGAGCGCTTTTAAAACCGAGCTGGGCACAAGATACAAGATCGCGGCGTCGCGAAACGGCGCAATCTGGCCAACATTTAAAGGCATTACCTGTTGTAATCGGCAGAACCGCTAGACATGGTCCGTTCGCGACTTCGGCATTCACTTGGAAAGGAGGAGCGCGTGAACCTCAAGCGATTTTATCTGACCGGAACTTCTTTTCTTTTCCTCGCGTACCCTATCAGAGCAGTAGAAAACCCGGGGATAGGCGGCTTCTTCAGCTGCAGACTCTTCACCACTCGCACCAGCTTCCGTAACAAGGCGCTTTGTAACGGCGAGGTTTAACCTATTTTTTCGTGAAAGTTGCGACGGAGCTTTTTAGGGTCTTCCGAGGACTACTTTATGATGCGCATGGATATTGCCGCAATGGGGAGGGCGTGGTGAGGTCGCTACGGGGTCTCCAGCAGTTGTGGCCTGCTGGGTTCTGCTGGGTTGTGGAGAATCTGCTGGTCTTTATTTTTGTGGTTTGTTGCAGGTGTAGAACTTAAAGCTGAACTCTGTGAGGGAGTTCAGACTGAGATGAGGGTTCTCCTCTGTCAAGCCCTTTTAAAGCTGCGGCAGATGTGGGTTTCATAATTCTGCTTTCAACCATGTGGACCGAATTTAAGCTCTGTATCTGTATCACTTATTTAGACCTGTACAGGTGGATCAGAAAGTTGAATGGACACTGAGATCAGGTCTTGAGCAGAAGAGACAGGAAGCCCCTTTAATTTCACACATGTATTTATGGCATTTGGCTGATGCTCTTATCCAGTCAATCATATTACAGGTAGGCCAATGTAGTGTTAGGAGACTTGCCCAAAGACTTCTATTGGTGTAGCCCAGCATAGTCACCCAGACCAGGAGTTGAACCCCAGTCTCCCACATGTGGTGGTGGGTAGTGGTGTTATCCGCTGAGCTACACCAACATATATGTGTGGAAATGATCATAAATATATATATCTGTTGGGAACTATGAGCTATCACTTTATTTATTACATGGCATTAAAATTAGGACAAAATTATGATGATGATGATGATAATAATAATAATAATAATAATAATGATAATAATGATTTATATACCACATTTTATACACAGTGCACAATGTGTAAAACAACAGTTTAAATTAAACAAAAACTTAAAAAAAAAAAACATATTAGTAAATGGCAACATAAAATTCAATATAAGCAACCTATACAATTCAAAACTGATAATAAAATTGGGAAGGAAGATAAAGGTTACCAGGATCAATAACTGATGATAAATTTAGACTGATATGATCAATATTTATTGAGACCGTTACCACGACTGTCCTTAACACCACGTCACCGTCACCAAAGACTGCAGTGGTGTCGTACCAGACTGTCATGGAGTGACTCAGAACGGCAGCGGGTCATCTTCAGTGACGAGTCCCGCTTTAGTCTTGGTGGAGACGCCCAACGAATCCGTGTGTGGAGGCACCGTGGTCAGCACCAAGATGGACAGTTTGTTGTCACACGTCCAGAAGACCTGGTGTCCCTCCACCTCCACCCCTACCGCACCATCTGCAGGAACTGTGTGAGGATGTTCAAGCGGCATGGGATGGATTATCACAGGACTCCATTAGGAAGCTCTACAGCTCCATACCGAGACGTCTGGCGTGTTGGGTTAGCAAACACGGCGGCCCGACTCCACCATACTGAGAGACAGACTTCTGTATGTGTAGCTCAATAAATATTGATCATATCCTTTAAGGATTTTCAGCCCTTCATGAAGCTGAAGAGTTTTCCCGTTCCACCTTAAATAGTAAAGCAGTTACACTCTGGCACCTTATCTTCTTGTTTAAACTTTTCAGTTCCACCTTAAATGGTGCAGAAGTTCCATGCTTGAATCTACTTGTTTAGCTTTTTGTTCAAACTTTCACACTCCACCTTAAATGTGCAGCAGCTACGTTCTGGCGCCTCAGATTTATTGCTGTACATCTTGAAGCTAGCACTTTGTAAGCTAACATGCTAACAGATATGACTCCTCAAAGCTTTGACAACAAACAAGCTAATTATAGCTCTACTGAATATATGCTCTTCAGATGGAGCATAGCTGGATTGTCTTCCCTGGGGCGGAGCGTATCTTCCAGGAGCATAACCAAAGACACTTCTAGCTACTACCTTGTCCCTCTAATTCCTCAGACTTAAGCCCAATGGAGCATCTGTGGGACCACCTCGATCGTCATGTTCCCTCTATGAATTGCAGCTTCCACCACCTGTGGGATGCACATGCAGTCAGCATAGTCTTAGATAACTGTGACAACCAACCAGAACCCAGCTTGTCTAGCTGCTGTCTGTGCTGCACATAGTGATAACTCTGGATTTTAGCTGGTGGTCATAATAATGTGTTTAGACTGTGTGCATAGGCAGGGCTGTGTACCAGCACCAGAGTATATAGATATGGACTGATTCTGACCAAAAATATGCCTGGCCCAAAATCGTATACTGCACCTTTAAAACCGAAACACTGCCTGTTGCAGGGGACACCGTTTAAATATAGGGAGATCTGTATTGGTCAGCCGTAAGAGGATAAAGCTATGACGCTGCTAGCAACGCCGTCATATTAGCATCTCCTCAGAAGCGAGGAGCCTACGGTGGTCATATAGGACATGCTTCTGTGGGAAACGTCTTCTTAATGCTCTTCCTCCCTCTCTTCTCCCCCTCTCTCTCCCACCCTCAGCTCCAGCTAACGTTACCTGAGGCGGAAGGCTCAGTGCGCAGAAGCGGAAGTAGATGAAGAGCCGAGAGGGAGAGCGGAAGAGGGTGTCTGGAGATCACAAACATGGTAAATGAGGGCAAAATACGCCTTTTTATTCCTTTTACACCCGGGTGCTTTCTTTCTAGCCCTCGCTAGAAGCCTTATCGCCCTCGTTCAGTAGCTTTCTCTCGGGTTTTATCCGAGAAGGGCCCGCTGGAGTCTGAAAAAGCGCCATGAAAGCGCCTGTCTTTGGACTCCAGCTCGAGAGCTCTGAGTTAGCCAGCCGGCTAATGCTCCTCTCAGCCAAACAACAGTGCCAAGTCGCGGTCACTCCCCAGCCGTGGCGCTCAGAAAAGCCGACTAAAGTACAGAGGTGGCCGGCGAAACACGCCGAACCGGACCGGCCCTCGTTGGGCTGTAGATTAGCTTTGAGAGTAAACCGCTGCCAACCTTTTCAGAAGGCTGAAACTGGACCAAATGGACCTGCTGAGTGGCTGCGTCCTAAATGCCCTAATTTGGGGCACTATGTAGGCCGCACTGAGGTGCTGTTTCAGGACCTGTGTAGTGCACTCAGTGGGCCTGTTTGAGCAGCAGCCTGTCAGCTAGTCAATGAAGTCATTCATTCTTCAGGGTAAACAGACTCTGGGTTTGCTGGAGCTCTCGTTTGTGATGGTTGTAGTGTTGAGAAGTGGGTTGATAAGGAGTGTTTGCTCAGGAATCTTAATGAGCGTGTGTCTATATGGGACACATCTATTTCTCTCACTTAAGGAGGACCGAAAGTGGACAAATGGTGTTAATCAAACAGCTGATTTGTTCTCAGTACTAGTGTCAAGTCTTTATGGGGACACAGCAGTGCTATTGATCTCCTGATGCTGCTGTCGAAAGTGTCATCTAAGGATGCAAGTATGACCCGATTCGTTTGACCGATAGCCGGCCGTCAGTGGTCCGTGATTGAATAGTTAACCAGCAAGCCTGAGATCGAGGATGCGGTTAGAGTGAGCTGACACATCGGCTGATTTCTGTATTAATGCACTGAGATACCAAAAAGAGGTCCTTGTATGGAGACAGGTACGTAGTACTTATAGGTAGAACCAGACTTGAGTGTATAGACACTCGGAAGGAGGTGTGGGAGTGCGGTGGTGTTGGGAGGGAAGATAAAGGTGACCAGGATCAATAACTGATGATAAGTTTAGACTGATATGGTCAATATTTATTAAGCTACACATACAGAAGTCTGTCTCTCAGTATGGAGCTGGAGTTGAATTAGGTTGAGTTGTCATTCACTGCAGTCACGTGACGTGAGTTTAAATGACCTAGGCTGTTGATGATTAGGTGTGGTGTGAAACTGCCCGAGATGGAGACCCTACTGTGCTGGAAGTAGGATTACCTTTACAGACCTTTACCATCTTTTTTTGGCCTGTGTTGTTCGCCGCTCAGAGACGCCAGGCAGCCCAGAAATCTCTGTGCCACTCCATCGTCCACCTCGACGAAGCTAAAGCCGACTTCTTCTCTGAGTTTAATTTGATGAATGTGATTGGTACACCGTTTGGTATAGACACAGAATTAGTCCTGTTTGATTTGATATAATGCAGCACAGCGTGTGAAAGCGTTGGTGCCCCTGTAGCGTTGGCGCCCCTGCCCCTGTAGCGTTGGCGCCCCTGTCCCTGTAGCGTTGGCGCCCCTGTCCCTGTAGCGTTGGCGCCCCTGTCCCTGTAGCGTTGGCGCCCCGGTCCCTGTCCCTGTAGCGTTGGCGCCCCGGTCCCTGTCCCTGTAGCAGTGGCGCCCCGGTCCCTGTCCCTGTAGCAGTGGCGCCCCGGTCCCTGTCCCTGTAGCGTTGGCGCCCCTGTCCCTGTCCCTGTAGCGTTAGCGTCGGGCCACCATGTCTGCTAACCCAACACGCCAGATGTCTCGGTATGGAGCTGTAGAGGTTCCTAATGGTGTCCTGTGATAATCCATCCCATGCAGCTTGAACATCCTCACACAGTTCCTGCAGATGGTGCGGTAGCGGTGGAGGTGGGGTGACACCAGGCCTTTATCTAGGTGCTGACCACGGTGCCTCCACACACGGACTCGTTGGGCGTCTCCACCAAGACTAAAGCGGGACTCGTCACTGAAGATGACCCGCTGCCATTCTGAGTCACTCCATGACAGTCTGGTACGACACCACTGCAGTCTTTGGTGACGGTGACGTGGTGTTAAGGACAGTCGTGGTAACGGTCTGTGTGCATGTAGTCCTGCGTGGTGCAGCCGTCTACCAATGGTGCAGCACTAACAGGGTGACTGATGGAGGACACCACTGCTCGCTGGATGTCTGGAATGGTGGCTGTTGGGTCAGTGAGGTACCGAGATAAGGCCCGCCCTTGCTTATGTTACATGCGTTGGCCGAGAGTGAAACTTGAATCATTAGCATGTCTCATGATGTCAAACCCACCCACCATGTTTCATTGAACATGGGGGTGAATAGCTGAGATGAGCCACTGAAAGCTCTGTAATCTGTAGTTGTGCTCATCATTCATGACAAGGGCAGCTTTAGCTCAGTGTGCCTTTAAAGCTATCACTGTCCACCACAGCCTTCTCTGTCATTCGCACACCCGTTCATTCGTTATTCACTTTTTCATGCCACCATGCTCACACTTTCTCTTTAACTTACATTTACATTTATAGCATTTAGCAGACGCCTTTACCCAGAACGAAGCCCGTGAGAGACTCACAGCTCATTCCACTGTCTGAGCTCCCGGACAGAGAAGAGTCTGGGCGCTTGTCTTCCATGTAGTTTGAGGGAAGGTGGGTCAAGCTGCCGAGCTGGAGTTGAGTTAGGTTGAGTTTTCATTCACTACAGTCACATGACGTGAGTTTAAATGACCTAGGCTGTTGATGATTAGGTGTGGTGTGAAACTGCCCGAGATGGAGACCCTACTGTGCTGGAAGTAGGATTACCTTTACAGACCTTTACCATCTTCTTGTGGCCTGTGTTGTTCACCGCTCAGAGATGCCAGGCAGCCCAGAAATCTCTGTGCCACTCCAACGTCGTCCACCTCGACGAAGCTGAAGCCGACTTCTTCTCTGAGTTTAATTTGATGAATGTGATTGGTATACCGTTTGGTATAGACACAGAATTAGTCCTGTTTGATTTGATATAATGCAGCACAGCGTGTGAAAGAGTTGGTGCCCCTGTAGCGTTGGCGCCCCTGTCCCTGTAGCGTTGGCGCCCCTGTCCCTGTAGCGTTGGCGCCCCTGCCCCTGTCCCTGTAGCGTTGGAGCCCCTGCCCCTGTCCCTGTAGCGTTGGAGCCCCTGCCCCTGTCCCTGCCCCTGTCCCGGTGAAGCGCTGGCGCCCCTGTCCCGTTGAAGCGCTGGCGCCCCTGTCCCGGTGAAGCGCTGGCGCCCCTGTCCCGTTGAAGCGCTGGCGCCCCTGTCCCGTTGAAGCGCTGGCGCCCCTGTCCCGGTGAAGCGCTGGCGCCCCTGTCCCGGTGAAGCGCTGGCGCCCCTGTCCTGGTGAAGCGCTGGCGCCCCTGTCCCGGTGAAGCGCTGGCGCCCCTGTCCCGGTGAAGCGCTGGCGCCCCTGTCGCTGTAGCTGCGTACCGTGTCCCTGTTGGGGATGAGGGCTGGAATCTCTGTGCCACTCCAACATCGCCCACCTCGACGAAGCTGAACCGACTTCTTCTCTGAGTTTAATTTGATGAATGTAATTGGTATACCGTTTAAGGCGGACCATGAAATTCAGATTCCTAGTTCAGAACATAAACAGATGTATAAACACCTGGGTGGAGGACAAAGCACCACCATTAAATTAAAACCCTCTATTTGCCTAGAAGTGGACGTGTACTGTCGTCAGCCGTGTCCAAATAAATATAACCCACCGTTACTAAATCCAAACGGGTTACTTTCCCAAAGAAATGATTTACGGTAGGCGTAAAATGCTTTGTGGGCAGGTGAGCTTTGGGCACAGGTTCTCAGGGTGTCGACAGTTACCATCAGACAGCTGTGCTCCATGATTGGACCGTCTGCAGGGTCACCAGTCACCCGTGTCCATTGATCGGAGAATTGCCGCTTGTGAGGAGTGTAGGGACGTGGCTGAAAGTGGCGTAAGCGTAATGATATTTGTGTTGTTAGCCGTATGCTAACGACAAGATAGCAGTCAGGTGGAATGGAGTCATGTGAGTTACGGCTTTGTATTACGTCGCCTGTTCAGAACCGCCTGTTCCATCACACGGGCTGGATTTTCGCTTTTGGGTTTCAGGCTTTTCCATTCAGTGTATAGATTTTTATTTTTTAATCCAACGTCTGTAAAAACCTGGTGAGTGAGCAACCTGCTGTAGACAACACGGTTCTGTAATCTGTGTTCCAGCTGGCACATATACTCTTTCAGGTTAGTGAATATTCATGATGGACCGACCAATAGAATCGCTCCAAACCTGCTTAGTAATAAAGCTAGGGTTCTATCAGCTCCACTGCAAGAAAGCTGGTTCATCCTCCTGTAAAGGTCCATTCTGGAGGTTTTAAGGTGGACTGTATAATTCCATGAGAGGTTTTAAGGTGGACTGTATAATTCCATGAGAGGTTTTAAGGTGGACTGTATAATTCCATTGCAGGTTTTAAGGTGGACTGTTTAATTCCTTGACAGATTTTAAGGTGGACTGTATAATTCCATATAAGGTTTTAAGGTGGACTATTTAATTCCATGAGAGGTTTTAAGGTGGAATGTATAATTCCATGAGAGGTTTTAAGGTGGACTGTATAATTCCATGACAGGTTTTAAGGTGAACTGTATAATTCCATCAGAGGTTTTAAGGTGGACTGTATAATTTCATGACAGGTTTTAAGGTGAACTGTATAATTCCATGAGAGGTTTTAAGGTGGACTGTTTAATTCCATGAGAGGTTTTAAGGTGGACTGTATAATTCCATGACAGGTTTTAAGGTGAACTGTATAATTCCATCAGAGGTTTTAAGGTGGATTGTATAATTCCATCAGAGGTTTTTAGGTGAACTGTTTAATTCCATGAGAGGTTTTAAGGTGGACTGTTTAATTCCATGAGAGGTTTTAAGGTGGATTGTTTAATTCCATGAGAGGTTTTAAGGTGGACTGTATAATTCCATGAGAGGTTTTAAGGTGGACTGTATAATTCCATGAGAGGTTTTAAGCCGAGCGTCTTACTGTGGGTTAAAGGTTAACGTGTTAACCGTTTACATCCCCAGCATCATCTGACCTGACATTTTCTTCTATCGAAAAACTGCCTGAGCTGTGAAATGGGCTGTTTCACATCGAAGCCCTGCATTTAAGATCTAGAACTAGACCATCATGCTGAAACTACTCTTAACACTGCCCCACAAGATGACATAGACAGCATGCCATCACATGGCACGAGTGCTATTTCAGGATTAGTTACACAAATGGACGACCTTCATTCTTCCCCACCCCCTTCATTATCCTGTCCGGCATCACTGCTTATACAGGCCCAACATGGAGAAACTGCGTGTAACAGTCACAACAGAGCAGACGGAGCATGTGTACAGCTTGAGGTGAAGGCGGGTAGAGCAGTTTAACCCAAGCTCAAGTAAATGCACTGCCACTGCATGGAGATACCACAGAAGCGGAAGGTAAAGAAGCTGCCAAGAAAAAACAATCTGGTGAAAATCAGGTCAAAAACCGCCTCAGGAGTTTCCTGTGCAGCGGCATTGGAACGTCTCGGCGCATCTAGGAGCACCGCAACTGGAGTTTGGTCTGAAATAAAAAGCTAGCGCTTCAGTTTATACAGTGTGCCCACCAAGCGAAGCCTTAATAGGGGTTGGGCACGTAAATGTGAATGAGTGAAATGACGCCGTGTGAAAGGAAATGAAGCCGTGTAAAAGGTGGGGTCATTTCCTCACATGTTTACTTGTGTTGTAACAGGGCTGGGCATGATGACAGTATCTGAGCATATCAAGGAGGTCATCAGTGCATAAAACTGATTTCCTCTTCTGTGCTTTTGTAGAATTAGTCCTGTTTGATTGGATATAATGCAGCACAGCGTGTGAAAGTTTGGCGCCCCTGTAGCATTGGCGCCCCTGTAGTATCGTGCCCCAAATACTGTGCCCCTGTGGCACATCGTGCCCCGTGTTATGGCTTGAAGTACTGTGCCCTGTAGCATTGTAGTGTGGCTTAAAGTGAGGAACTGTGGCCTGTTGTATCGTGCCCCTGTAGGGCAGTGCCCTGTAGCTGCGCGCCGTGTCCCTGTAGCGTTATACCGTGTCCCTGTAGCTGCGCGCCGTGTCCCTGTAGCTGCGCGCCGTGTCCCTGTAGCTGCGCGCCGTGTCCCTGTAGCTGCGCGCCGTGTCCCTGTAGCTGCGCGCCGTGTCCCTGTAGCTGCGCGCCGTGTCCCTGTAGCTGCGCGCCGTGTCCCTGTAGCTGCGCGCCGTGTCCCTGTAGCTGCGCGCCGTGTCCCTGTAGCTGCGCGTTACACCGTTACACCGTAGCGTTACACCGTGTCCCTGTAGCGTTATACCGTGTCCCTGTAGCGTTATACCGTGTCCCTGTAGCTGCGCGCCGTGTCCCTGTAGCTGCGCGCCGTGTCCCTGTAGCTGCGCGCCGTGTCCCTGTAGCTGCGCGCCGTGTCCCTGTAGCGTTGCACCGTGTCCCTGTAGCTGCGCGCCGTGTCCCTGTAGCGTTGCACCGTGTCCCTGTAGCGTTGCACCGTGTCCCTGTAGCTGCGCGCCGTGTCCCTGTAGCTGCGCGCCGTGTCCCTGTAGCTGCGCGCCGTGTCCCTGTAGCTGCGCGCCGTGTCCCTGTAGCTGCGCGCCGTGTCCCTGTAGCTGCGCGCCGTGTCCCTGTAGCTGCGCGTTACACCGTTACACCCTGTAGCGTTACACCGTGTCCCTGTAGCGTTACACCGTGTCCCTGTAGCGTTACACCGTGTCCCTGTAGCGTTACACCGTGTCCCTGTAGCGTTACACCGTGTCCCTGTAGCGTTACACCGTGTCCCTGTAGCGTTACACCGTGTCCCTGTAGCGTTACACCGTGTCCCTGTAGCGTTACACCGTGTCCCTGTAGCGTTACACCGTGTCCCTGTAGCGTTATACCGTGTCCCTGTAGCGGTATACCGTGTCCCTGTAGCGGTATACCGTGTCCCTGTAGCTGCGCGCCGTGTCCCTGTAGCTGCGCGCCGTGTCCCTGTAGTTCTGTACTGTACCCAGTCCCTGTAGCACTGCGCCTTGTCCCTGTAGTACCGTGCCCTGTTTTGTGTCCCTGTAGCTCCGTACCGTGTCCCTGTAGCTCCGTACTGTACCCAGTCCCTGTAGCACCGTGCCGTGTCCCTGTAGTACCGTGCCCTGTTTTGTGCCCCTGTAGTACCACCCCTGGAATTATCGCGCAACGCAGCATCATGATATTGCGGTCTGCTATATCGACCAGCTCCAAGCAAAACTGTAGATTACTCAAATAAACCCCCCCCACCATTTTGTTCAAATGCGCTCCCATCTTAAGTCACTTGATGTTGTTTGTGCTCCTCCCCACAGAACAAGCTGAAATCCTCACAGAAGGATAAAGTTCGCCAGTTCATGATTTTCACCCAGTCCAACGAGAAGACAGCACTGAATTGTTTGTCTCAGAATGACTGGAAACTAGACGTCGCCACAGACAACTTCTTCCAGAATCCCGAACTCTACGTACAGAACCTAAAGGGATCGTTTGACAAGAAGAAACTAGAACAGCTCTACAACCGGTACAGAGGTAAGGAAGGGGTGCAGAGGGTGGGAATACTCACTGCCTCATTCACACACTCATTGGGCGTGTACTGGACAAGTGTCTGGATGTAGGCCACATCAATGCTCAGACACTCTTGCTCCATTAAAGAATTGGTCAGCTGGGCCACATTTGGTGGATGCCTTCCCTGGCATTTTACAAGTTGTCCCAAGTTGTCCCAAGTTGTCCCAAGTTGTCCCAAGTTGTCCCAAGTTGTCCCAAGTTGTCCCAAGTTGTCCCAAGTTGTCCCAAGTTGTCCCAAGTTGTCCCAAGTTGTCCCAAGTTGTCCCAAGTTGTCCCAAGTTGTCCCAAGTTGTCCCAAGTTGTCCCAAGTTGACAAGGGTAGCTCACCTGTATAGCTCTGAACGGCACACAGCGTCCGTGTCTGAATCAGGATAAATGATGCCTGTTTGTTGTGTACTTGTAAAGGCAGCAGGACAGCCAATCAAATCTGAGCCTGTACTTGTGAAGGCAGCAGGATAGCCAATCAAATCTGAGCCTGCTCAGGCTCCCTTGTTCAGCCGTGGCACCGTAGCTGTATCATTCGCTGTCTTGCGCCTCCTGTAGTCCTCTTAGTCAGCCCCGATGGGGACAGGAACAACCTGGTTCGTTCAGTAGCTCAATGCAAGCACTGTGATCCAGTCACCTCAACCAAGAGAACCCAGTTCCACCTAATTAACCTCCCCACCCCCTGAACATCACAGAGGGCACTCTGTTTTGATCCGGGGAGCTTATTAACTATGCACTGTTGAGTCATCACTGTGAGAGCGTTGCAGTACAAACAGGATTGGGTTATGTGAGCATCATGGCTCATCAGAGCACCTACAGAAACACTAGCTGGAGCTGTGATGGGTCAGGACGCTCACAACACACTGTGATTGGTGACTAAACATGTCATTTCTGTCTTTTTAACAGACCCTCATGATGACAACAAGATTGGTATAGATGGCATTCAGCAGTTCTGTGACGACCTGGGTTTGGATCCGGCCAGTATAAGCGTACTACTAATTGCCTGGAAGTTTCGAGCTGCCACGCAATGCGAGTTTTCAAAGCAGGAGTTCATGGATGGAATGACTGAACAAGGGTAATGTAAACCTGTCTGGCTCTAAACAGTTACAGAGTACATGGAGGCAGCAAGGCAGCCAGTCAAATCTGATAAGCTGCTGCCTGCGGAGGCTCCTCTGTTCAGTCGTGCTAAGAATAGGGATGCACCAGAATGAAATGTTGGGCCGCAGCCAAACAAAATGAAACGCTTGGCCTTATACCAAACTGGGTTTTTTCCACTTTTTCACCAGTACATAAATTAAGTCCCAGTTAGCAAATGGATGTGGGCCACATCTGGCAAAGATATGGCACTGACTGGCAATCTGCTGTGAGCCAGAGATGGCCCAGATACTTGCGACATGCATTTGGCCCACCTGTCTCCAAACAGATCTGCTCCAGGCACAGATACAGCAGAGTTGCCTTCTTCTGGCTGAGATGTGACCCTAATGTAGCATGTACGTGGCTCACATCTTGATACTGGGAGAGGTCCACCCAAGTGGCGTCAATTGGGGAATTTGGGCCAGAATAGTATTGCTGAATAAGAGCTGGGAAGCGTCAGTGTGCTCCTTTGTGACTCATGCTGGAGGATAAGGCACTAAAGTTGGTGTTAGCCCCCAGCAGATGGCGCTAGCTCTGACGGTAAAGGAGAAAAGGTTCCACTCTGGTTCCCATCTACATCCAGGTACTAGAAAAGGGGGACAGAGGGGGACACTTATTTGACCAAACACTGAACGTGTTATTTATTTATTTGTTTGTTTGTTTGTTTGCCGAATAATTTCATTCGGTGCATCCCTAACTATCTAGGCAGCATCGATCGCCACCGCCTTACACATCCCATAATCCTTTTGTCGGCCCTGATGTGGTCAAGGACAAGGCTGCCTTTTGAGGCACCGACTTGCCAGACAGTGCAGGCAGCGAGACACTGAGACCGCTACAGCCTCCACTACCTCCACCACAGATGAATGGATTCTGCCAACCTTCACTCGTTAATTAACTCGCTCGTTTCTCTGTTCATACGTCCAGATTGTTGCCTTGTGTTAAACGCTCTTCTTCTTTCTCAAGATGTGACAGCATAGAGAAGCTCAAAGCACAGCTACCCAAGATGGAGCAGGAGTTAAAAGACCAGGGGAAGTTTAAGGACTTCTATCAGTTTACCTTCAACTTCGCTAAGAATCCCGGACAGAAAGGCTTGGGTACGTGTCCGTTCGTTCCTTCTCTGTTGGATCAAATCGGAAGTCACTGTTCTCCTTCCTGTAATGTATTTGTCCTTTATTTATTTATTTATTTATTGTTTATTTTTTGGGTGTTGTTCCAGATTTAGAAATGGCAATCGCTTACTGGAATTTAGTACTGGCTGGACGCTTCAAATTCCTAGAACTGTGGAACAAATTTTTAGTGGTAAGTCTGTTTACGTTTTACTTGCGTGTGCACAGGATGTTGCTGCCATTGTGAGAACATGTTCTACAGTCGGACTCGTGTTATGTAAACCTATCTTTAGCCCGTTTGATCTACATTGCTTGTGAATTTTCGGTATAAAGCCCGAACGCTTGCCTGTAGTCACTACATCGGACACATACTTGGCAGCCCATGCTTTGTAAAACCCAAATTTTGTTAAAGGTGTGGCTGAAATCCATTCCCTCCTGCTAAAACTAGCTTTTGTTATTCTAGCCATGATGTTGGAGGGCAGTCGTGGGCTGGAGGTTAGGGAACCAGTCATGCAACCAGAGGGTCGTGGGTTTGGTGCCATGAATATGAGAGTCACGACTGAAGTGCCAAGGCACCTAAGCCCAAGTGCTCGGGCAGACAGAGACAGTGACTCTTATGGGGTGTCCCAGTGGTCCAGCTCTGTTCTCTTAAGGTTTCTCTCAGTTATGAAGAGGTTGCCTGTCTAGACAATGGCACTGTAAGGTTGCACGATGCCTGCAGAGTCTACAGGGTTCAGAAAGATAAGTACCGGATATGGGCTGTCGAGTTCATGTGTTCTCTTAGTATTATTGATGCAGCAATATGGGAATTAAGGGCTGATGCTGATAACTAACATTTGTAATGTCAGCTGGGATTACTTCCATCTAGATTAGTATTATAGAGGGATGTAATATTTATTTTTGAGGGTTACGTACACAGTAACCCAGCGTCCTCCAAACGTGGTTCAGTATCAGCCACCACCAGTCTGACTCAGTTAAGCTCCCCGGACTGAAACTAAAAGCGTCACCTTGTGTGTTTAAGGAGGTAGTACCTTCAGGCTCCTCCAGATGGCGCTGCAAGGAGATGATGGGGCTATAAACACCTGTGGGTGTGAGTGATGTGGTCTATAGATTGGGAGGGGGGGCTGCAGTGCAGGGAATGTCTCGTTCCATGTGTGGAAAACGCTCCAGAGTAGATGTTAATGGAGTGACTGCATTTGGGCCATAGTGTGAAGGAAGTAGCTGAATCTGCAGGTGTATGGAAGCAGCGTACGGTCATACAGGTCTACCAGCAGTGGGGAAATCCCAGTCTACAGGGAACTCTCCTCGGAACTGTGCATCCACCACATCTGGCCCAGCTGTGCAATTCTGTGATGGAAGAGTGCCTGAACACTGATGTGGCCTGTATGTGTGTCCGGTGAGCTCATCGTGGCGCATCCCTGTGATTTCCTTCCTCCCTGTAATGTCAGGTATGTTGTGTGTTGTGTCTCTTGCAGGAGCACCATAAGAGATCCATTCCCAAAGACACCTGGAACCTCTTGTTAGACTTCAGCACAATGATAACCGACGACATGTCCAACTACGATGAGGAGGGTCTGTCACACTTTTTGTGTTTTGCTCTTCGTTAAATGAGAATTACTCAGGGCTGACGCTCATGACTACATTAATATCGGAGTTATCTGGCAATTAGTTCGATTATTAGAGTTTGTAATCACAGTTAACAGGAAGGCTGTGTCATAAACGTCACCTGATAGGCCCCGCATCACTCAGTCGTTCCGTTGATGCGTGTGTATCGTGTACCAGAAGTCAGGGTGATTAATTTTTATATAGTGCTTTTATATGATGCTCTGGTTACTGATATTTTTAAGACCGGTAAACGTTTCTTCTAATGTTCATATGAATGAGTAGATGGATAAATATGTAAATGAGCTGGGGTGGTTGTGACATCACAGAAACAGGAAGTTCAAAACAGGCTGTTTTTGCAGCTCAGTCTCTATAACTACCTTTATATATGACTTTTTAACCTGGGTTCAATTTGGTTTCTTGTGATATGGAACTTTATACTGAACAGTAAGAGACTATACACAGCCTTTCAGAAATAATGATAATAATAATGATGATAATAATAATGATCATAGTAACGATAATATTAATCATAATAATGATAATCATAATAATGCTAATAATGACAATAATGCTAATAATAATAATAATAATAATAATGATCATAATAACGATAATAATAATCATAATGATAATGACAATCATGCTAATAATAATAACGATAATAATAATGACAATCATAATAATGATAATGAAAATGATTATGATAATGATGATAATGATAATAATAATGATAATCATCATAATCATCATAATAATGATAATAATAATGATCATAGTAATGATAATATTAATCATAATAATGATAATCATAACAATGCTAATAATGACAATAATGATCCTAATAATGATGATAATAATAATGATCATAATAATGATAATAATAATAATAATAATAATGATCATAATAATGACAATGATGATGATGATGATAATAACAATAATAATGATGATAATGATGATAATATCAATAATAATAATAATAATAATAATAATAATAATAATAAAAAAGCCTGAGTAAACTATTAGAAGAAGCTTTTGGGAATAGCTTTACTTGTATGTAAAAAGGTAGAGAGAGACCTGTAAAAGAGCAGGAGGAGTAATTACAATATGCCTTATGATAACTGGCTAATTCATCGACTATAAAGGTTTTGTGTTTAGTTGCATGATCAGGTTTATTGGAGTAATCAATGAGTCTTTACACACACAATATCATAAATAAGCCCAATTTAATGAATTATTAATGACTAAATAACATTACGTGATGTAAACTTTTAAATGTATATATATTAGTGCTTTATGACTTAAGGAGACCCTCACCAAAATACCAAACTAAAAAACGTCATGTTTTAATTCACTTAAACAGTTAATTTAATTGACTTATCATTATCTCGACGTCTGAGATGTTAAATACTTTTTAAAATTTTTAAATTTAAAAAATCCGGATAATAGTTCAGAATTTGAAGTGAATTAAATAATAATTTTTAAAAATCTATTTTACTACTATATTTATGTGTTGCTATTATGTCTAGTGTCACAGTGGCTGGGGAATGTGTTCTGTTCTGTGTGTTCTTTTTTTTCTGTGATGTGGAAAAAAAGAATAAATAGACAAATAATAAAAATAAATAAATAAACCCTGAACCCCCAATAAAAATAAATAAATAAATAAAATAATGATAATAATAATTTTAAATATAATAATTATTATTATAATATTGTAATAATACTAATAATTATTATTATTATAAAGATATATGTATAGTATTATAAATATATACTTTAATAATAGTCAGAAAGTGAGCCAGGGTTTTATTTATTCCCTCTGAAACCTCACACCCTCCTTTTCTAGTAGTCGCTGTTTCACAGCCATCATCAGACGAACAAATGACCCTGCCGTTTAAGAGTCTTCCCTGTGTCCTTGTCCTCCAGGAGCATGGCCAGTACTTATTGACGACTTCGTGGAGTTTGCTCGGCCACACATCGGGACCAAGAGCACAGCCGTCTAGGCCTTCCCGGCCTTCTCTAGGCCATCTGGACCTCTACTTTGGCTCCCAGAGCACAGAGAACTGAACTGAAATCTACATTGCCTTTCCAACCCTCAGGATCGAGACGTTCGTGTACAGCAAAGACATTTCAGAGAAGCGTCTCCTCTTCGGTCATCTAGCGGTGGTTTGGGCTTTTTAAATGGTAATACTTTTTTTTTTTTTTTTTTTTTGGATGTGTGCCACGTTTGTGTCAAGTCAACCCGAGTCAACAGAAGCCGTTCGAGCTCTGGGACCACCTCTCCAACGCTTTCGCCCCGCCCCCCCTCTCCAGACGTGCTCCAGAATCAGCCGGGCAGAAGCTAAAACCCATTAAGACACTCAGACATGCCATCGTTATCCACAGCACCCAGGGCCCGGGCGGGGAATGTCGAGATTCATCAGATATTAAATCCTAATTTTAATACTCCATGTGCATTCCTGCTTCCAATGTTTCTTTCTCTTTGGTTTTTATGGAACGTCTGAGACACAGAGCTTTGATTGTATTCTCTTTTTTAGGGGACATGATGAGAAGAAAAAACAGAAACACCCAAATATGTTAGTTTTATTGTGACTTATTGTATATTTTCTGTTGCTGTTTAAGAACATGGCTTTGATTTCACTGCTTGTTTGGTTTTGATTAAACTTGATCGTCAGTATGACAGGACATTCGCTATATTCCATCAGTCGTTCTTTAATAGAGTAGCTGTGTTGTAAATGTTGTGACCATCTACAGTCATCATCAAGAGAACAGCTGCACCCAGAAGGAGGTGTGGGAGTGCGGTGGTGTTGGGAGGGAAGATAAAGGTGACCAGGATCAATAACTGATGATACATTTAGACTGATATGATCAATATTTATTGAGCTACACATACAGAAGTCTGTCTCTCAGTATGGTGGAGTCGGGCCGCCGTGTTTGCTAACCCAACACGCCAGACGTCTCGGTATGGAGCTGTAGAGGTTCCTAATGGAGTCCTGTGATAATCCGTCCCATGCAGCTTGAACATCCCCACACAGTTCCTGCATGTTTCTACACTCACTGTCCATCCCATCAGCTCCACTGACCCTATAGGACACGCTGTAGTTCTACAGGTCCAGACTGTAGTCCATCTGTTTCTCTGTGTACTGTATTACCCTGTTCTTCAATGGTCAGGACCCCCACAGGACCACCGCAGGTATGATGTGGGTGGTGGATCATTCTCAGCACTGCAGTGACACTGACGTGGTGGTGGTGTGTTAGTGTGTGTGGTGCTGGTGTGAGTGGATCAGACACAGCAGTGCTGCTGGAGTGTTGAGACACTGTGTCCACTTACTGTCCACTCTATTAGACACTCCTACCTTGCTGGTCCACCTTGTAGATGGACAGTTAGAGACGATAGCTCAGCTGCTGCTGCACAGTGCAGTGTTGGTCATCCTCTAGTCCTGCATCAGTGGACACAGGACGCTGCCCCACAGGACACTGCCCACAGGAAGCTGCTCACAGGACGCTGTTGTGCTGGATAGTTTTGGTTGGTGGACGATTCCCAGTCCAGCAGTGTGACCTGGAGGTGTTTGAATACGCTGTGTAGAACAGAATGACTAGAGGCCTTTGAGTTGGTAGCCCTGTTAATACAGCAGCCCAGATCAGCGTACCATGCTGGTTTGGCTGGTCACCCCTGCTGGTTAGCCAACATACCAGCACCCACAACAGCATATGCTGAAAATTGGTTGGTGACAGACGGTGGATCATTTCGCTCTAACCACTAACTGGCGGTGCTAGTGTAACCATGTTCAGTCGTTAGTAGGGTGGCCACTTTTATAACCCCCATCATAAAGGGGGTGGGGGGGGGTCTAATAGACTAGCATTTAGTGGGCTGACCTAGTTGAGTCTTGATGTCACATGACCTTATTAAACCAATGAATTGCACTGGATTTCTGCTGACACAGACGTGCTACTATTGGCCACCCTAGTCCTGGAGGACTCCAGCTGTCCACCTGTACTACCACACCCACTAAAGCTGGCAGGTAACAGATGAGTGTAACCAGGCGTGCTTGAGCAGTTAATCACCAAACTGTGCTGGACACTGACCCTCCAGGACCAGTAGTTGTGCCCCCCTGCCATAGACTCTTTCACTCCAGTGTAAGCAAGTACCATGAGTGTGCACTGCTAACGTTAGCATTAGCAAGCCTGTTCCTATGGTACCTTTAAAACTGATCGCAGTATGTATTGAATCATAACCCTGGTCCATTGAGGCATATCGTATTGACAGTACACAGCACTGTGATGGCCTACGCTGGGGTTCCCTACGCACGCAAGGGACTCCCACCTACTTTTCGAAATCTCTGCATCGTTAATAAAATTATTGGGATGTTATGTCATTCAGAGATGGGCTGGATGTGGGATTGTATAGGAAGTCAGAAGGCCTGTACCATAATGCTGTTTATATACAATCAATGTAACGTACATAAAGACCTCCAGGGGCCAGTTTGGCAAATGAGCATACCTATACTGAACAAGGCAGTAGGTTTCCACACAGTACACTCTTAAGCAGGTTTCTCAACCCATGGACTGTGGACCACCAATAGGCCATTAAGCAACCACTAGTGGTCCGTGGGCCTGTACTAAGGTGGAGGCAGTGCTTTGTACTGGGCTGGAAATGTCATACTGTACTACAGTGTGTAGTTATTATGTTTCACAACCAGATTTTTTAGAGTAATAACATTTATAAAAGTTGGTATTAGGTTTCTAGTGGGCTGCTACCCTTTATAGTTCTATCAGAGTTAATATCAGAGGCCCCTGACCTAATGACCCCTCTTACCCTGGCTGAATTAAGCTGGAATTTCGGAGACTGGAAAAGGACTCCCCCTGGCTCCTTAGAGGCGGGGTTTCACTTTGGCGCCCTCTGCAGGCAGAAGGCGGCGCATCCGCTGTTGCCAGGTAACGCGTAAGACAACAGTGGTCTGAGAAGGCGAGCCAAGGCCAAGCTGGCTAAGCTAACAGATAAACCACTTTCACTCCGACTTTAGCGCTCTCTAAAGACTCGGACAGCCGCAGACATGGCCCGGGCGGTTTTATCTGAGGTACAGTGGGACGAAGGCTTCGCCATTCCGGTGGCCAGCGCTGAAAATAAGGCTCTGGAGGAGGAGGTGAGTGTACCTGCCCCCGTTAGCAGCGCTAGCTATTAGCTTACTGTTAAAGGGGAACTCCACCGAGCTTTTAGAATCGCTTTATAATACAGTGGTTGAGGTGTAAACAGGGCCATTCAGAGGGATTTGCTGTAAAATGGTTCATTAGCAGAGAAACTTATTGACTCTGGTGTTGTTTAGAGTGGTGGTGATGGGAACCAGGGGTCACCATGTCTATAGCACTAACATCTACATCAGCCAGAGTTTAGGAGAGTCCTGTTGTCCTCTGGGGAGTGAGGATATGTAATGCCGATGGTGGTTAACGTATAGGCGTCTATATGGGCTTACAACACCCCCATGTATCCACCCACCATTGATAAACTAATACAAATGTAATAAATAAAAATATATGCTGAATTTAATCACAGAACTGTCATATAACAGTTGATGTTAGACATC
The DNA here is from genome assembly GCA_024036415.1 of Prochilodus magdalenae. NCBI lineage: Eukaryota > Metazoa > Chordata > Actinopteri > Characiformes > Prochilodontidae > Prochilodus > Prochilodus magdalenae. Next base: position 70,095 of record JAMWET010005372.1, on the reverse strand, counting down.
AGGTAGTGTATATTTCTGTAAGGGAGCTTTTAGAGGGGGCGTCTGGTTTCATTCACCACCACTGCAAACATTTCTAGTTGCTCTAGATTGGATTTCTTTACATCAGACCACTCAGCATGACTTTATTTACATCTTAGCTTTTTAAATATGGAGGATAGTTATGGACATATCCCTTTAATATCTCAGAATAATTACCTATTATCTCAAAATGTTAATATCTCATCAATATCTCGGTCAAACGCTCCAGAGCAGATGTTAACGATTGGCTAATAGGAGTGACTGAACATGTGGGCGTGGCCAAAGACCATAGTGTGAAGGAAGTAGCTGAATCTGCAGGTGTATGGAAGCAGCGTACGGTCATATGGGTCTACCAGCAGTGGGAAAATCCCAGTCCACAGGGAATCCTCCTCGGAATTGTGCCAGTGAAGGCCTCCACCAAATCTGGACCAACTGACCAATTCTTAGAGTATCTGAACAGTGATGTGTTCAGTGCATGCCAGCTCCTATTGGTGCATATGGAGGAGATTCTGATCCCCTGTATTGAAATGCTTCATCACAGACCCTGTTCTTGTGGTCAGCTATGAACGTAACGTCCCTGGTCTTTCTGCTGTACAGCTCCAGAGGAAACAGAGGGAGAGGGCGAACCTCGACAACAGGCTGAGCGAGTACAAGGACCGAATAAACGCCATGGCTGAACATCTGAAGAACGTCCAGCTGGAGCTCTCCCACACTCAGGTAGGCCTGAGACAAAGACCTGGCTTATCACACACACACTATCGTCCTGTGGCCTGTAGGAATGTCCCTACTACACTCTCCGTCGCTTCGAGCCACTCTGAATGACTTTGGAGCAGCTACTAAACTCTTAAGGTTGAACTGAAGCCTGATCTTTCCACAGGGGCTGTGTAGGGCCCGAGAAAAGGAGACCGAGTCGGAGCTGCATTTTAAAGCCCTGGCCGAGAGAGAGATGGGCCGCCTGCGTCAGGAGATCAGCAAGCTGGAGAACGAGCTGGGATCACTGCGGGAGAAGAAAAACTCGCAGGAGGTTGTACATCAGCCACTTTGACGTGTATCAGCTATTCAGAATGGACAGGGCCGGTCCAGACACTCAACACGTCTGTCTGTGTACAGATTTCATTTATATATGTTATATATGTTTGAATGAAGGTTTTTTTAAAATTAATTAATTAATTAATTAATTTATTTATTTCTTTATTATAAAAACACATTTTTGAAGCCCCGACCAATCCAGATTTCCCCCCGATCCAGATACACCATATGGACAAAACTATTGGGACACAGTACAGTAGCTTTTATGATTCTGAATCCATTAGCATTAGCATTGGAGCTGGTCACCTACCTCCACTCTACTGGGAATGCTTTCTACAGGATTTTGGAGTGTGTCAGTGGGAATTTTACAGAATTCCAGAAGGGCATTTGTGAGGTCAAGCAGTGATGTCGAGGCCTGGCTGGCCAGGTGAGCTATTCTAGTTCATCCTGATGTTGTTCAGTGGGCTCGAGGCCAGGGCCCTGTGTGGGGGTGTCAGGTTCTTCTCATCAGGCCTATATGGGCCTTGCTTTGTGCATGGGAGCACAGTCATGCTGGAACGGTAAAGGGGTTTCCCCAAACTGTTCCCACAAAGTTAGAAGCATATACCGGGATATCATGGTCTACTGAAGCATTAGGGTTTCGTTTCTCTAGAACTAAAGGGCTCTAGGCCCACCCCCCTGGGAAACAACCCAATAGCATTATCCACCAGACCAGGCCAGCACGGTGCAGTCAGGCTGGTAACCTTCTCCTGGCGATTGGCAAACCTAGACTCCTTGAGACTCAGATAGAGAAGCCTGGTTGGTCACAGTTTCCATTGCTCCAGTAGACATACAATGGTGCAGTGCTTTACACCAATCTACCTGACGTTCTGCATTGTGCTTGGTGATGTAAGGCCTCCATGCAGCTGCTCAGCCATGGCATGAAGCTCCTGGCACACAGTTAAAGAGTCAGCAGAGCTAGGGAGACTTTCACGCACGGTGCTCCTAAGCACTCGGCGACCCCTCCTCTGTAACCTTATGCAGTGTGGGTTGCTGTGGTTCCTGAAACACTTCCAGCAGTACCTTACAGTTGATCATGGGATATCTAGGAGGGTAGAAATGTCCCAAACTGAGTTGTTGCAGCGGTGGCCTCCTACTGCAAAGCCAGACTGCAGGGCAAGGTGCTTGATTATACACAGCCATGGGAACAGGACCGAATGAACCACTTCAATCCAGGGATTAAGAGAGGTATGTGTCCCCATACTTTTGTCCATATACTGAATGTGAACTGAACCGATCAGATAACTGGGCCTCGATCTAAGGCCTGCGTGCTCAGTAGTGGACATGGTCATTCACCAGATGTCCTTTTATTCACAGGAGGACAAACCCCATACAAGTACTGTAGGCCTTACCCACCTGCCCTTCTGTTGCTCACCGTAGTAGCTTGTATGCGGTTTCCCTCACCCTAACCTGTTACCCTTCCTTTCTGGCGTTTAGAACAGCATCTTTAAAGCCACGCAGAAGCTGGAGGAGCTCAAGAGTCGACTGAACTGGGACCAGCAGACTCTGGACGCCTGGCTGGACGAATCAGCGCGCAAAGATGAGGACACCATGGCCATCATCAAGTACGCTCAGCAGGACGAGAGCAAAATCCGAGTGAGTGCAATGAAGGGTTACACAGAGCAGACAGGTCACCTGGGCTGATTATACACCAGCACTGAAAGCGGTAGCCTACGGCCGATAGGACAAACGTGCGTAGCAGAACTGCAACAGCAGCAGCTTGCTGTCTTTCTGTCAGGGACCACCAATCGTACGCAACCTCACCACTAGGGGTTACACACCACAGGTTACACACCACATCGATTTTAAAGGAGCAATACGCAACCTCACCACTAGGAGATACACGCCGCTCCTTTAAAATCGATGCATTGATTTTAAAGGAGCAATACGCAACCTCAGCACTAGGGGTTGCACACCGCTCCTTTAAAATGGAGGCATCGATTTTAAAGGAGCAATACGCAACCTGACCACTAGGGGATACACACCGCTCCTTTAGAATCGATGCATCGATTTTAAAGGAGCAATACGCAACCTCAGCACTAGGGGTTGCACACCGCTCCTTTAAAATGGAGGCATCGATTTTAAAGGAGCAATACGCAACCTCACCACTAGGGGTTACACACCGCTCCTTTAAAATGGATGCATCGATTTTAAAGGAGCAATACGCAACCTCACCACTAGGGGATACACACCGCTCCTTTAAAATGGATGCATCGATTTTAAAGGAGCAATACGCAACCTCACCACTAGGAGATACACACCGCTCCTTTAAAATGGATGCATCGATTTTAAAGGAGCAATACGCAACCTCACCACTACGGGATACACGCCGCTCCTTTAAAATGGATGCATCAATTTTGAAGGAGCAATACGCAACCTCACCACTAGGGGTTACACGCCGCTCCTTTAAAATGGATGCATCAATTTTGAAGGAGCAATACGCAACCTCACCACTAGGGGTTACACACCGCTCCTTTAAAATCGATGCATTGATTTTAAAGGAGCAATACGCAACCTCAGCACTAGGGGTTGCACACCGCTCCTTTAGAATCGATGCATCGATTTTAAAGGAGCAATACGCAACCTCACCACTAGGGGTTGCACACCGCTCCTTTAAAATCGATGCATCGATTTTAAAGGAGCAATACGCAACCTCACCACTAGGGGTTACACGCCGCTCCTTTAAAATCGATGCATCGATTTTGAAGGAGCAATACGCAACCTCACCACTAGGGGATACACGCCGCTCCTTTAAAATCGATGCATCGATTTTGAAGGAGCAATACGCAACCTCACCACTAGGAGATACACACCGCTCCTTTAGAATCGATGCATCGATTTTGAGAGAGCAATACGCAACCTCAACCATTAGGGGATACACACCGCTCTTTTAGAATCGATGCATCGATTTTAAAGGAGCAATACGCAACCTCACCACTAGGGGTTACACGCCGCTCCTTTAAAATGGAGGCATCGATTTTAAAGGAGCAATACGCAACCTCACCACTAGGGGTTACACACCGCTCCTTTAAAATGGATGCATCGATTTTAAAGGAGCAATACGCAACCTCACCACTAGGAGATACACACCGCTCCTTTAAAATGGATGCATCGATTTTAAAGGAGCAATACGCAACCTCACCACTACGGGATACACGCCGCTCCTTTAAAATCGATGCATCAATTTTGAAGGAGCAATACGCAACCTCACCACTAGGGGTTACACGCCGCTCCTTTAAAATCGATGCATCGATTTTGAAGGAGCAATACGCAACCTCACCACTAGGGGATACACACCGCTCCTTTAGAATCGATGCATCGATTTTAAAGGAGCAATACGCAACCTCACCACTAGGGGTTGCACACCGCTCCTTTAAAATGGATGCATCGATTTTGAAGGAGCAATACGCAACCTCACCACTAGGGGTTACACGCCGCTCCTTTAAAATCGATGCATCGATTTTGAAGGAGCAATACGCAACCTCACCACTAGGGGATACACGCCGCTCCTTTAAAATCGATTTTGAAGGAGAAATACGCAACCTCACCACTAGGAGATACACGCCGCTCCTTTAGAATCGATGCATCGATTTTAAAGGAGCAATACGCAACCTCACCACTAGGAGATACACACCGCTCCTTTAAAATGGATGCATCGATTTTAAAGGAGCAATACGCAACCTCACCACTAGGGGTTGCACACCGCTCCTTTAAAATCAATGCATCGATTTTAAAGGAGCAATACGCAACCTCACCACTAGGGGATACACGCCGCTCCTTTAGAATCGATGCATTGATTTTAAAGGAGCAATACGCAACCTCACCACTAGGGGATACACACCGCTCCTTTAGAATCGATGCATCGATTTTGAAGGAGCAATACGCAACCTCACCACTACGGGATACACGCCGTTCCTTTAAAATGGAGGCATCGATTTTGAAGGAGCAATACGCAACCTCACCACTAGGGGTTACACACCGCTCCTTTAAAATCGATGCATCGAAATTTCAAATTTGTGGTAATTTTGATTCGACTGAATGTCGTATGATTGTCATTTTTTCAGGGAGGATTTTGAAGGGACCTGTTATAAACTGAACTGAGACAATGCTCTGGATATGCTCCACACCATATGTCCCAGCATCACTGATGACTCTCTCTGTACCACACAGGAACTGACTCTGAGCATTGAGAGACTGACTCTAGAGGCCAACCAGAAGAGGAAGGTCTTGGACAACGAGCTAACAGAGACCGTCACAGCACAGGTCAGTTAAACAGGCATGCGGGCTGCAGCCCGGTTTACCCCAATCATCTCTACTCCATTCATCAGTTCTCCGTTTCTGACCTCAGGGTCACTGTTGTCCAGATATTTGGGCTGTAGATCATTCGCTCTGTTGTGTATCACCCTTACTGAGCACAGATCGCTCTGGATAAGACTGCAGAGACATTCCGGCAGGCTCACATGGAGAGGCAGGAGCTGATCCGACAGTGGGAGAACACCATCGAGCAGATGAGGAGGAGAGATCAGGAGATGCAGCAGTCCGCTTTGGTAACTGTGCACTCCAGCTACATCTTTAAGCATCAGCCTTGAGTTCTTCACACATCAGCTGTATTTACAGACTCAGATTCAAAATACGTTGAGCTTGCATCACTGCAAGTCGCTGTGTAGAGCCCGAAACCATAGAAGAGTAATCAGTGACTAGTCAGGACGGCTGGGCGGGGTCTTTACGTCACATGCAAGCCCAGTCAACATTATACTGAAGACACGACCTTCAACATGAGTTCACCTTGAACTCTCCTTCAGTAATCAGATTCATCCACTCGCATAATATTGTCCATCAAGTTCATCTTGATTGCGTCAATCATGGTCTTATCGCTAAACGAGTGTTGCTAACTCTCAGTGAAAATAAACGAGTCCCAGTCACTTTGTTGCATCATCGTTTGCTTCTTTTTGGTTCGTTTTTATTTCATTTTTCATTTTCCATTTTTACATCAGCTCATTTTCAGTCTTAAGACTGTACTCATAATTTAGTTTTGCTTTTATTTATAGAAAATTAGTAGTTTTTAGTTTGTTTATGATGAATGTGTGACTTGAATAAATTAAAAATAATATTATATATAATAATAATTAATAATAAAAAAACTGTAATATAATTTTAATATAATGAAATCCACTTCTAAACTCATCTGCACACACTGAAAAAGTGAAAACTAAAAGTTTTAACCCAGTACTTAATTATATTTTAACTTTTTTGACATCGATTTTATGGATTTTTAATAAATTCATATTTGAGTTATTATTACAGTTAATAAACGCTGATTTTTTTACTGCTAGTTTTTATTTTATTAGTACTTTTAGTTGGCTGTAATAACCCTGCTTAAGCTAAGCTTTGGGCCAGAGGTGCATTGTGTAAGCCACTCTAAACTGAAACAGCGGCAGCATAAAGCAGTTCAGCTTTCTGACCAGCAGATGGAGCTGTTGCTCAGAGACCTGTCCTGTAAAGGCACCAGTGCAGCTTTGGCTGACCTTGTTATGTGTGAGTGACAGTAATAAAAGCATGTTGTAATTTTTATAGTCACTGTTCGTCGCTCATATCAGTCTTTAGTGCAGATTCTTAGCGATACCACAAATAATATGTTTATGGGAAATTATGAATAAGCCAGATTTCACATTACTAACCTGCTTTTGTCATTTTTTGACTTTGCATTGGCAAAAACTGTCACATCTGTCACCATAAATGCACTACTTAATGGAGAACCAGACTTTTAAGTCGTCTGCATAATTCAGTCATTCACAGAGGGCTTTTTGGTGTGAGATTGTAGAGACTCAGGTCTCCCAGTGGTAGTGGTGGTAATGGGAACCATGGGTCACCATGTGTCACCATGTCTACATGGCCATTCTGTTTACTATCAAAACCATCAGTGAGCTTACAGTGGCTCAGAAAGTACACCTCTGGGCCTAAGCTAAGCTAAGCTAAGCAGGGTCATTATAGCTAAACTAGGACTACTTCTAAAACAAGATAAACTCAGCAGTAAAAATATCAGGGCTCGGTTTAATAATAATGGTGGTAGTTATTCATAGGTACTTCATGACTTCATGTAATCAGTTGCTGTGAGGGAGCTTTGGGAGGTCGGGTTTCTATCAGCAGCACTGTCAGATATTAAGATGTGTATTAGCCTACTGCAGTTTTACAGTGGCTCTTTCACTGAACAGTCCCCACACAGAGCTGGAATGACTGAAACCTGATTAGACCGCAGCTCATATTCACCGTCAGTGACGTATCTGGAACTTCCAGAGGGCTTAGAGCAGGGGCGTCCAGTTTATCCACAAAGGGCCAGTGTGGTTCTTTAACATAGCAGGAGATCGGATCAGCCGGTGGATGAACTGTAGTGGAGTCAGGTGTGTTGAGTCAGTGGTCACGTCGACCGGGCACACTCATGTCCCACTCATCATGAATCAGACCGTGATTGGCTGACTCCTCGGTCAGTTCCTTATTATGTTGCTGGCTAATCGGACACATTAGTCCTCCAGGTCGGCTGGTCAAGGCCTAGCCAGTGGGAGAGCTAGCTTGGCCAGCTTGTTTGTTGTTGATGGACGTGTGTTTTAGAAGGCTCCCTGCTGCTGTAAATTGTGTGACGTCAGCTCCCTCGTGTCTTGTAGATGCTTGCCGAGGTGAACCAGATGATCCGTGAGCGGGAGGCGCTGATCAAGGAGAAGAAGAACTTCCTGGCCAGCGAGGTGGACAACAATAAAGACTGTGAGAGGAAGATTGCAGTCGCTGAGCGACAGGCCACCAGGCTCCAGCTCCAGCTTCAGGAGCAGGAGAGCAACCGCATGCGCCTGCAGGACGAGGTGACTCCGACGTAGCACCGGGTGCACCCTCTTAACAAGGCTTATTGCCCAGTTCTGTGTTTTGACCAGGTGTGATCTTTTAAGTGGCGCAGATGTGATACAGCTGTCACCCCTCAGTCATGTGATCATCTCATCAAATCATCACATAGGTCATCCGAGGTCTTAATCAGAATGTACTTATTCATTTTGATAATTAATGCAGAATTCACATTAACCCGAGCATGAAAGTCATGTGACTCCCACACCAGCGTTCATCACCGATGCCCAGTGAGAGCAACAGCAGCTGCACATTCCAAACCATGAATGTATTTAGACACGCCCCTCTAACTGGATGTGCTGGTGGTCTTAAAGACTCTACAGTGGTACACTGAACAGCTCCACCTGATGAGTCTGAACCAGTCCATACCCTGATACACCACATCTACTCCTGATGTACACAGTATGATACTCCTCCATATCTCCACCTCTAATATATATTTAGTGGTGTAAAAGCTTTGATATTTTTCTGCACAGTGTAAAAGCTCTAGTCCTCCTTTCAGCTTAGTGAATATTCATGATGGGCCGACCAATAGAATCGCTCCAAACCTGCTTAGTAATAAACCTGGTTCTATCAGCTCCACTGCAGGGTAAGGAAGCTGCTCCATCCTCCTGTACAGCTCCACTCTGCTGGGTGTTAAGGTGGACTGTATAGTTCCATTCTGGAGGGTTTTAAGGTAGACTGTATGGTTCCATTCTGGAGGGGTTTAAGGTGGACTGTATAGTTCCATTCTGGAGGGTTTTAAGGTAGACTGTATGGTTCTATTCTGGAGGGGTTTAAGGTGGACTGTATAGTTCCATTCTGGAGGGTTTTAAGGTGGACTGTATGGTTCCATTCTGGAGGGTTTTAAGGTGGACTGTATAGTTCCATTCTGGAGGGGTTTAAGGTGGACTGTATAGTTCCATTCTGGAGGGGTTTAAGGTGGACTGTATAGTTCCGTTCTGGAGGGGTTTAAGGTGGACTGTATAGTTCCATTCTGGAGGGGTTTAAGGTGGACTGTATAGTTCCATTCTGGAGGGGTTTAAGGTGGACTGTATAATTCCATTCTGGAGGGGTTTGAGGTGGACTGTATAGTTCCATCCTGGAGGGGTTTAAGGTGGACTGTATAATTCCATTCTGGAGGGGTTTAAGGTGCACTGTATAGTTCCATTCTGGAGGGATTTAAGGTGGACAGTATAGTTCCTTTCTGGAGGGGGTTAAGGTGGACTGTATAGTTCCATTCTGGAGGGTTTTAAGGTGGACTGTATAATTCCATCAGTGCTAGTTTATGGTTTGGTGTCTTCACTTTTATTCTCCAGTAAAGTATTAGGATAAACATAAGGAGAACCCATGACTAGCCGTGTCTAAGCTATTGAGGGGCAGTGTTTGATATACGTCATATAGCATATAGTCTATAGTTCAGATCCTTTGTGGCTGGAGTGCCTTGTTTTCATTCATACAGTTTACAGATTCTTGTTACAGTAGGAGCGTTTAAGAGCACTTGGAGCTCCACTTTGCTGTTGTTGGTTTGGTGTCTTTGGATTACCTGCCAGCACTGCGCAAGGAAGGTGCTGAAGGAATCTATTCACAGCCACTAAAGCCTTAATTAAACCGAAGGACTACAATTACAGAGAGTTACATCACAGATAGAAACATACAGGGCTTGTTTAACTTTAAGCCTCAGTATATGTTTTTTAAACCACGTGTTCCTCTCGTTTAATGCTTGTAGAGGCATTGACATTAATGTGAAGGTGTTGCTCTTCTACAGCTGGAGACTCTGAAGGGCACAGTGGATCGCGCCGCAACGGAGGTGGAGGCTCTGAGGTCTAACTTAACCAACATGAAGAAGGAGATAAGCGACAAAACCACCAAGTAATGCTCAGTCATGTGTCTCAGTTCCCATCAATGCGTATTTAGTATTATCATATATTTTACATTTTCTGTAGATTCAGTCCAGTCATTCTCAGTCCTCAGCATTAGACACACCTTCTTCAGCTGGGAAAGTTAAGGGGCCTTCAGGAGATTCTGAGTTCTGTCCCTGGGGTACCACAGCAAATCCTTGTCTATTGGGACTGTTTCATTCAATTCCCCCATGTGATCCTGTGTAGCTCATTGTCTCCATTATCTCCGGGTTTGTGGAGGGTGAACTCAGCAGTCTGTGTTTGGTCTCGCAGGCTGGACGAAACCCGGCTGCAGAACGGCGCACTGGAGGAGAAGCTTCAGGTGGTCACCGAGGCGGCACTTAGCGTGGAGGAGAGAGCAGAACAGATGGAGCAGATGCTCCGTGACCAGGAGCTGCGCATCAAAGTGAGTGCTAGACTTCACCCCATCACATGGCACAGCACTGAGATAGTCCACTGAAGGAAAACTCTGCAGAGAGAAGGAACATCAAATAGTCATGGTGCAGGTTTGCTCTGAGTGTGGTGGTGGCTAGGCTGTCTTTGCGCAGGATGAACACGGGATGAAAGACTAGCGTAGCCACAGGTCTGGCTTTAGACCCCCAGTCCTCCACCCAGCGCAATATCTGATCGGACACCTATTAGTCCTCTTTCGGGATGAGCTATTTCAAATGTTCACCCGCCAGCAAAAGTGTCTGTGCCATTGGCTCACGTTCGTGCCAAACAACACGTCTGCATTTCATTGGTTGAACAAGTCATGTGACATTGCGAATCTACTGACTAACCACAGGTCAGCCCTCTAAAGGCTAGCCCATGAGTAAGCTCCCATGTCACTCACAAATATCATCCATTCCACCTTGATAATCTGGTCATTCAGTCGGTTCAGGTGATCAGCTGACTTCATTTTATCATCAGATACCGTCTGACCTCCACCTGACCAGCTGAAGCCCCCCATATGGACACTATGCACACTGTGGACACTATAGCACTGCCCACAATGGACACTATGCATGATTGCGTGATAGATGCACCCCTTGATGTGCTTCCCCTGATGCACCATCGCTCTGGGATAGAGTCAGTCTGGAGAGATGACCTTTTTCCATCACTCCAGAGTCCAGTCTTTATGCTCCTTAGCAAACCGAAGCTGATTGGCCTCACTAACAAGTGGCTTGCTTATGGCCACACAGCTGTTTCATCGTTGGAGTCGGTCGTGTCTTATTTTTAAACACAGCCAAGAGTTCAATTTAGCAGTTCTAACATGGCGACTGGCTAGTCTGGCTACTCCAACCACTGGTGGAGTTTTGCATTGGAGTGAAGTGTAGAGGCCTGTTGTTAACAGTTGTTGACGTCGCCATTTTTCAGAAAAATTTAAGCAGCAGGAAATGGGCCTCAGTGGTCTGCTGGAGAAAGAACATGTTCCGCCATATTGGTTTTATGCCCACATCCAATTACACAATCGCTGGGCTCTTGAGCCAGGGGGAAAGGGGGCCCATTCTTAACGGGTTCCATAGATCCTGGGAACCAGCACCAGCCCTGGCACGAGCATTGGCACTTTGTTGGTGGAAAAGAGGCATGGGAGGTCTCTGAGACCCCCATACCTCTTATTACTACTTTCTATTGTAGAGGCTACTCTATTTAACTGGGATGTAGAGGCCTGGGACAAAACTCCTACAGATGCCACTCAGTCTATCAAGTATCTTAGTACTCACATTTCCCCAGACTTATACAAGCTTCGCCTTGTTCTGGCCTGGATCTTGCCTCTCTATGACACAGACACCTGAGTACTAGTCATGCTCACCTGTTTCCTCATTCACATGTTTGTGTCAGTACCTGTTATTTGTCAGTCAGTGGACGAGAAGTATTGTCAACATTGCAGCTGCGTACCAAGCATTCTCTGCTGTTTCCCGTTACTGGCGTAACATGAGGATTACCCTCATTCGTCCTTTGGTTTTCCCTGTTGATCTGTTGATCTGTTTTCCAGCCTGTTTCGGGATATATCCCTGGTGTTGTCCATGTTTACCTTGGTCGCTGTGGTTTGTGTTTTCAGGTTATCTGCCGGCACGTATCGACTTACTCACATTTCCACATTAAACCTCTTTTACATCCGGGAGCATCTGGTCCATCAATCAATCGTTACATGTTCCCCTACTGCTCAAACTACAATCCACCCTAGAGAGACGGAACAAACCTTTATCTGTAACAGGTCCCATATCAACAACATCCTCCCAGAAATCAATGATCGGTTCTCTGTGATTCCTGACACCTTCTGGCTGGCTCTCCTGTCTCGACCAAGCTTAACTCGCTGGTCTGGGACCGTGGAACCCAAGTGTCAAAAAGGTGCGGTTATGCCTTTAGTGTTGACGCTGCCATCAGCAGGAAATGGACGTCAGTGGTCTGCTGGAGAAAGAACATGTTCCGCCATATTGGTTTTATGCCCACATCCAAATACACAATCGCTCAGCCAGGGGGAAAGGGGGCCCATTCTTAACGGGTTCCATAGATCCTGGGAATCAGCACCAGCCCTGGCACGAGCGCTGGCACTTTGTTGGTGGACAAGAGGCATGGGAGGTCTCTGAGACCCCCATACCTCTTATTACTACTTCCTATCATAGAGGCTACTCTATATTAGACACTGGACAGCCTATAGCAACCAGCTGTAGTTAGACTCTGAAACAGAATCCCATTCATTGACAAAACTGTTGAATCAACAAGCTGGTTCAGGTACAACAGGAAGTACCACCTTAACTGCTTGAAGTCCAACGAAACGCTTAGTTATCGGGTCCCAACTGTGTACTATACACTAATACTACCCACTATATGCTAAGTACTAATCTTTTTATGGGTTCTGCAGGCTAGAACACAATATTAGCACAGTACATTGTTTCGTACTAACAGGAAGTGATGACGGAGCCTACGTCACACCGAGCTGGACTTTTATACACACCACAGCCGCTGGCGCATCACCATCCACCACTTTTCATCATTTTCCAGACATGGGTCACTCCTCCCTTCCTGTTTCCCGATGCATTGTGGGACAGCAGTGTCCATCATTACCACACTTCGACTGGTTCTAAGTGTGCATTGAGGATTATTACTCAACTTTGACCTTTGTAACTGTACCATATACTGCATACTCGAACACTAGCGTTAGTATTCAGTGCACAGTTGGGACGCACAACGTTTCTATTTCCTGCTTGGAGTCAAAAAGGAGGAACCAGCCTCAGAGGTTCTTCACAGATGACTTGTTAATGTCCTTTAATGGCATCGAGGGAACGATGTAACTTTCCAGATCGTTGTCACTTTCAGTACATCCAGCTTGGAGACGTTTTCAAGACAAGACTCAACACTGGGAAGTTTCCCATCCACGCTTCGGTTATCATCACCCTATGCACACACTGATAACAGTGAGAGACAGCATAATATCCCTTCTGGTTCAAACTGGGTCTGCAGATATAGAACAATGGATGTAGTAATACCTTCAACACATGTCCACACTGCCCAGACAGTTATGTCCATGGCCTTCTGGCTTTGTCCTCTGATTTATGGTTTCTGGTTGAAGGTCATGGGCATGTTACATGAGATCCTGGGCCTTGACATTCTCGCCTAGCCCTGAACTAAATGACGTCTCTTGGTTAACGATACCCAAACACGTCAAGCCCTTTCTTTTTAGTCCTCTCCCACCACTGCCAAAAATGAGGCTGTTGCCCCACCTGCTTCCAGAGCACTGCAGTCTAGAAACTGCTCACCTAAGAAACAGCACAGAAATAATAAAACCTGGTCATACTTTCTACAAAATACTGAGAGCTTACTGTTTAGTCATTTTTTCATTTCCTCATTGAATGACTCTCTTTAGAGTCTGTGTGTATATGCATATTATAGAATTTAGTATATTCACAAATCAGCATTACACTCAACCAACGTCTATGTCTAGTTCTATTGTAACGGGGAGGTTGAGGCAGGTTGCAAACGCACAGTGGGTTTATTCAAGTTTCTCTAGGAGAAAGGGGTCAAAGCACAGGTGGGTATTAACAAAGACATGTCCGTTGAGAGAGTTACGACAGCCAGGAACAAAACAAGGGTCAAAACTCAGGATAAACACAAACACTACAAAACACAGGGGCCAAGACCTGAAGGGAACCACAGCTTAAACTCACAAGGCTTCACAACAAGCAGGGCAAACAAAGGGGTCTTAATAGAAGTCCAAATGAGTACAGATTAGCATCAGGTGTAGGAGTGGGTGGAGCCAGGGTGGAGCAGGAAAAGCAGTGCAATGACATGAAGGAACCAGAGGGGGCGTTGATTGACATATGGACACGACAAGACCAGACAGACAGAGATGTGACATCTATATGTCAGTGTTTGCCTATATCCACTCTGTCCACTGTTTATGTATGTCAGTGTTATATGTCTGGGTCGACCTTGTCTTTGTTTACTCAGTTAATCTGTTATCTCACCATGTACCATGTAGCTCACCTTTAAAGTGGTAGTAACTTCAGGCTCCTGCAGATGGCGCTGTATGAGGATGCTGGGGCTAGAAATCCCTGTGGGGTGTGAGTGACGGGATCCATAGATTGGGAAGAGGTGCTACAGTGCAGGGAATGTCTCGTTCCATGTGTGGAAAACGCTCCAGAGCAGATGTTAATGATTGGCTAAAAGGCGGGACTGAGCATGTGGGCGTGGCCAAAGACCATAGTGTGAAGGAAGTAGCTGAATCCGCAGGTGTATGGAAGCAGCGTACGGTCATACGGGTCTACCAGCAGTGGGAAAATCCCAGTCTACAGGGAATTCTCCTCGGAATTGTGCCAGGGAAGGCATCCACCAAATCTGGACCAACTGGGCAGTTCTGTGATGGAGCAAGAGTGTCTGAACGTTGATGTGGCCTACATCCAGAAGCTTGTCCAGTACATGCCAAATGAGCCTAGACTTGCTGTGCTGGAATATAAGCAGTACGCTGCTGTGTGTGTATGTGTGTGCAGGAGATCGATACCCAGCTGCAGCGGCAGCGTGAGCTCCTGTTCCGGAAAAGCCAGGAGCTACAGACCCTGACAGCAAAGGAAAAGAATGCCACAGCAGAACTCGCAGGCAGCCGGGCGGCTCTCTCCAACCTGGACAGCCGCCTCAGCAAACTGGACCAGAACGCCCTCAAGCAACAGGAGATCATGTACAATCAGGTAAGAGAGCAGGACCCCCCCAACTGTTCGTACCCACCTCACTACACACACCGAAACAGTTCATCGCTCTGAACCTCAGGCCGACATCAAATACGCACTCACCAAGACGCACTGCAGCAGCTTCTTTAGCTGTGTGCTGAAGGGAATAGGTTAATGTGGACCCACATGTTAGCGTAACCTGCATGCTTAATCACAATGCCTATTTGTAGACTTGCTTCGAGACTTGAGCAGCTGGACATCTTAAAGAGACTGAAAATAGAAATTACAATAGAATTCAGTCTGGTTGCACCAACATTATTAAGAACCCTCTAATCGCAATATTTGGCTTTTCTACTGATCCACCCTTACCTAACAGAACCCAATCAGATGTACTGGCATTTACATCTCTGCTAGCAAGACGTCGTATACTGCTATCATGGAAGTCTTCAATCCCCTTCTATTTCAAGGTGGCTCCAAGATGTTATACACTTTCTTACTATGGATAAGATCTACTTTGAAAGGCAAGACTGCAGCATTTTATTCCAAATGGAATCCATTTCTTAAGTATTTTAATTTACTCCAAACCATGCCAGCCGACTGAGGGATATGATATTTTTTTTAAGTTTTAATTTATTTATTTACTTACTTTTTAATTTACAAATGTATTTACTTTTTT
Organism: Prochilodus magdalenae; assembly: GCA_024036415.1. Classification (NCBI taxonomy): domain Eukaryota; kingdom Metazoa; phylum Chordata; class Actinopteri; order Characiformes; family Prochilodontidae; genus Prochilodus; species Prochilodus magdalenae. The sequence goes on along the minus strand of JAMWET010005372.1, from coordinate 54,418 downwards.
TTTTTTTTTTTTTTTACATGTGTTTAGTTTTGGGGGAAAAAAAAATATTTGAGGGACTACTTGGATTTAAGAAATTACTGGATTTAACTGTGCCTTTATTCCTCAATAAAAAAAAAAGAATTCAATCTGGTTAAACTAAAATGAAAAAGGCTACATAAATAATTTGGCAATAAAATCAAACAAGATTAATAAAGCAAAGAATTTAAAAGTAATAAAATTTAATGTAGAAAGGGGGAAAAAACCTAAATAATAAACCAATAAATCAGATTTAACATATAAGGATAAACAGGCAAACTTAAAATGTAAAATAAAAGTCAAAAGAAAAAAGTTTATAAAAACTTTATAAAAAATTCTAAAAAATGATTCATGTAAAACCCAACTGTCTGAAGAAACTAAGTTTTAAAACTGAAAAAAATGAATAAAATGAATCAGCACTAGAGTAGAGAAATAATTAATGACATGTATTAATTACATTAATTACACAATAATTAATAACCGAGTATCCATCACTGTGTGTCTTTACCTGTAACTCTTGTAGAAATGTTTGCCAGGTTTTGCTCGCAAACACGACTGGCTAGCCTCCATACAATGTACGTTAATGATACATAAATTAATTATTAATGTGAATAAAGACTGTCCATCTCATAGTTACATTAAATTCTAAAAAATTATTAATGTAAAACCCAACTGCCTGAAGAAACTAAATTTTAAAACAAAAAAAATTATAAAATGAATCAGCACTAGAGTAGAGAAAAAATAAATTATAAATATTGAAAATATATATAAATATAAATAAAAAATAAGAATAAAAATAAAACCGAGAATAATAACAGACTGAAATTAATACATTTAAATAAAATACAGTAAAACCCGTTACAGGCTGTCTGAAGAGGGCTGGGAACAATACGTTTATTATGACTGAGTGACCCAGTCAGCTGAGTGTTAGTAGCTCCTGTAGGTTCCAGCTCGCCGGTGCCCTGGGACCTAAAGTAGACTGATCCAGTTCAGTTAAAACTCCCTGTGCCTGAGAGGTGATCCAGTCAAAAGAGCCAGTCTGATAATCACGGTTGCTTATAGACATCATAGCAGAGATATAATCCAGCGAATGGCTTATATCCAGTGATTTGTGTGTTTTGTGGCTCTATATCTATAAACATTATGTGACATCACATTACTAAAGTTAGGATTAGGAGCTGTGTAGATGGTAAATTGTGCTAGTTGGGTTTTTCCCAGAACTATGGCTTTAAGAGCCAGCACATGGACCTCATTAGACCCTGAGGATTTCTTCATCTGGGGTTTACAGGATGCCACCTTAACCTTGCCTGTTCTCCACGGCCAGACTGATGTTCACCAAACCTGTAGAGTGTCACTGACTGACGTCACCATCATCTATCCCATATACCATCTGAATTCATTTCCAGGTCCCCTCCAGAAAGCAGTACTGAGCTGGCCCTGGTCACTCTGGTGCAGAAGTGACCCACCGTTTGCTAGGCTTCTCCTCCTCTAAGTGTTGTGCTCTCCGTTCTGCTCCTCAGGACTTCCAGATCCAGCTGCTGGAGAGGAAGATGGCTCGTCTGAGGGGTGAGGTGAACACAGAAGAGAGGCAGGTTCTGGAGAAGAGAACCTCGGAGCTCAGCCAAGCTCTGGAGGAGAAGAAGAAGACGAGCACCACGCTGGCCTCACAGCTCAAAAAGCTCCAGGTGAGAACAACCGACGAAAGGACTTTGCTTCTTGAGAACAGGACCACAGCAGTTTCACTTTAGATGCCTATTAATCTACAGGGGTTGGACAATGAAACTGAAACACCTGGTTTCAGACCACCATCATTTATTAGTATGGTGTAGGGCCTCCTTTTGGGTCCAATCCAGCGTCAGTTGGTCTTGGGAATGACATATACTGCGTCCTGCACAGTGGTCACAGGGAGTTTAAGCCATTCCTCTTGCAGGATAGTGGCCAGGTCACTACGTGATGCTGGTGGAGGTTTGTTCTTCTTGGTGGTATGCTGACATTACCCTGGATACCGTGGCTCTTGATACATCACAAAGACTTGCTGTCTTGGTCACAGATGCGCCAGCAAGACGTGCACCAACAGTCTGTCCTCTTTTGAACTCTGGTATGTCACCCATAATGCTGTGTGCATTGCAGTATTTTGAGCAGAACTGTGCTCTTACCTGCTAACTGAACCTTCACACTCTGCTCTTACTGGTGCAATGTGCAATTAATGAAGATTGGCCACCAGGCTGGTCCAATTTAGCCATGAGACCTCCCACACTAAAATGACAGGTGTTTCAGTTTCATTGTCCAACCCCTGTGAAGGACAAGGAGGTATTATAGATAACCACAGATACGATATATAACACAATATATAAAGATAAGCAAACACATACATATTTAATATAAACAGGCGTTTTAAAATCTGGAGTTCAAAGACTAATTAGGAGCTGCAGAAGTAATGGCCACTCCTAACAACCACCTGGAAGACATGGTAGATCCAACATCACTGTCCCCATCAGATAAACAGCACCTTCATCTCTTGAGAAAGACGAGAGCATCAAGCTCCACCTCTTTAGATCTGAGAACATCCACAGGATCACAGGCATACGGGATCAGCAGGCGAAGCACTGTGCCGTTATCAACTGGGCCTCTTTCCAGTGTGAGGAGGGACCACAAGTGGCCTACATGCCCACCATTAGTTTCTCTAGTCGTACAGTTTCTGGGTTTGTGTTGTGTTGCCCAAAACAACTTCCTGTACAAAGACAGCGTTTAGGTCCTACTGTCGTTCACCAGAGCTGTGCGGCCGGTTGATGGAAGAACGGAACCACAGACACGCCAAGTTAATTGTAAAGAATTTATTTACACACTGGTTATCGGGTACCCCAACTTGGCCGTGCCGGAGAGAGCCTTCTGCCAATTCCAACGTCCCTGACTCTCTCCCGCACCTCTCCAAAGGGGGTCCTCTTATACAGTCCTTAGGTGGCCTCAGCTGGAATACATTATCAGTGAGGTCATTTGAAAAATGACACACCTAAGCAAAACAGAGTATCACTCAATGTCTTCATTCTTTACCTTCTCCATCTCTCTAATCGTTTCCATATGTTACTATGTTTTCTGACCAGTCTAGAGGTCAACCTGTCCATCAACACACCTCAACGATATGAGGCCCTCTAAAGAAAGAATCTAACCCTACTGGCCTGTTACTTCTCATATAGGAGTACAAGGCTAATATGTGAGGAGCAAAATACACATCGCCACTAATCACAAACAGCTAGGAGAGATTAAAACTGCACACCAAGCAGGTCCGGGTCTCCGGAGGTTAATGGCTGTTTTGACTGGTAGTGAGGTAACAGGGCGAAGGCCTGCATGTGTTTCACGAATATACAACTTAAATAGAGAAAAAATAAAAAGATAAAGTAGTGAAAGTCTGACACGTTTTAACCAGCAGGCTGGAAACTTCCTCTAACAGAAGGTTCTCACAACCCACAAGCCCACCCACAGTATCGCTTTCATATGGACAGATTTCTACTCGAGTCTCATTCAGCTAATTTGTCATGGGACTGTGAAGATACGTATCAACTTCGACTTGGTGTGTTTAGCCTTATCTGCCTTTAACATCCTCATAGCTTTACCTTCGTTGAATATGGCGGGTGCAACCAAACGGCTGAGGTGCGTGGGGCGAAAGATGTTTGCCTACTGCTGGAATACGTGTCCTGCATTGCTAGTGTGTTTGTGAACAGTTTGCTTGCTGTGCAGTGGTAGGAACATACTGTTCTGACGGGGTATTACCACAGCGCTAGCCAAGTACACCCACGGCAGGGTAAGTGTTAATCTAGAGTTTCAACCAAACCTCCGATGTGGAAGCTGCTATGTGGGTGAAGGTACAGGGGAGGTGGATTGCTGCTGCTGATGCTTGCTGCTTCTGGCTGTGTCTTTAGTGAGAGTAGACCGAACAGATGTGGCGGACTAGACAAAACGGATCCGGGCGATGTCTTAGCTCACAAAAGTCTTATTAGCCTACACGCGGCTAGTGGTTCAGAAGGCAACTGAGTGTGTCATCAAGCAGTTTAAGCTTGGTCTTGTGGGACGACCGACATCTTCTTTACATGAGAACGTCGGGTTCCGCCGAGCCCCCGAGTGGACGATGGAGCCCTTCCCGCCCACCGCCACAACTTGGTGGGAGCAAGTGACAGGTATTTAGTGTGACGGAGATAACGTGTGCGGATTGAGGTCGTGGCGTTGGAGCTGCGATGGCTCGCAGTGGCCACACTGTGTGGTTTCCACGGCCTTCCTCAGCGTGTGGAAGCTGCCAACTGCGGTCCGCGGTCAGTACGCTGCACGTCAAAACTCTGCCCTAACGAGTCTGAGCCGCAGCGCTCACACCCGAACCAAAACGGAAGAGGACAGAAACCTACAGGGCTCGCAGCGCTGTGTGAAACCTTCGTTCGGGGAAGTTGGGGATCACAGAAGGGAAAGTCCGCTCCTGTCCTCAGGTCTACACCAGGTTGGAAGGGATGTCTGTTTTGTAGAGGATAAGTAAGGTGTAGCAGACATGCATGAGTACTGAGACATGAGACTTGCATCGCTCATCAACGACCAGGTAAGTGTCGGTGCGCATGTGCACAGAGTTCTTCATGCTCTCCGACGGAGTGATACCTCGTTCCGTTTTCAGGCCTAATTGGACAAGTCCCTTATAGACACACTCCACGAACCAAATGTGCGGGGGCAATAGCTCCTTTACTGGGTATGCTGCACTAGTTACCGGTGGTCATGGCTGTTCAGCTCTAGCCCCTGCTCGGCTGAGCGTCTCGGTAACTCGCCAAATTTAGCTACCTTGTGCATTTTCGTGGTGGCACCGGTAGGGGGCGAGCAGGGAAGTGGCGGACAGCCGCCGGGCCCCGTTTGCCACTTATCGCTCGCGGTGATGTACTGGAGCCTGATGTGAAGATCCATAGTAGTCGCTCGCCTGTGGTAGGAAGCGATCCTTCCCGCACGCTCACAGCAAACGCAGTGAGACTAGTCGCCTCTGAGACCGTCGTTCATGCCCTGACTGGTTGTCCTGCGTCAACCCCGCGATCTCCCGTGAGCTCGACAATTTCCCCCTCCATACCCTTGGTTGGTGTGCAGTGTGATGTCGCAGCCTTTCACTATGTGGTGGTGAGTCCGGCCAGTCTCCTCGGAATCCTGCAGTCTGCCGTACTTGTCCAGATCAGATTGTGCGGCTCAGAGACGTCCTGCGTCGCAGAGTGGTTTCGGGTGTGGCGCCTTCAGGAAGCCGAAGTATTGAATGCACCCCTGTGTTAAGTAGCTATGAGTCGTTTATTCGTTCTTGCCGCAAGAGCAGCCCGGGGTAGACGGTCAGCGGCTGACCGTACGGGATGAATGCTCATACGATAAGATGGCGGGAAGAAGAGAAAAGCGAGAAGCCATAGAGTGCGTACTGAGCATGAGGATTCTCTCTGTTGTGCCTCTTGTTAGCCTTCTCTGGCTTATGAACTAAACTATTTTGCATAGTGTTCCGAATAGACTTATTAGTACACAAGCGTGACAAGAATCCGGTGGGAGCATGACAGATTGTTTATGTCGGACACCTGTCTGTTTCTTGCTCTGTCTCCGTTTTGTGCTTTCGCTGCAGTGTACCTGTGCCCGGTTTTCGTTTGTATTCCTGAACAAAGACTGTCAGATCTCGGTCGATCATGGCTATGCACAGCCGCCTCGTGCCAGATTGAGTTAATGTCAGCTTGGTTTGTTCGCGTGTTGTTTCACCATACCGGTCTGACCTTTACTTCTATGATACATAAACACTCGGCTCCTTATGCTTACATTACACAAGGGGCACATTCCCGTTACATTAGCGAACAGCAATGAAAGATGAATTACCAGACACCTGGTTTTAGACCTGACAATCATTTACTTAAGATGAGGTAATCCCCCTAGCCACCGTTCTAAAGAACACAGGACCTTGACGCCTCCAGTGGAAGCGTGATGTGGCCTTCCCTCTGAAGTCCTAATTACAGCGTGTCAAGTTGTAGTCAATCTCTTAAGAGGTGAAATGACACTATACTGCGAGTCTGTGTTCTCTGCACAGTCGGTAAGCATTCGTCACGAGGGAAGACACTTAGGGAGAATTGGGACTTGTCTGGAGAAATATTCATGTCTGTATGGGAGAATTTGATCTACGATATGTGTATTGAAAAAATGTTTTTCAGTTTTCCGTTTATGCAAAAAGTGGAATCTGTCAGGTACACGTTTCAAGCTAGGAAGCTAACAGGTGTGAACTAGTATTTATATAGGTACTAGTGGTATACTATAATAAAGGTACACTATACTATAGTTATATAGAGACTGGTATCTATATATATATATATATATTATATATATCTTGCTTTTTTGTGTTTTTCTTTCATCTAAGGCTTGTATATTTTTTGTGCATGTATACATTCTTGCCAAGTTATGACCTTACTGCAGCCGGTCTACCTGACGGTTCATGCCCTCTTCTGGTGCAGCAGCTCTATGCTGACATTACCCGTGCCATCTACCGTCAGGCATACTTAAGGAGACGGCTAACAATCACGACAAGACAGAGCCTTTGCTTGTGGCTGTAGTCACAGCACGACAAGTGCAAGGAGCTCTAACACGAGAGCAAACGTGAAGAAGGATACACAATATGAGAAAAATTTTGGTGGCACCGAACGATAAGTTTACTAGGCATGCTATAAAGGATTCTTGAAACGGACTCTAACACTCAAACACAAACAAGAGCTGATTCACTCAACAGCGACATTGTCCCATCATATCGCTAGCATGCTGGGCGCAAATAACCATTCTCTACTGTAAAGGTAAGTGCACTATGCACACAGTATTCATTCGAGCCAGAGAACTGTGTACTAACGTACGTACAAGCTCAGATAAAGGACATACTGATACCTTCACATCTCTGCTGTTTAATGAACTTCTATAATCAGTGATTGACGCGATGTAGGAGAAACGCAACTTGCACGTGTGCGTTATGTCGCAATGGTCTAGACAAGTTATGCTTCAAGCTGCCAGGACCGGACTAATGAGAAGCAATTGGCCACACAGGGTCCTTGCTGAGTGGGGGCTGTTCACTACGAGCCGATTGGTCAGCTCGAAGCGAAACGGCTTCCTCGACGCCAGCCACCCACCATCTTCCACCTCATACTAACACTCATCTAGAGAGCTTAGAACTCCTGAGTGTACACACACATTCACACACAACGTACATCACACACACATGCACACACACACACTACACACAGCCGCACACCACACACACAGCCGGCACACCACACACCCAGGTCAAGGAACATGAATGTAGCTCAGTCAACAGAGGCTCAGAGTCCACCATCTAGTCGATATCGTCAGGCTTGCTTTCCATCAACAACTGCAAGACCAGAGGTATCCAGACCAGAGGAACACAGATGTAGATTAAAACTGTTTATCACAACAGTTTAGCTACACATGTTCCAAAAAATCAGGTACACAGCACAAAAGGAGTCAGGCAAGACAACCAATCGAACGAAAGCTTATCTAACAACTATAGTCATATAATTATCAGTAATTACAGCCGGCTCGTGTGGGCTAGGAGAGGGAAAGACCAGTCGCAGTCCAGAACAATTCGGTCAACACACACCTTTATGCAGACCGATACCGGTCTGGAGGCCCGACCCCCTCCAGCCCCTAGAACGTCACTCCCCAGACTCAAAGACCGTATATCGCTGACACGTTTGCTCAAACTACCGACGCTGGTCTTATTAGACATCGGGTCGTGTATTCTACGTAACTCGAACCTCGTCTGATGCACGGGGCCCTCCTCCACTACTGTGCATCCTACAGGTATGTAGTACAGCTTAGCTGAGACATTGTAGCTTCGATTCGATCACCATTTCAGGTACAAAGACGAGTTTTCAACAATCAATCGTAGAAAACAGCACTATCAAACCACGGTGCGTCCCCATACACCTAATCATCCCATCGCACGTTCCTGACATTGGGAGAACGTGAGAACATATCTTAACTGAATAGGTATTGTCCTAGTTACAGAACAGTTGAGGCTGGACCACGCGTCTGAGTCTGGATGGGCCATCTCCATAGAGCACTGTATTCACCTATTTATCTCCCTCAGCAGGCCGTACAGTAAACCCGCACCGAGTTCCGTTAAACAGAGCCAGAGGGACCGTATCTCAGCGTCACCTTCCCCACACATTACTCCACATGGTGCCCACCGTGGACTGAAACTCTAATATCGAACGCGCCGTACACATGTAGAGGGAAAACCCTGTTTGTATAGCCGAACACGTAAGGGGGTGCAGCCCTGAGTCATTCAGGTCACCAGGTCAGCCAGTCTCGGCCAAACGGGAGAATGCTGTGTAGATTAACTACATCACAAGTGTTACATCCTCTGTCATTCATCTCCTCGCACCCCTCTACCCTGATGTCACCACGTTCCGCTACACCAACACCGCACAGCACCGCTCACACCCCACCTCAACACCAGCACCAACTGAAGTCGCCTGCACACCCCCATCCAACAACCACCCGTCCTAGGCACCATCCACCAACATCACACTCACACCCCCACTAACACCACCCTCACGGCCCTCACATCCTCCCTCACCTAAATTACAGCCACACCAACATCCACCCTCACACCAGCCACTCAGCACCCCACAATCAGACCATGCAAATCACACAACGACTACGAATACCAGCCGAGCGCCAGACCAACATCACCCTCACACCTACACACAACTGCTCATCAACCTTGCGACCAAACATCACCCTCAGCACTCCTACCAACATCACAGCACTCACACACCCACCAAGCTATAACCCTTCACCAACGCATCACCCTCACACCGGACTAACCCACATCACACTCACACCCCAACAACATCACCCTCACAAACATCCACCTTCACACCCTTACCAGCAATCACACTCACACCCGTCACCGGTATACTCACCCTTCACACACCTGCATCCAATCACCCCACTCAACCCATACACTGAAAGCCACACTCACTTCAGCCTCGCACACTATACATGACACTCACCACCCGTCCCCCCAACATCGATCACTCATTCACGCACAACTAAGACAATAGTCACCCAACGCAATAACTACACAGACGTCTAGCCACCCCACCAAACTTCCACAGCGAGCAAAACCCACGCAAGCAAGTCACCCTCCTACGTACAGGTCCCAACCATTACCACACTACACCCCACCACATCAGGTCTACTCATTAACCCACCAACATACAACCCGTTCACCAACATCGACACTGCACGACCCCGCCTACCAGAACACCAGCCCTCAGGCACCAACCCACACCACCCTCACCCACCCCACCAAGCCACCACCCCTCACACCACACCAACATCACCATCACATCCCGACTCATATCATTTCGCATCAATCACAACCCACTCAACATGCCCAGGTTCACACAGCCCACCAACATACACCTCTACCCCTCATCATCTCCCACCAACTATCACAGCTAATAAGGAACACCAACATGCACACCTCACCACTCCGACCTACTTGTCATAAGTACTACATCATCTACACTATGCACCAACCAATCATATCTTGATCATCTGCATAACCCACCACAGTGGCAACCTTCACCAAACATCACATCTACACCATCACCAACATCCAACTCGGAAACACTCTACACCATCGCACCAGCCTCACACCCACCAACACCCACCCTCACAAACCCCCACCAAGCACCACCCTCACACCCACCACAGAGCACCCTACACCCACCAACACCAAACTCAACAACCCCGAACCATACATCCCACTCACAACCCACCAACATCATCCTCACACCTCACACCCCACAACATCACCCCCACACACCCACCAACCATCCACCAACCTCCCACCCCACCACAAAAGCCAAGACCTTCAACCACCCCAGACCAAAACCGACATCATCTATCCCCAACATCATCACTCACAAACTCACCAACGATCACCTTCCCCAAACATCCCACTCACACCCCACCAACAGATCCACGACCCTCACACCCCACAACACCACCCTCACACCCCACCCAACATCCCACTCATGTAACCCACCAAACATCGCCTCTCACACCCCTACCAACCATCACTCCTACACGCCACCATTACACACTCACAACTAATTAAATATTCCCAAACTTTGGGACCGGGTTAGAATCCACAATCACCCCACCAACATCACCCCTCCAACCAACAATCACACTCACACCGCACCAACTCACCCTCAACCCCACAGCATTACCACACTAACACCTAATAAATATTCCACTTTGGACCGGGTATAGATGAAATCAAAAGTAACCCAAATATATCCGCTGTAAGGGAGACTTCATCAACTCGACCGCTACATACGCTTAAAATTTCCCCCAGCCATCCACTAATAAACCCGCAATCTCTCTATCCAGCCGGTAAAAACAGCCCAGGCTCTATGGCACGCGGCTTCCTCCCATCATTCTCTAAAGAATCGGTGAAGAGTCGAAGCATGACAGAAATTTAAATTTAAGGCCTCGCGTAGGTAAACCAATCTGATTTTAACATCCACCGACCTGTGGGAACGCAAATCAGCCTTAAAAAACCAGGAGCAAAAAGATGACTTAACATTATGCAGATAAGGCTCGTTATCATGATAAATGTTAAATGAACTTTTCTTTCTTCTCCGTGAAAAGATTGGCGGCTGCAGCTCCTATCAGGCTGGCGATGCCTTTACGTGAAGGTCCAGCGGCGTGTAGGAAATTAAGAGAGATGCTCAGCATGGTTTATCGGTATGGTAGCCAGCGTTAAGAATGATGCTATTCCATCGTGATCTAGCGTTCAGACAATCGACAATTCACTGTATCAGGAGAGAATGATGGGAGGAAGGCCGCGTCCCAGCCTGGCCGTTTTTACTGAGACAGGCTGGGACTCAGGTGAGGAATTGGGCTTCATAGGACGGGAGAGAGAGCGGGTTTGGCCGTTCTTAGTGGAGCAGCACACTGTATACGTGCAACACACACCCACACACACACACACATACACACACACATAAACACACACACACACACTTAGCTAGATCATCAGTATAAAGCCATCTCTACACACCATACATCACAGCATGACATACCACACACACACACAGACAGTACATACACATATACAGCACGACATGCTCACACACACAGCACAAGCGCATCTCCAGTACATACACACGACATCATATCTACACATCACGCACACACACACATGCAGTTATTGACTATCACTTACACACAGCTTCACTCACAGGTCCAAACGCGGAATATTTAATGTAGGTACATCAACAACATACACATACACACCACACATACACCATTCACGCACACACACGTACACAAAAGACACACACAAACCACACACAAACACACTCAGACGTATTAGCTCTCTCACACACACACTCACACACAGGTAATGGTGGCGGTTAGTGACATACACACGACGACACACGCTTGCGATGTTGGTACAAGGCTCAGCATTGACTTCTCTCACTACAATATCACACCACACAACCACACAACACACACACACACAAACAATACACACATACACGACCACACACACACACACACATACACATACCACACACCCACACACCACCACACACAACATACACCTATACACACAACATACACATCACACCCACCACCCACTCAAATACTCTCTCACACACACACACAAACAGCTGGGAACACGTACAGCAACTTTTGACGAGTTATGGTTGAGTAGAGGTAGTACGTGAATATATAATTGTATGAGGATTGGTGTTCTAATGTATGCCTGGATGGGGGACGGTTGGTGTGCATTGTGATGGTTGAGCACATTTTTGCTAGCCCTCAGAACTGTATTCCGGTTCCAGCTCTCGGTGAGATTCATACATCCAATACGGTCCAATAGCATGGGCAATATTTAATAGGTGTTGAGGTTATGGTTAATAGGTGGGCAGCTGGTAATGAGTGATGGAGGGTGACAGTGTCCATTCAGTGCTAGGTGGGGGGTGCGTGAGGGTGAGTTGGTGGGTTATGAGTGGGATGTTTGGTGGGGGATTGAACGTACTGTCCTAAGTGAGGGTGGTGTTGGTGGGGGAGTGAGTCACGTGATGTTGGGGGACATGGAGGTGATGAGGGAAAGAGATATGAGGATCATGACCACGCTGAGCAGGCTGCCCGTGGGGCCATGTTGAGTAGGGAAGGGTGGAGTTGAGTGGGCTGGTGAGTGTTGTGTTGGGGTTAGAGGACAAGTCTCAGGCCTATTACATCATAAAGGTAGGGAGGAGTTATTTAACAGTGCTCGGTTAACCTCGATAATTATACCTGAGGTCTATATGCACATATCTTGGATGGTTTTGGTTTGTATTGTTCTTTTTGCTTTTGCTTTTGATTCGATAATAGCCTTAAGACATATTCTGTCACATTCTTACACTCCCATGTCACCCAGATATGAAACTAGCCTAACTAGTATCTCTATTAACACGGTGCTGATGCAGATGTTCACTCAGACATCCAAATTATTGAATTCAGATCAGCTCAGGAACAGTGTGTAGAGCTTCATGGAATGGGTTTCCATAGCTGAGCAGCTGCATCCCAGCCTTACATCACCAAGCGCAGTGCAGAGCGTGAAACGCAGTGGTGTAAAGCTCCACCCCTGGACTCTAGAGCAGTGGAGATGTGTTCTCTGGAGTGCCCAAAACACACGTCGCAGCACTCTCCATATGACGATCACGCGTGGGACGATGATGTCTGGTGTGTGATGTGGGCGAGTGGTTTGGTTTTGGCTGACCAGTTGTCCAGGATGACCGGTACTGGTCAGACTGCACTGTTCTGCCGAGTGTACAAGTGTAGAAAGTGTTACAGTGGTTAGTTGCCGGGTGTTAAGTGTTAGAGGTCATGTTTGTTGGAGCCCTCGGGGTACATGGAGGGTGGTGTGGTGGGGTTTGGGGGGTGGTGTTCAGGGGTTGGGCTCCGCCCCTTAGTTCCAGAGAGAGGAACTCTTAATGCTTCAGCAACCAAAGAGGACTCTGGACCAATTCCAATGCTCCTCAACAACTTTGTGGGGACAGTTTGGTGGTGGGGTGACAGTTTCGGGGACGGCCCCTTCCTGTTCCAACATGACTCCGCGGTCTACACCAGTGCACAGAGCAAGCTCCATAGGAAGACATGGACGAGCGAGTCTGTGTTTTGTGGAGGGTAAACCCCCAGTAATTCCCATTAACACATTCCTAACCCCTGTGGAAGGCCTTCCCAGAAGAGCTGGAGCTGTTATAGGTGTAAAGGGGGGCCGACCTCATATTTGACCCTATAGATTAAGAATGGGAGGTCACTCAAGTCCAATAGAGTGTGGCAATACTGCTAATTAACATTTAGTAATAATATAGCATTAGCATAATTAATAATAACAGCAACCAGAGATTAATGTATGTTGAAGTTTAGCGGATCTATAACGTGTGCCGTGTGACATGGAGTGTTTGTCTCTGGCTTTTAAAGGCGGCTCAGGAGAAAGAGGAGCTTCAGCGTCAGGGGGACGAGCTGGACGGCAAGATCCGCAAAACCGAGAAAGAGATCAAAGCTTTGGAAAACACTCTCCACGTCGTCAATAATCGCAACACCACCTACCGCAAATCCTTCAACAAGGTCACAGAGTCCAGTATGTCCCAGCCTTTCTCCCCTAGACCCATTTACTCGATTTCTAATAAATAGACTGCAGTTCTGTTTCTCTGGGCTGCTTTTCAAGAATCCGCTCTGCATTTCATAGTCACTGGGGGTTCCAGAACCAGGCCTAGGATTCGTCTGGAAACTCTGCCAGTAGACGAGTGAATTATTTAAATCCAGCTTTACCCATTAACAGCGTTGGCTTGTTTTGGTAGGTCCCGAGTATCAGGAGAAAACGAAGTTAGAGGAACAAAAGAGAGCAGCCGAGGAGAAGTACCTACACAAGAGACGGCAGATCAGAGAGCTTCAGGAGGACATTCAGGTGGGTAGCAGTTCCTGAACACGAGCACCAGCACCGCTGAGGGTTCTCTGGTGTCTCAGCAGTAAGTATGTTCAATCACGCTGATGTAAACTGGCAGCCTACCATGCTGCATGTTCTTAAATTAATCAGACTGTTCACTTGGTCAGTCTGAGACGCTTTCATTCACATAAGCTCACCAGACGAAAGTCCCCTGTGACTGAGACGTACCTAATAGCCTCCGTGAGCACCAATAACAGCTGGGATCAGATTTGGCATGGACTGGAGTTCAGGTTCTGGACGTTCAGACACTATTGCTCCATCAAAGAAAAGTCTGTTGGGCCAGATTTGGTCAATGCCTTCCCTGGTAGATTTTATCTGAGGATTTTACAGGTCTGTCCGGATGTGTGAATGCTCCCGAATGGCCATCGTGCCACATTCACAGGCCTGTGAACCCGAGAATAGGCATCTTTAAAATACAGGGATGGGAATGTTGATGATGAGCTATAGGGGAAACCTGGTTGTCCAGCAGCTCAATGTAGGCACTGTGGTTCAAAGTTTCTGTCACCTCAACCAAAGAACCCATTTCCCTTTCATTTAAACCCCCCAGAAGATCACAGGGAGGGGATTATTAATCTGGGGAGCTTTCGTCACGCTCCAAAAAAAATCTCTGCAGATAATTAAGCACGGTTTATAGGAAGTGTTTGTGCAAAGGTGTGTTTGTAATGCAGTTTGTTCAGTCATGGTCTGGTTGTCATAACATTGAAGTGCTTAAATATTTTTGCTGCAGAATTCCAAGCTTAATCCTCCTAGGTTCTCCATGGTCTGCTATATATACTGTATAGAAATATGGCTTTTTATGTAATTATGTAATAGAATTTGAAGGTGGAATTAGAGTCTGGTGTTTTTCATTAATGGGATGATCATGATGACATAAATTTTGGCATAACAAAGGAGATTTCTAAGAAGCTCAGAGAAAGGGTTGTTGATGCCCCTCAGACTGGAAAGAGTTACAAAACCACTATCCTACCCAGGAGTGGTCCACCAACCAAGATCAAGGTGTGCACGAGTCTGCGAGGTCACCTCCAAGCAACTAAAGGGCTCTCTCGCATTGGCTGATGTTAATGTTCATGGGTCCACCATCAGGAGAACACTGAACAGCAATGGTGTGTGTGGCAGGGTTGCAATCAGAAACTCTCTGTTGCTGCCCATCTGCAGTTTGCTGAAGATGACATGGACAAGCCAGAAGACTATTACAACAATGTTTTGTGGTCTGATTAGACTAGTATAAGAACCGTATTCTAGCTGAGCAACATGGTGGTGGTGGTAGTATCATGGATTGGGCCCATTTGCTGCACCTGGTCCAGGATAGCCTCCAGCGAATTCTGAGATGTACCAGCAACATCTGCCCTTGAACTTCAAGAGAACAGGACTCATGCAACAAGACACTGACCTTTAGCACCAGTTCTACTGAAGAACACTTCTGAACAGTCCTGGCTTTAGTTTAATAGGACCTGGATTGAGCAGTGCATGGGTGGAAACCCCCCAACATAACAGAGCTGAGGCTGTTCCCACTGAAATTCCTCCCCACTGATCTGCAGGACTGATAACCGGTTACAGGAAATGATTAGCTGCAGCTATTGCTGGACAGGACTGGTCAAGACTGTAAAGGTCACTGCATGGGCTTTGCAAGTAGCAGCTAATGATCTAATCCAGTTTTTGCCAGGCCCTCCCAGACTTAACAGCACTGTATTAGTGAAACACAGTAGACTCCCTGAGCATTTCTGCTATAAATTTACACACGTCAACAATGAGGAATGAAGGAAACACAATATTTAAAAAATTTGTTGGATGCCAGATGTCAAGTAAGAGTTGCTACAGCCAGTGGTGCCTGATGTTTAATCAGATTACAGACGAATCCTGATCCCTACAAATCAGTACTTCCTAATATCCTGCATTGTTTTTCTTTTCAGGGCATGAACAGCACGCTGACCGATCTTCTCCAGGATGAAGCTACGCAGAACCAACAAAATAGTGACGTCCAAGCACGCATTCTTGCTCTGAACAAAGAGCTCGGTTCCCAGCAAGAGAAACTGGGCAGGGTGACCAAACAGGTCTGACTCACTACACACGAGAACACATGAGAACATTGTTAACCTATTTGGAAGGAAACTGAAAGTACCAGGCATGCCAGTCATGTTTATCGTATTTGTCTATGCTTGCCAATCAATGGCAGCACTAGTGAGGGGGAAGCCGTAGTTTGTTATTCAGTTCACCTCCAGTGCTTAGACACACTTCACATTTACACACATGATGTGCTCTCACTTTTCACCTATATACACTATATAAACTCACCAGACCAAAAAGGGTGGGCACTAGGTGGTAGTAACTCCAGGCTCCTGCAGAGGGAGCTGCACGAAGATGGTGGAGCTATAACTCCCAGTGGGGTGTGAGTGACGGGATCCATAGATTGGGAAGAGGTGCTACAGTGCAGGGAATGTCTCGTTCCATATGTGGAAAACGCTCCAGAGCAGATGTTAATGATTGGCTAAAAGGAGGAACTGCATGTGGGCGTGGCCAAAGACCATAGTGTGAAGGAAGTAGCTGAATCATGCACTGCTACTTGGTTGTACAGTGTGACCGCAGTTGGTACAAACGATCTCCTGCTCCTGCTAACAGTGAAGCTGAATGAGTCTGTTGCTGGGCATTCGCTGTCTGACCACAGGTTGCTAAGTGTCCTCCTTTCAACCACCACCTTTCCAAGCTACCCAGAAGTTCAGGTTTAGCATTAGTTCACTCAGAATGGCAGCGGGTCATCTTCAGTGACGAGTCCCGCTTTAGTCTTGGTGGAGACACCCAATGAATCATGTGTGGAGGCACCGTGGTCAGCACCAAGATGAACAACTTCTTGTCACACGTCCAGAAGGCCTGGTGTCCCTCCACCTCCACCCCTACCGCACCATCTACAGGAACTGTGTGAGGATGTTCAAGCTGCATGGGATGGATTATCACAGGACACCATTAGGAACCTCTACAGCTCCATACCGAGACGTCTGGCGTGTTGGGTTAGCAAACACGGCGGCCCGACTCCACCATACTGAGAGACAGACTTCTGTATGTGTAGCTCAATAAATATTGATCATATCCGTCTACATTCATCATCAGTTATTGATCCTGGTCATCTTTATCTTCCTTCCCAACACCACCGCACTCCCACACCTCCTTCCGGGTGCAGCTGTTCTTTGATGATGAGTGTTGTTTATGCATATTATGGAACCACGTTTACTGACATGGGCGTTTATATTTTTGTAAAGGCTTTGGAGCTTCCTCCATTCGAGTATTCTCGAAATCTTGTCAACCAATAGTACGCTATGTTTATGTTGGCAACGTACCTGAATCCCTTTTCTCTCTTTCAGTTTTTACAGTATAAATCTTGCTTATGAACACATGTGTGGTTCCTATTGATAACACCTAAGTCATAAGATGTGTAATAATTTTTTAAACTGATTGAAAGTGAGATGTCATGTGTTTTAGATTAGATTTTCATGCCAGCTTGTTATTGTTGTGAAATGGTATGAAGGCATTGACGCTAAACCACCTCACGCCCAGCGTAGAGTGCAATTACAGCATTCCGAAAGGATGAAACACACATCACGTCTCATTAAGTAGACCTGTCGGGCTCATCTGGTTGCCAGAATCTTCCAACCCATATAAAAAGTCATCTGACCTGAAACAACTTTGGCTCGTCATGCGCCACGAGTACTGCCATTATACAGCCCTGTGCAAATGTCAGAGATCATTAGTTTCAAGTCAATGGCCATTAGGTACAAGTTACTTATCTTCAGGAGGTCATTTCCCAGGAGATGCCTTCAAAATCAAAGGCGAAATTCAGAGAAAGATACAAAAGAGTTTCTAAAACTGAAGGTAGAACAAATCTAAAAGCTACAGAGACTCCTAGCAACCACCTGGAAGACCTGGTAGACCCACCAACACTGTCCCCATCAGATGCACAGCACCTAAAGCTTTGAGAGAGAGGAGAACCTCAAGCTTCACTACTTCTTCAGATCTGAGAACATGCACTGGCGTATTTCTGTCCATCCTTCTTCCACTGTGAGAAGACACGTCAACGCCGTGCAGGTCTGAAAGGAGGTGTAGCTGTTCAAGAAGCTCACACACATCCAGCAAAGAAGCTGCTGGTGTTCTCAGAACAACCTCCAGACCAGAGTCCAGACCTCAACACCAGCACTGGTGGTCAAAAGAACAACCAGCTTAACCAACTTCTAAGACTGAATGTTGGAGGTGTGGCTGCAGAGGTGGTGTACTGTCATGGGAGTCCTCCATGTTTTCCCTGAGAAAGGGGTCACCAGTACTTAACGGCTCTGTCGAGTGGAAGTGAAACGCAGGCACGGGTCTGTATCTGCTAAGATCTGTATAGCTGTTCACACATTCCCGTTATTCCTCTGCTGCAGTGTTCCAAACTCACCAAGGAGATCCGCTCAGCCAAGAAGACCAAGGAGGAGACCGTCGAGGAGCGGGACATTGAGCTGAAGGAACTGAGAGACTTGAATAAGACTGTTAATAAGATGCTGCTGGAGGTCATGGAGGAGCATCCTGACCTCCAGGCCACGTTACAGATGTACTTCATGCAGGTACAGCACTTCATAGGCAACAAGGGCTACTTTATTTTGGTGGTCCAGAGGAGATGCTAAACCAGGCTTCAAGGTTCATCCGGCTTAATCTCCATCAGTTTAAACCCAACACTCAAACACTAATCCTGACCTTAACCCGGACTTAAATTCTTATCTCTAAATCTGGTTTATATCCTAACACTGTTAATCCTAGTCCATATCCTAACTCTACCACTGTTAATCCTAGTCCATATCCTAACTCTACCACTGTTAATCCTAGTCCTTATACTTAATCTAATAGTGTTAATCCTAGTCGTTATCCTAACTCTACCACTCTTAATCCTAGTCCATATCCTAACTCTACCACTGTTAATCCTAGTCCATATCCTAACTCTACCACTGTTAATCCTAGTCCATATCCTAACTCTACCACTGTTAATCCTAGTTCATATCCTAACTCTACCACTGTTAATCCTAGTCCATATCCTAACTCTACCACTGTTAATCCTAGTTCATATCCTAACTCTACCACTGTTAATCCTAGTCCATATCCTAACTCTACCACTGTTAATCCTAGTCCATATCCTAACTCTACCACTGTCAATCCTAGTCCTTATCTTAACTCTGATACTGTTAATCCTAGTCCTTATACTTAATCTAATAGTGTTAATCTTAGTCTTTATGCTAATTCTAACACTGTTAATCCTACTGCTGAACTCTAACACTGTTAATCCTAGCCCTGAACTCTAACACTGTTAATCCTAGCCCTGAACTCTAACACTGTTTATCCTAGTGCTGAACTCTTAACACTGTTAATCTTAGTCCTGAACTCTAACACTGTTAATCCTAGCCCTGAACTCTAACACTGTTTATCCTAGTGCTGAACTCTTAACACTGTTAATCCTAGCCCTGAACTCTTAACACTGTTAATCTTAGTCCTGAACTCTAACACTGTTAATCCTAGCCCTGAACTCTAACACTGTTAATCTTAGTCCTGAACTCTAACACTGTTAATCCTAGCCCTGAACTCTAACACTGTTAATCCTAGCCCTGAACTCTAACACTGTTAATCCTAGCCCTGAACTCTAACACTGTTAATCCTAGCCCTGAACTCTAACACTGTTAATCCTAGTCCTGAACTCTAACACTGTTAATAAACAGTTAGATCTTTTATAGACGTCCTGTATGGGACCATCAGAGTATAATGACTCTTATACTGACCTCTTGACCTCTTTATCATTCATGCTGTTGCTGAGAGGAGCAGTGTTCAGACTGTGCATGTTAATTATGAATTCTATGTTCTTCCAATGTAGGCCAGTCTCTCGCTCCCCTCTCCCGCCTCCACACCATCCAGTCGGCAGAGTTCGAAGATAAGCTCAGCGCGCAGCTCCATCTCTCTGAGGTAAAACATGGTAGATCTGCGACCTCACCACCAATCAGTGCGTCATAAAATCTCAAATTTGTTTTAGGATTTTAAAAACTTCACATTTGGAAATGTATAAAATAAAAGTAAACGGCTTTTTATTGGGGGGTTTTGAACATTTGAGAAAATAAAAATTTTAATGATTTTTTTAGAATTAGAATTTATTTTTTGGGTGGACTAAAAAAATTTTTTTCCGGAAAACCCACCAATAAAGTAACTTTTTGGAGAATTTTACAATTCAACAATTTTTTTTGAGGCCTGTGATTTTTAATTTTCCATCAAAATTAGTGCATTTTATTGAGTATTAATTAGAATCAGTTATAATCCCAGCTTCAGCATCTTGGTGCATCAGTGTACCTTCCCGACCCTTACACTCCATTAACCACGGCGTACGTGCGGGAGAGCCGAATACCCCGGGTACACATCAGCAGAGGTGCCGTGGTCTTTCTGTTCATTGTGTGGTTTCTGTCCGTGTTAGATCCTCAGGCTCGTCCGCCGGCAGCAGCCCCAGAGGCTCGGCAGTGCAGTCTCCCACCGTGAAGACAGTGGAGCTGGGACTGGGCCTGTCCGTCTCGTCTCCTCTGGTGTCCAGCACGTCTCCCAGAGCCTTGCTCAGCCGTGGCAGCAGCAGCGCCAGCAGCAGTAGTGGCAGGAGCAGTCAGCTCAAGAGCCCATAACTAACAACCTCTCGGTGGAACCGT
This sequence comes from Prochilodus magdalenae, assembly GCA_024036415.1. Taxonomy (NCBI): domain Eukaryota; kingdom Metazoa; phylum Chordata; class Actinopteri; order Characiformes; family Prochilodontidae; genus Prochilodus; species Prochilodus magdalenae. The sequence goes on along the minus strand of JAMWET010005372.1, from coordinate 33,652 downwards.
AGGGCCGCGTTCAGGCACAGTACAGATAAGCCGTCTTCGCTGTTCTGCTTCCTGTTTGGTGTTGTATGCAGAAGACTCGTAAGATCACTTCATGACTTTAGAATAAATGCAGATGCCTGGCCTTGACGTCTGAATTCATGAATTTCAGGGAACACTCGCAGCTACCTAACGTCATTACTCTGCTGCACACACAAACCATGGACCTTTGCAGAACCCGGGGTTATAATTCCATATGGATTTTTACAAATTCATTCAAATATTGGATCTATTACATATTCCTTCAGCTTACATGGTGAACGGGATCACTTACCTTACCTTACTGCTTTCTGTATTTCAGAGTAATAGTGCATACATGCACACCAGAAATCAGAAAGCAGCACTTATGGAGCTGAAATAGAATAGAATGAAATAGAAATATATTTATTTAAAGTGTTTAATGAAAAACACCTGCGTAAGGTGAAGAGCAGGCGTCTAAACCAAACATATGACCATCTGTAGGGCTGCTTATTAGCTAGAACCAATATGCATCATGATACCAGCGCTACATTCAGTAATCTAACATAAACCAAACATGGCCATCTGTAGGACTGCTTATTAGCTAGAACCAATATGTACAATGATACCAGGGCTACATTCAATAACCTAACATAAACCAAACATTTGGCCATCTCTAGGGCTGCTTATTAGCTAGAACCAATATGTATCACGATACCAGGGCTACATTCAATAACCTAGCAAAAAACAAAAATATGGCCAGGGCTGTTTATTAGCTAGAACCAGTGTGTATCATGATACCAGGACTACATTCAATAACCTAACATAAACCAAACATGGCCATCTGTAGGACTGCTTATTAGCTAGAACCAATATGTACAATGATACCAGGGCTACATTCAATAACCTAACATAAACCAAACATTTGGCCATCTCTAGGGCTGCTTATTAGCTAGAACCGATATGTATCATGATACCAGCGCTACATTCAGTAATCTAACATAAAGCAAACATATGGCCAGGGCTGTTTATTAGCTAGAACCGATATGTATCATGATACCAGCGCTACATTCAGTAATCTAACATAAAGCAAACATATGGCCAGGGCGGTTTATTAGCTAGAACCGATATGTATCACGATACCAGGGATACATTCCATTACCTAACATAAAGCAAACATATGGCCAGGGCTGTTTATTAGCTAGAACCGATATGTATCATGATACCAGCGCTACACTTAATAATCTAACATAAACCAAACATATGGCCAGGGCTGTTTATTAGCTAGAACCGATATGTATCATGATACCAGCGCTACACTTAATAATCTAACATAAACCAAACATATGGCCAGCTCTAGGGCTGTTTATTAGCTAGAACCAATATGTACAATGATACCAGGACTACATTCAATAACCTAGCATAAACCAAACATATGGCCAGGGCTGTTTATTAGCTAGAACCAATATGTATCACGATACCAGCGCTACATTCAGTACTCTAACATAAAGCAAACATATGGCCAGGGCTGTTTATTAGCTAGAACCAAAATGTATCATGATACCAGGGCTATATTCAGTAATCTAACATAAACCAAACATATGGCCAGGGCTGTTATCTAGAACCGAAATGTAACATGAGACCAGCATTACATTCAGTAATCTAACATAAAGCAAACATATGGCCAGGACTGCTTATTAGCTAGAACCAATATGTATCATGATACCAGGACTACATTCAGTAATCTAACATAAACCAAACATATGGCCAGGGCTGTTATCTAGAACCGAAATGTAACATGAGACCAGCATTACATTCAGTAATCTAACATAAAGCAAACATATGGCCAGGACTGCTTATTAGCTAGAACCAATATGTATCATGATACCAGGACTACATTCAGTAATCTAACATAAAGCAAACATATGGCCAGGACTGCTTATTAGCTAGAACCAATATGTATCATTATACCAGGACTACATTCAGTAATTTAACATAAAGCAAACATATGGCCAGGGCGGTTTATTAGCTAGAACCAATATGTATCATGATACCAGGGCTACATTCAATAACCTAACATAAACCAAACATATGGCCATCTGTAGGGCTGTTTATTAGCTAGAACCGATATGTATCATGATACCAGGGCTACATTCAGTAATCTAACATAAAGCAAACACATGGCCAGGGCTGTTTATTAGCTAGAACCGATATGTATCATGATACCAGAGCTACACTTAATAATCTAACATACTGCAAACATGGCCATCTGTAGGGCTGTTTATTAGCTAGAACCAATATGTATAATGATACCAGGACTACATTCAATAACCTAGCATAAACCAAACATATGGCCAGGGCTGTTTATTAGCTAGAACCAATATGTATCACGATACCAGCGCTACATTCAGTAATCTAACATAAACCAAACATATGGCCAGGGCTGTTTATTAGCTAGAACCAATATGCATCATGATACCAGGACTACATTTAATTACCTAACACAAACCAAACATATAACCATCTGTAGGACTGCTTATTAGCTAGAACCGAAATGTACCACGATACCAGGGCTACAATTCAGTAGATTATTCGGTCTCATTTTAGGAATGTTAGCATATGCTTGCTAATGCTAACAGTGGAGCTCCTCTAAGCTACTCATTTACATTGGAGGGGAAGGGGGGGGGGGTCCAAAGACAGCACAGAATGATCCACTGTCTGCCCCCAGTCCCTCACATTAAACTATTATTTAATCAGTACTGTGTCTCAGTGAATCCACACAGGCCAGTCTATAACAAAACACGATACCATGATAATCCAGTGCACCAGTAGATTCTAATATTCCTGCGTAATCTGCTGTTTCACAAAGTGTGTACCATCACAAAGTCTCCAGACTCTGGTATGTCACAGAAGGACAAGTGTATGTAGAAGACAGGCAGTGCTTAGTGTTCTGTTGGATGATATTCCAGCTAGTACAGGAAGGTCAGAGTTCAAAACTCACCATGAGCTCAGACACTGCCCGAACAGGGGGCCAGTGCTGATACCTAGAGATTAATACACAGACACGTATAAAGCAAAAGTGCACTACCTGGCAACCCAGCCCAGCGCTCATACCTATAGATCTATAGGTCATTATAAGTTCAACACAAGTACATACACACATACCTTACACATCTACTAGAGCTCAGTCACTGAAGTGCATTAGGAAGAGATGGGTCCTCAGTCTGCGGACAGCCAGTGGGAGTTCATTCCACCATCTGGGCTCCAGGACAGAGAAGAGTCTGGACGCTTGTCCTTCATGAGTCTTCCAAGGATGGCAGGTCGGGTCGAGCTGTACTTGAAGCTCGAAGGGCTCGAGGTACAGATCGACTCTTCACCGTTGCCATAGGGAGGGAGGCGCTGGTCCATTCTTGGCTTTGTAGGCCTCTGAGCACATATGAGTTTGAGTGACCTCCCAGTCTTAATCTATAGGGTCTAATCTGATGTCGGCCCACCCTTTACATCTATAACAGCTCCAGCTCTTCTGGGAAGTCTTTCCACAAGGGTTAGGAATGTGTCTATGGGAATTACTGACCATTCTTCCAGAAGCACATGTGTGAGGTCAGACACTGATGTTGGACGAGAAGGCCTGGCTCTCAGTCTCCACTCTAATCCATCCCAAAGGTGTTCTATCGGGTGGAGGTCAGGACTCTGTGCAGGCCAGTCCAGTTCCTCCACACCAGACTCGCTCATCCATGTCTTTATGGAGCTTGCTCTGTGCACTGGTGTGCGGTCATGTTGGAACAGGAAGGGGCCGTCCCCAAACTGTCCCCAGTTCTAATCCCACTAGGGAGGGAATTTCACGACTGGACTTGTTGCACAGGTGACGCCCTGTCACGGTACCGCGCTGGAGTTCACGGAGCTCCTGAGAGCGACCCGTTCTCTCACTAACGTCTGTAGGAGCAGTCTGCATGCCTAGGTGCTTGGGTTTATACACCTGTAGCCATGGGGGTGACTGGAACACCTGAGTTCAGTGATTTAGATGGGGGGAGTAAGTACATATATACACACGTATATACATTAAGTCATATAAGGACATTTTAACCACAAGCCTCCAGCACCAAATCCGTCTCTAGGATAAGTCATGTGTCTCCAGGTGGTGGACGGGTTAGTCAGTCATGGGCGGAGCTTCTCTGTGCATGTTGGCTGCCTTACCTGAAGTGCTGGTTACGCAAAGTGCTTTAAAGAAGAGTCCCAGGTGAAACACCGTCACATCAGTCAGACTGAACGGAGGCATCCAGCCGAAGCCATGTTCCTCTTAATGCTGCTGGTGGGCTCCCTCGCTCTCACAGATGGACAGACAGTTTTGAGTAAGTCATTTAATTGATTCTGATTTTCAGCACAGAGCTGATCCAGCTCGGTTAGTATAGGACTCGGTTTCCCAGGCTGGGATTAAGACTACTGGACTGCAAAGCGTTCCAGCTGGAGGTTCTCCACTGAAAGGGAAAGGCAGGCTAAGTCCTGCCCAGGAAACCAACCCCAAGAGAGACGTAGAAAGGCTGTAGAGGCCGAGCTGCTGACTCCCTGTAATAGAGCTGAGCAGAAACCTAAACTGGGATGCAGGTCTGTGCTGTGATAATGCGAGACGGACATCCTGGTGTTGCTGATGTAACAGTGAAGGAATTGGATAAAACTGCATCTGGTTCTGGAATTATTTCAGCCAGTGGTGGTTCAGGGTGGTTCGGGTCTTTTCCTCAACAGTGACATTCCAGATCCACACACTGACTCCACGTTACATCAGGATAAACAAAAACACAGGCCATCATACCGGCTGCATTTACATTTACGGTATTTAGCTGATGCTCTTATCCAGAGCGACTTACAAGGGTATTCATGTATCAGGTGGGCCAGTGTAGTGTTAGGAGTCTTGCCCAAGGACTCTTATTGGTGTAGCTCAGTATAGTCACCCAGACCGGGATTCCAACCCCAGTCTCCCACATGTGGCTCCCTGGAGGTTAGTGGTATTATCTGCTGAGCTACACCAACCAGCATTAAAGCCGCCTCCATCCCTTCCTGATATCTTTATGGGAATGGGAATCCCAGGTTAGGCACAGTCCAACAGGGCCACCGAATACGCCTTTAAGAGAGGAGTGTGACCCGGTCGTTTTACACTGAAGGAAGACTGACCGGGTCTCCATGCTACCTGCCCCTAACCAGCTTCTGGCCTGCCCGGCCTAACGGCGATAAGGACTAACTAGGCTTTCCCGCTGCAGACTCATTTTTCCGCTATTCCTACTGAACCAGATTTTTATTATTTCACAATTACTACTGCACTGACTACATCGTCACCACGGCGACTAGATCAGCATCATTAGATACTCAGCTGATGTTACTTGAACAATTTCTAATTTTAGTTTGGACCAGAGGAGGACGGGTCCCCCCCGTGTGAGTCTGGTTCCTCCCAAGGTTTCTTCCTTCTGCCTGGGGGAGTTTCTCCTTGCCGCTGTTGCCTTGCTCACTGGGGGGGCTTCTTCCTTTTCTCTCCTTAATGAATCATTACTGATTACTGTAAAGCTGCTTTGAGACATCAGTTGTTAAAAGCGCTATATAAATAAATTTGAATAAATAAATGTGTTTATGGTGGGGAGGTCTTTGATTATGGTGGCATTCTTGTCAGGGACCCCGACATTAGGAGTAAAACCATTTTATTTATTTATATATATATATATATATATATATATATATATATATATATATATATATATATATATATATATATATATATATATATATACACACACACACACACACACAAATATTCCACCAAACTTTTGGAATATAGTTAGAGTGTGTGTGTCTGATGGATAGATACCCTTACGCAACAAAAATATATTTTCCTATATATTAACTATCAATATATTTAATTATTTAGTGTTAATTGATTTACTGATTAATTGAAAATATTTAACAAATTTAATATTCCTCCTGACTATAAAACAGGAAACTGACTATTAATTAATAAATTAAAAATTAAATGAATTAAAAAACATATTTAGATTTTGAAAAAGTACTAAATATACAGACTAATATATTGTGTTATATAGTGATAAATATATTACAATATATTGCATAATACATAAGGAATTGCCACTTTTCATATGTTGTATGGTAGTATAATATATATTTACTTATACATTTCATTTTATATGTAATAGACATCATATGTATTTCTCAATATGTGTTTGCGCACATATATATATATATATATATATATATATATATATATATATATAGTTTTATATATGTGAGAATATTTTCATACATACATGCAGCAATATATGTATATATTCTCACATATATAAAACTATATATTATCAATATATGAAAAGCAGCAATTCCTTATGTATTATACAATATACTGTAATATATATCACTATATAAATATATGCACTTGTTTCCCATATATGACATTATATTATTTAATATATTGCACTATATTTTCCAATACATTGCCGTATATTATCGTTTCATAAGGGTAAAGAGATAGAACAAAAGCTAGACAGGTAACAGTGTTAGACAAAAGACTTCGAGACTGACGTATGCAGAACTAAAAACCAGGAATGGTTATTTAAAAAAATCACAGCAAGCGCCAGCACAGCGAAAACAACGGGAGGAGCTAAATCGGAGTCAGGGACAGGCGGAGGTCAGAACCAGGTAGAACAAGCAGCGAGGGCGAACAAGTTTACAGGGGAAAACTAAAGAGAGAGAGCAGAGGTACAAACCGTAGAGTCAGAGCACGAGCAAAAGGGAGAAGGCGAAAGAGCAGTAGAGGAACGAAGGAAGTCGGAAACCAGAGTAAGACCATACGAGGAAAGAACGCTCAGGATTGCTAACCTAGGTTTGACAAAGCTTCGCTAAGTGTGTTTGTGAGCGGCTTTAATACAGAAAGTAATTGGATACAGCTGAGGTTAAATCTCGGGCGATCTAGAGCGAATCACAGAGTCCAACCGGGGGCGCATAGACATGACGTCATCGAACATGGCCCTCTGGGAAGTGGAGTCCTGAAGAGTGGAGAAGCCGGGGAAACGCGGAGGCGTGACACTAAGAAGTAGGATATACACAGTAGTGTGTATATATGTATATATATATTTAAAAAAAAAAAAAAATATATATATATATATATATAAGTATATAGTATTAACAGGATAACAGGACAGGTTTAATTGCAAGGACTTCTGGGACATTTAAGGGGACATTCTTTGGAGAGCTGTAGTGGTTCAGGCCCATATAGCCGTTTGGACGATGGGGGGCCTTCAGAATTTTTTTATGGAAGCCCTTCCCTAATTATATATATATATATATTCATAATACAGTCATATACAATCAACACAGTAATAGCTTAACAGCTGCACCCAGAAGGAGGTGTGGGAGGGCGGTGCTGTTGGGAAGGAAGATAAAGGTGATCAGGATCAATAACTGATGATAAATTTAGACTGATATGATCAATATTTATTGAGCTACACATACAGAAGTCTGTCTCTCAGTATGGTGGAGTCGGGCCGCCGTGTTTGCTAACCCAACACGCCAGACGTCTCGGTATGGAGCTGTAGAGGTTCCTAATGGTGTCCTGTGATAATCCATCCCATGCAGCTTGAACATCCTCACACAGTTCCTGGTGTTATCCAGTTCATCTTGGTGCTGACCACGGTGCCTCCACACACGGATTCGTTGGTCGTCTCCACTGGGACCCGTCACTGAAGATAGGATAGAGCCCCAGTGTTGGTGTAGTAACCCAAATGAGTATCCCACTCAGGTTACTAATCTCAAAGTGCCCTGGGATTACATCACCTATTACTTCCTGGAAACCAAAAGGAACAACGAGGAAACTCATTTATACCCCTGTAGGACTCGTTATTCATGTTCCAGATATAACTCCTAGAACTTGACAAACGACCTGCTAATAAAGTGAGGTCTATCTATCTATCTATCTATCTATCTATCTATCTATCTATCTATCTATCTATCTATCTGTCTGTCTGTCTGTCTGTCTGTCTATCTATCTATCTATCTATCTATCTATCTATCTATCTATCTATCTATCTATCTAAAGCATCAGCGCCGTAATAGCAAACAGCCATAAGCAGCCAGTCAGTCATCGGATCACCTGAACACCACGGGTGTTTCACACACTGAATGTCTTTTGAACTTGAAGCTTCAGACTTGCTATACATACGACTCGGCTGAGGGGGAGGTGCCAAAAAGCGAGACCTGGCACTCTTAAGTATCAGAGGTCTCCAGAGGTGGGGGTGTTGGAGCTTTTCTGGTTATAGTGTACAGGTTTGGTCGCTGGGTACTGCTCTTGGTTTACCTTTTTGTAGTATTGATATTTGAGTTAATTCCTCACAATTCCTCACAGGGGACCACCGGTCCCCTGACTTTATACCATAAAATAATATTGTGAGGAATTAACTCAAATATCAATCAGGTGTGAAGCTCAGTGTGGTGTGAGAATTCTACCTGATATCTGTTAACTACTCCTGTCACAGATACGACTACACCATTCAGTCTATTAGTAATCGAGGAGTCAACGACGACAACACCTGAGCCAACAACAACGACAACGGAGGAGTCAACGACGACAACACCTGAGCCAACAACAACAACAACGGAGGTGTCAACGACGACAACACCCGAGCCAACAACAACAACAACGGAGGTGTCAACGACGACAACACCCGAGCCAACAACAACGACAACGGAGGAGTCAACGACGACAACAGCCGAGCCAACAACAACAACGACAACAGAGGAGTCAACGACGACAACACCCGAGCCAACAACAACATCAACGGAGGTGTCAACGACAACAACACCCGAGCCAACAATAACATCAACGGAGGTGTCAACGACAACACCACCCGAGCCAACAATAACATCAACGGAGGTGTCAACGACAACACCACCCGAGCCAACAACACCAGAGTCGACAACAATGGAACCTACAGAGACCACGGGTTTGGCACCTGGTGCGTTTGCATAGCAGTTTAGATTACACTCTCAGAACTCTCTCTCTCAGATCACACCTGTTCATTACCGCACTAACTCCAGTCCAATTCATCAGGCACACGTGTGGACGCCTCGAATACAGAGACACGTTTTACTACAGTGACTGTCTATTTACTGAATGGAGGGCACATGACATGAAACGTGGTCTGTGCCAGCGTGAGGGCGCGTTAATAAGATACGCTCGGTTTTAAAAGGAGGAGTTCAGTCATTTTCACCTCGAAAATCGTTTAGTCTAAACATGGGTCTTCACACGTCCGCACATAGCTGTATATAAGGGTGGGGCCGGAAAACCAGGCGACCGTTACACAGGCTGATGAGTTTGTATTTATGAGAAGTGAGACGGGAATACTATACGAGATGAGTTTATGAGGCGTGACGTTTGAATTTCAGTCCTAGTCTGGTGTTGACCAGCACACCAGCAACCAAGATGGCTGACTGGCCGACTGTTCTGTTTCTGTTTCTCAGCCATTAGCTACTTTACAAAATGCTCAGTATTACAGAACCATATTCCGTTTGCTCTGCTTCATCTGTTATAAGATCACCGGACAACAAACGAGTCCCCGGTGACTGAAACGTACCTCATAGTACGCAACACCTCCCCCAACACCAATAACAGCTGGGACTGGACAGGTTTCTGGATGTAGGCCTCATCAACGTTCAGGCACTCTTGCCCCATTAAAGAATCGGTCAGTTGGTTGAGATTTGGTGGACGCCTTCCCTGGTGTTTTACTGGTAGCTCCAGGTGGTCCCCACAGATTTCCAAGAGGATACAAACATGCGGACTGGTCCGCCATGTTCATCATGCCAATCAGTCAGATATGCAGCCCTGTAAACACCAGAGTGGTCATCCCGGGCTAGCAATGTTATGTACCTCAGTAATAGGGTGGCCACTTTCATAACCCCAAGTAAGGACATCATAAACGGGGGGTGGCAGGGTCAGGCACTAACAGAACAGTCTAGAACTAGAACAGATACGACACATACGCCTATATAACCTATACATGATGCTTTACTCCTCTAACTGGGTGGGATGGATGACATTCGTGAGTCAGACGGGAGCTTACCAATGCACTAGCATTCAGACTGCTGACCTGCGGTTAGCCGGAAGACGAGTTGCGACATCACATGACCTTGGTAAACCAATGAAATGCGAGGCATGTCTTTTAAGCCAATGGCACATACGATTGGTGCTGAGTGAACATTTTAAATCGGTCATCTTGAAAAGAGGACTCATAGGCATTCGTCCAGGTATTACCGGCCCGGCCTAAAACCAGACACGTGGCCACCCTACTCGGGAAGGTGATAAGCAAAAGGCCAAACCTGGATTGGTCCAGCAGCTCAGTGTAGGCACTGTGGTTCAAATCTACTGTCACCTCAACCAAAGAACCCAATTCCACATAACACCCCCAGAACACCACAGAGGGGACTCGTCGTTTGTCTGGGGGGCTTGTATGACTGTTTGCTAGTTAGCAGGCTGAAGTCCACACGGCTAACAGTTTACCACGGCTTTAAAGCAAATCTGTAGCCAGGAGTTTATAAATATGTGCACTTCATGTTCACACCTCACACACACAAGAAGGCTTCTCAGGAACCCGACGCTCGCTGTATCTGCCAGTGAAGCTAGAACCCAACCTTCTGTTCCGCACTAAGAACCTGCTGTACATGTGGAGATTGTACAAGAGTGGTCTCTTATTCATTTCCAGAGCTGTGTATATAATACAGATTGAGCCGCCACTCTGCAGCAGGCTGTACGACACGGACACATTGGGAAGCTAATTCATGTGTTGGTTAGGAAGCATGTATACTGTATGTAAACTGTCTGAGCTTTTGATCTATTGCCTCTTACAGGCACTGCAAGCAGCAGCCAGGTCCCGTTACCTTGGTCACCTTGGGGTAACTCCACGGTCTCAACTGCTCCCGCAAGCCCAACATCTCCAGGCTCGACACTGCCGCCCAGTACGTAGCCAAGTCTATCCATGTTTTGGGGATTTGGAGACCTCTCTGGTGAAAGTCTGTAATTGCATGCCACGGGTTTTGTAACGGGTTGTGTTTTGGACTAGGGCTGAAAGATGAACCTATTTATATCAAGGTCTCAATTTCAGAGAGTTCAATT